>CM044354.1:368973830-369028830 GCA_024294585.1 Vipera latastei
GTCTGGGAAATGGAATTCATGCCCACCACAATTCCTAAATAGCAGCCTTCAAAAAAGGTTTGGTTGCGCAGTTGCTTAAGAGCTCTAGATTCCGAGGGATTTAGCTGAGATTAATCCAGGGTTTTCCCTTCCCTGAGCTGGGTGCTCGTTCAGACTTGATCTGTTTTCTAGAAATACGAGAGCTGTGGCTCCTGGGTCACTTTCGTTAATTGCTCAAAACGTCGTCGGCCTGTTTTGGCATTGCATTAACCAACAAAAGTCACCAATAAACCCCTGCTGGGAAAATCCTGCCATCTGGGGCTCACAATTATCTGCCGGACAGCAAAAGGATCTTGAATGCTGCAGGAGAGGGATCCTTAAGAAGGTCGGCCTTCAGCAAAGATTCAGTTCAAGAGCCACCTTCTCCTTCCTTCCTTCCTTCCTCCCTCCCTCCCTCCCTCCCTCCCTCCCTCCCTCCCTCCCTCCTTCCTTCCTCCTTCTCTCTCTTTTCTTTCCTTCCTTCCTTCCTTCTCCCACTTTTCCTTCCTTCCTTCCTCTTCCTCCTCTTTTTTCCTTCCTTCCTTCCTTCCTTCCTTCCTTCCTTCCTTCCTTCCTTCCTTCCTTCCTTCCTTCCTTCTCCCACTTTTCCTTCCTTCCTCCTTCTCCTTCTCCCCTTTTCCTTCCTTCCTTCCTTCCTTCCTTCCTTCCTTCCTTCCTTCCTTCCTTCCTTCCTTCTTCCTCCTTCTCCCTCTTTTCTTTCCTTCCTTCCTTCCTTCTCCCACTTTTCCTTCCTTCCTTCCTCTTCCTCTTTTTTCCTTCCTTCCTTCCTTCCTTCCTTCCTTCCTTCCTTCCTCCTCCTCCCTCTTTTTTCCTTCCTTCCTTCCTTCCTTCTCCCACTTTTCCTTCCTTCCTCTTTCTCCTTCTCCCCTTTTCTTCCTTCCTTCCTTCCTTCCTTCCTTCCTTCCTTCCTTCCTCCTTCTCCCTCTTTTCTTTCCTTCCTTCCTCCTCCCACTTTTCCTTCCTTCCTTCCTTCCTTCCTTCCTTCCTTCCTTCCTTCCTTCCTTCCTTCCTCTTTCTCCCTCTTTTTTCCTTCCTTCCTTCCTTCCTTCCTTCCTTCCTTCCTTCCTTCCTTCCTTCCTTCCTTCCCTCCTTCCAACAGATTGGTCTTCCTCTCTTTCCTGACATGGCAGGGACTTTATTTCTGGCTCAAGAACTGATGGCCAGGTAAGGCTTGGATCCATCAGAGCCTCAGCTGCTGCTTTACTGTCAGGCAAGCCATTGAAATACCGTGCAGCTCAGGTGCGCTAACTCTTTAGAAAGGAAACACAACCTTGTGTGCAAAGGAAGCATCCCTTTTCTAATGGGCCTGCTGTGGAACTGCACACCTGAAGTCCTGATTGTGGTTTTTCCAAAGACAGCCCCCCCCCACCCCACGGGATGCTCTTTAAAATGCCAGCGGCCACCAGCCCCATATTTTCCCACGCCCTGCCCTCCTGAAACCCACAGAGGACTTCCCTGGAGACGAGTCAGTGCTGCCGCCTGGGCCAAACTGAGTGGATTTGCAGTGGGCTTGGAGGCCGCCCTCTATTCATCGGTGCCACTTAAGCCCTGATCCTCTCCTTGGCCACGAAGGGAGGATGAACGGATGGACTGACAGTTGAGTTTCAGGTTTCTTACAAATCCCAGTTGATCCTGGCAAATGGGCTCCAATATTAACTCTCTTCCCAGGCAGGCTGGCTTCCCAGTGGCAGGATTTACTGGGAGGTGGTTGAGGCTCTTGTAAAGGGACAAGGTAGGATTTGGGGGGAAAAAACCCCTTCCCAGCTGGGGACCCAGTAGTCCCTCGGTGCTCATCTCGAGTGAGATTAACCGAGTGGATTTTTGCTTTCGAGAGGCAAACGGAGGGCAGGAAATTTCAGGCTCCGGGACTCAGCCGTTAGTAGGTGAATAGGGACAGGCCCAGCGTCCATCCAGATGTGACGGGATTGCACTCTCCCAGCCGATCTGTCCAAAGGCTGTTGGAATTCTGGGAACTGCTGTCCCCAAACATCTGGAGAACATCAGCGGGAGGAAACCAGCAGCTTCTGTCAGGGCTGGCTGGAAAAATAATAATAATAATAATCCTTGCCAACGGATCTGTCCAGGAGTTTTTCCACCAGATTGATTTGCTCCTCTGCCTCTGTGTACCCCAGGCTTGGACAGGCTCCAAGGGGAGGTAAAACCCCTCTTGGTTAAAATGCAGTGGAACGAGTCTTAATGAGAGCCAGGTGGGTGTGGGGACACGCTTTGTAAATGTTTTGCTTGGAATGATTTTTTATTATCCTTTCCAGGAAAGATCTATAGGCTGGGGAGGTGGAAGAGAACGAATTAGCCTCCCATTTAGGCACTCTGAACATTGAAACCTGAGGTTATTCAATGAAGATGATTAGCAGGGAGATCAAAACGGGCTTCAGATTTGTGCTGCAGAAGGGCAGGATTCGTAGTTGCCTTTACAAAGTCCCCAGGGGGTGGTAAGGTGTGATTTTCAACACACCTGAGCAAGAAACAAGGCATCCGAGGCCATAAATGCAAGGAATAGGTGAGGGTGGGGTGGGGTGGAGAGAATCAAGAATCAGAACCGTCTGCTCATCTCATTCCCAGCTGACCCCAAAGTTTAGGAGACTGGACTTTGTCCAAAGTTTGCTGAAACTGCTCATATCAATTCTTCTTGACCTTGGCAGCTTGGAAATGGGACCTCAACTCCCAGAATTCCCCAGCCAGTCTGCTTGAAGAGAGAAATAGCACTCAAACGTATATACCACTTTATGGTGCTTTTATAGCCCTCTCTAAGAGGAGTCAGCATATTGCCCCCAACGATATGGGTCCTCATGGTGGACTACAACTCCCCAGAATCCCCCAGCCAGAATGATTTAAGGGGGGTGGGCTTCCACTCCGAGAATCCCCAGCCAGCCTGCTTTAAGAGGGGTGGGCTTCCAGCTCCAGAATCCCCAGCCAGCCTGCTTTAAGAGGGGTGGGCTTCCACTCCAGAATCCCCCAGCCAGCCTGCTTTAAGAGGGGTGGGCTTCCACTCCCAGAATCCCCCAGCCAGCATGATTTAAGAGGGGTGGACTTCAACTCCCAGAATCCCCAACCAGAATGATTTAAGGGGGGTGGGCTTCCAACTCCCAGAATTCCCCAGCATGTTGAACTCCACACATGTTAAAATTGCCAAGGTTAAGAAACACAGGTTTATATGATGCAGAATTCTTTTGTGTCTATAAGAGAAAGACACATACACACACATACAGACACAGAGAGAGAAAACGGAGAAATAAAAAGAGACAGAGAGAGAGCAAAACAAATGAAGAGAGAAAGAGAGGGGGAAAGAGAGAAAGAGAGAGAGAGAGAAAGAGAGAGAAATATATATAGAGAGAGAGGGAAAGACACAGGAAAAAAGAGGGAGAAATGAAAAGCGAAAGAGAGAAGCAAGTGAGAGAGAGAGGGGGAAGAGAAAGAAAGAGAGAGAGAAAGAGGAAAGAGAGAGAGAGAGAGAGAGCGCGCCCCTTTGCACAAAAGCAACGGTTCCTTGGGATTTCTCATTTGCAAAGCAAAGGCTCTCCAGCTGCACAGCCCGGCTCAAGGATGATCTGGCCAGCTGCCTCCCCCCCCTTCGCCCTCCCCCCCCAGCAAATCCTCTGGCCAGATGGGCTTCACAGCTGTGCATCTCGGACAAGTCAGACGTGCAAGCTTGGGGGTGAGGGAGCCGTGCCAAGCTTGGTGCCTGCTTATTTCCAAAAACAAGGTTCCCCACGAGGAGAGCCTCACCCAGGCGGGGGTCTTCTCTGGCCTATGCACTGGGGCAGGCTGTGTGTGTGTGTTCTGTGTGTCTGTGCCTGTGTGTGTCTCTGTGCTTGTGTCTAAGAAAAGCAAGCAGGGGTCCTGGCTGGAAGGGAGCTAAGCAAAGGACTGAGAATCAGGGATCCAGATGTTCTTTGCCACAACTAGGTTGGAAAAGTCTTCAAAAACCTCTCTCTCTCTCTCTCTCTCTCTCTCTCTCTCTCTCTCTCTCTCTCTCCCTCCCTCCCCTCCCTCCCTCCCTCCCTCCCCTCGTTTTTGGGTTAGGGAGGGGGGAACGTTTCTTACATAACCTGACATGTTCATGGGAGGCTTTTGTCTCTCACAGAGGCTTCAGCCTTGCCTTTGTTGCATTTTTTTTTGTTCCAGCTGTTTTTCAATATTGCATGCTGCCCAGAATCCTTAGGGCAGGGGGGGGGGGTCTTCAAACCTGGCCCTTTGATGACTTGTGGATTTCAACTCCCTGGCTGAGGAATTCTGGGAGTTGAAGTCCACAAGTCGTCAAAGGGCCAAGTTGGAAGACCCCTGTCTTAAAGCATCCTGGCTGAGGAATTCTGGGAGTTGAAGGCCACAAGTCCTAAAAGGGCCAAGTTGGAAGACACCCCCCCCCCCCCGCCTTGGGGAGCCAGGTGCTCTTTTAAATTAGATGGATAGATGGATAGATACAAGATGGATGGATGAATGGATGGATGGATGGAGATTGGAGGCATGGAGGTAGGGATGGAGGGATGGAGAACTAAAGAGATAGAGAGATCGGATAGATAGATGACGAAACAGAAATGGATGGATGGAGATTGGATGGATGGATGGATTTAAGGAGAGATAAAGAGGTAAGATGGATGGATGGAGAAATAAAAGAGATAGAGAGATTGGATAGATGGATGGACAAATGAATGGATGGAGATTGGATGGATGGATGGATTTAGGGAGAGATAAAGAGGATGGATGGATGGATGGAGAGATAAAGAGATAATAAAGGATGGATAGATAGATGAATGATCGATAGGAGAGAGAGAGAGAGAGAGAGAGAGAGAGAGAGAGAGAGAGAGAGAGAGAGAGAGAGAGAGAGAGAGAGAGAGGAGAGAGAGAGAGAGAGAGAGAGAGAGAATCCCTTGATGAGTTAAAACACCTTGATGAGATGGAATAATATACACCCTTAATTAACATACTGTGGAACTACAATGCCCCAGTACCACAAAGCACATCTTGAGGGACCAGGCAGAATAGGCCCCTAAGGCAGAAGTTCCTTGTTCAATCCTTGGCCCTGGGTGCAAAATTTGGGGAAATCCATTCTCTGCCTGGGTCTCTGGACTGGGCAAGGCCATGGTTTAAGCAAACTGTGGGCAGCTCTCCAGATGTTTTGTGGGTTTGTTTTGTTCAGTTCCTGTATCTGCCCATCACAGCTGAGGGACTGGGTGGAAATTTTCGTAGTGTGTAGGCCGGATCTCTGAACTGGCAACCCAAGGCTAACGGAAGTGAGAAAACAATAACAATCTCTTGGGTTTCCTGCTTGAGCAGGGGGTTGGACTAGAAGACCTCCAGGGTCCCATTCAACTCTGTTATTCTGTTACTTTGTTACTCTCTTACTCTGTTATTCTGTGACTCTGTTATTCAGTTACTGTTATTCTGTTACTCTGTTATTCTGTTACTCTGTTGTTCTGTTATTCTGTTATTCTGTTACTCTGTTACTCTGTTACTCTGTTACTCTGTTACTGTTATTCTGTTACTCTGTTATTCAGTTATTCTGTTACTCTGTTATTCTGTTACTTTGTTATTCTGTTACTCTGTTACTGTTATTCTGTTACTCTGTTATTCAGTTATTCTGTTACTCTGTTATTCAGTTACTCTGTTACTCTGTTACTCTGTTACTGTTATTCTGTTACTCTGTTATTCAGTTATTCTGTTACTCTGTTATTCTGTTACTCTGTTACTTTTTTATTCTGTTGCTCTGTTACACTGTTATTCTGTTATCTAGATGTAGCTCCAAGGGTGAAATCTGCAGGGTAGGAAAGTGAGGGCTGGACCAGAAGATCCCCTCTGGAATGGTCTGCCGAGATGGGCAGGGGCCTTGCTGGAGTTTCTCAAATGGGTGACCATGGTTAGGGATGGCTGGCCAGGTTCCGGTGCTTAGGGGGGAGCAGCTAGATGACCTCAGGAGTTCATGCTAGGCATGGCAATAGGGTGGCCAGGATCCTTGGGGGTAGGGAGTGTACACCTATGAATGAATGAATAAATGAATCCACCAATCCATCAATCCATCGATCAGTTTTGTAGTAATCCGGTCAACTCGCTAACAACACTGCCCGACAGTGATGGGCAGTTAGGAAGCATGAAATATAAATATACAGAAATAGATCGATGGATTGACCGGATTGATTGATTCATTCCTGTCAAGTCTGCGAAGCTCTTGTTTATTTGCACATTTTATTTATTTTTAACGCGCCGTACGAAGAGTAAAAACAGAGGAATAAGATATATAAATAAATAAGTGAACCTTCACAGACTCGATAGGAACAAATGAATAAACGGGTGGACGGCTCCTTCATCAATCCATCAATCCATCAGCCTGTTTGGTGTTGTGATTCAGCGTCAGCCTGTGGTTTCGGCAGCTGAGTCGGATGATTCTGAAGAGGAGGAGGAGGAGGGGTTTTGGAGAGCCTTTGGGGTCAGAGGGAGGCTCTGATGCACTGCAGGACTCTCAGCCAGGCCCCTCCCATCTTGTTCCTCCTCAGACTCAGCTGTGTGAGCCTGAAAGCTTGGAGGAAGATGATCCACAGCTGGCTCTGTTCAGGGACGCTAGGAGCAGGAGGCAATCTAGCAGAACTGAGCAGAGGAAAGCAATGAGGCAATTCGGGAGAAGGCAATGAGAAGCCAGGCCTTGGGACTGCTGTTTAAAAGGGGAAGGTGTGGGAGGTGCTGATTGCTGAAGGCAACCCTTTGAAGAGCTTCTGATAAAGTCTTGGCCTGTATTTGTTTAACTTTTGTTTGAACTTTTTTGTTTAGCTTTTGCAAATAAATTTGGTTGGATTGGTTCCAGCCTATTGAATATAAAAAGGGGTTGTCCCTGACATTCCAACGAGGGCCAGTCGTAGGCTGGAAGAGAACATTCGGTAGGAATTCAATCCTGAGCCAACAGCGCGGGCTTCACAAGACTTTGGCACGAGCGCGTGCTATAAATCGCTATACCGCAGGCAAAAAAGGGGGGAAAAAAGCATTTTATTATTGATCCCTTTGTTTATTAAATTTATATGCTGCCCATCTCACTGCCCAAAGCGACTCTGGCTGGCTTACCGTACCATAAAAGCAGAAACATTTTTTAAAAAAAATTAAAACGAACAGGGACGAGATTAAAAAAGAGATCCTGCGTGCGTGCAATGCAGAATATCTGTTTTCCTGCAGAACAAATGGGGGGTTATTCTGCAGGCTGCATGGCTGGGCTGCCAAGAGACAGGGAGAAAGCGGGGTTTTTTTTGGGTTGCAATCTTGCCGTTGCCTAGATTTAAAAATTTTTTTCCTCCCAGAGTTGCTGTCACAGTGAGCCATTTGTGCAAGGCAAGGGGTGGGGGCAGACAGGAGTGGTTGGCCTCCCCTGCCTTTACTATTCTTACGTCCCCCCCCCCGATCCTCCCAAAGGAGAGCCGGATTCATCCGGGGTGCAATTTTAAGTGTCACCTGCTTGTCACGGCGGATTAAGCCACCTCCGCCTGTTCAGTCCTGGCCTGTGACAGCGCAGAGGGTAACCCTGGGGGACGGTGAAAAAAGGGAGCGGGATCCCAGAGCAGCCCTCGGATGGAGGCCTTGAGAGATCCAGCCGGGTTGGGGGATCCAAAGGGGGATCCCACAAGAAGCAGGACGAAGCTGCTTCTTCCCTAGAATCCCTGGATTGTGCAGTTAGGAGAAAGCCCGAGAGTCTTGACGGTTGGCCAAGGGCCAAGGGTGACTTCCGGCTGCACAAAGTCACCGAGGATTCAGCCCGACTCGAGTTCCCATCCCGGGAGGAAGTTTGGAGAGCCGGGAGGGGAGGAGAAAAAGAAGGGAAAGAGTGCAGAGAAGAGCAACAAAGAGGATCAGGGGACCGGAGGCTAAAACATACAAGGAACGGTTGCTGGAATTGGATATGTCCAGTTTAACGAAGAGAAGGACGAGGGGGGACAGGATAGGAGCCTTCCAGTATCTCAGGGCTGCACCAAAGAAGAGGCAGTCAAGCTATTCTCCAAAGTGCCAGAAGGCAGGACAAGAAGCGATGGATGGAAACTAATCCAGGAGAGAAGCAACCTGGAACTAAGGAGAAAACTTCCTGACAGTTAGAACAATTAACCAGTGGAACCACCTGCCTCCAGAAGCTGGTGAATGGTCCAACACTGGAAGGTTTTTAAGAAGAGACTGGCCAGCCATTTGTCTGGAATGACATAGGGTTTCCTGCCTGAGCAGGGGGTTGGACTAGATAACCTCCAAGGTCCCTTCCAACATTATTATTATTATTATTATTATTATTAAGGAGCCCGGCTCTCTGGAAAATCTGTATTTTTAGCCTGGGTGATATCAGAGGGTAATTCCTGTCCTTGTGGCATTTGGACAGAAGGTTTTACCTCTGCTTGACAGCATGAAGTCTTGCTCTCCTTCCTTGCTTTTCTTCCCCCTTTCTTTCCTTCCGTTCTTCCTTCCTACTTTCTCATCTTCCATCTTCCCTCCCTCCCTTCTCCTCTTCCTTCCCTTCCTTCCTTCCTAACTCCCTTCTTTCTTACTTCCCTTCCTTCCTTCCTTCTCATTTTCCTTCCCTCCCTTCCTCCTTCCCTCCTCCCTCCCTCTATTTCCTTCCCTCCCTCCCTCCTATCTTCTTTTTCCCTTTCTCATTTTTCTTCTTTCCCTTCCCTTCTTTCCAATCTTCCTTCTTTCTTCCCATATTTCCTTCCTTCTTCCTTTCCTCCTTTCCTCTTTTCTCATTTTCCTCCCTTCCTCCTTCCTTCCCTTCATCGTTTCTCTTTCCTTCCTCCCTTCCTCCCTCCCTCTCCTCCCTCCCTCCCTTCCTTCTTCCTTCCTTCCTTACTTCTTCCATCCATCCTTCCTTGCCTTCCTCCTTTCTCATCTTCCTTCCCTTCCTTCCTTCCTTCCCTCCCTCCCTCTCTCTGTCCCTCTCCCTCCCTCCCTCCTTTCTTTCTTTCCTTCCTTCCTTCCTTACTTTCCTCCTTGCTCATCTTCCTTCCCTTCCTTCCCTCCCCTTCCCTTCCTACTTTCTTATCTTCCTTCCTTCCTTCCTTCCATCCATCCTTCCACCCTCCCTCTCTCCGTCCCTCTCCCTCCCTCTTTCTCTTTCTTTCTTTCTTTCTTTCTTTCTTTCTTTCTTTCTTTCTTTCTTTCTTTCTTTCTCTCTCTCTCTCTCTCTCTCTCTCTCTCTCTTCTCTCTCTCTCTCACACACACACACACACACTCTACTCTCTCTCTCTCTCTCTCTTCTCCTTCCTTCCTTCCCTTCCTTCCTTCCTTCCTTCCTCCTTCCTCCTTCCTCCTTCCTCATCTCCCTCCTCTCTGGCTGGGGAATTGTGAGTGTTGAGATCCACCCATCTGCTCCTTGCCAAGGCCAAGAAGGCTGTTCTCAGGCCAGAGTTGCTCCACCAGAGGCAGCCGGCTGGCCTTCTCCTTCCCACCCCATTGACTTTCCAGACTTTCCCTTGAAACCTGGTCCAATCCTCAGTCCTGGGGGGGGAGGCATGGAAACGGGGAGCCTGCAAGACCGCTCCTCTTGGGTGTAAGATTCTGGATGCGGCCTCCGATGCCTTTCCTCGCCGTTCTCCATCTTGTCAGGGATTTTTTACTGGCTGGGCTTAGAATGATCCAGGCCCCCCAGCTTAGCATAATAAACAATATAATGCAGTTAATAAATAAATGAATAGAATAAAGTGGGTCACATTAAGACAGGGCCAGGCCTGATTTCAGCAATTGGAATGTGCAGTTTTTGAAACCAACCCGTTGTCGTCATTAATTTGGGGAAAGGGATAGGGGTGTGTGTGGGGGTGTCTCAAAGCAAATGGAGCCCTGTCAAAGGCACACCACATACAGGTAGTTTTCGAGTGACAGTTTGAACTCACAGCGGGACTGGAAAAAGTAACTTTGGGCTGTTTTTTCACACTTAACAACTCTTGCAGCATCCTTGTGGTTAAAATTCAGGTGCTTGGCCGCTGACCCATATTTACAAAAAAACAACAAAAAAACCCTTTGCTTTCTTTGCTTATTTTTGTTTCTTTTTGTTATGCTGTTATTTCATTTTTATTATTGCGTTGTACTTTATTGTATTTTTATTATTTTATTTTTAAAAAAAAAAAAATTCCTACAGCGTCTTTCTCCCTTAAGTGACTCTGTGCAGTTCACAATAACGAAATAAATAAAATAATTGTGCTGGCTAGATTCACCTGAGCGCAAGACTGGCGGCATATGAATTTAATAAGTAAATGATAAATCAATAAATTTAGATGGTTAGGGTCAGGCAGATTGGGAAAGGATGCGCCCCAAACTCCAGAAGCAAATCTTTTGAGGCCAGGCAGCTCTCAATTTCCAGTCTTCTACAAGTGTATCATTTTTATTTTTTTTTATTTTTATTTTTGCTTTCCTTAGTTCCTCGTGTTTGCAAATATGTCAAGTTTGGTTCACTGACCTAGAGAAAGTTGGGAATTTTTTCTTTTCTTTTTTTTTTTTTAAAGTATGCATTCACCGTTAAATGTATTTTGGTTCATCCTTCTCTGAACAAGAGTGATTTTTCTTTGCAATTTTGCCTCATGGACCCATTTTCTTAACATTTCCATAATACAATTTATGCTCTTTGCATGAATACATGGCTGCTGTATACTGGCTTCCCGAAGCTGCATTTTTCAAATCTTATTAATAAGCAAAACTGTGCTGGAAAATGGGCAGACCGCATGAATTTTAAAAGAGAGAGACTTTTCGATTCCGAAGTTAAGATGAACTCTTCATTCAGTTGGTGAATTCTTTTCCTAGCCTTAGATCAGACATGTCAAACACAAGGCCCGGGGGCCGGATCCGGCTCGCGAAGTGGTTTAATGCGGCCCCGCAAAGCCATCCTGGAAAGAGTGAGGGAACGGCCCTGCTGCCTTGGCCCTGGCGCAGAGACCCTCCTTCTGCCAGAGACCCCCAGATCTGTCCCACTCCTGCCCAGGCCCCCATAGGCACCCTTGATGCCAACGATGTAGAGCTGCCCACGCCCACCCAGTAGGCCATACGCACTCCAGCCACGCCCACCCAGTAGGCCACGCCATACCCCCCCCAGGGCAACCACAATGCTGATGCGGCCCTCAAAGAATTGAGTTTGACACCCCTGCCTTAGATCATGTTTCTCAACTTTGACAGGTTTACGATGAATGGACTTCAGCTCCCAAAATTCCCCAGCCAGCATGGGTGACTAGAGAATTCTGGGAGTAGAAATCCACCCACCTTAAAGCATGCCAGCTGGGGGATTTTGGGAGTTTAGTTCTAGGTTGCTTCTCTCCTTGATTAGTTCAAGGTCACCTCTTGAATCTCAGGAGGTGAAGAACAATTATTATTATTATTATTATTATTATTATTATTATTATTATTATTATTATTATTATTATTATTATTATTATTATTATTATTTATTAAATTTATATACCGCCCTTCTCCCGAGGGACTCAGGGCGGTGAACAGGGCACATATAAATAGCAAATACAAAAATTAAAAAGAGAATTAAATAATCGCCCAATAAAACAATACAGCATAAAAACCCATTAAAAACCCTAAAATCCCCCCATCAGGCCAGGCCAGCTTGTTCGAATAAGTGGGTCTTCAGACCGCATCGAAGGAGCGAAGGTCCGGTGCCGTCCGGAGCTCGACCGGCAGCTGGTTCCATAAAGCCGAGTGCCCACAGAGAAGGCCATCCCCCTGGGGGCCGCCAGCCGACATTCCCTGACTGGAGGCACCCTGAGGAGGCCCTCTCTGTGGGAACGCACAGGTCGGAGGGAAGTTGACGCCGGCAGCAGGTGTTCCCAAGGTACTCCGGACCCATGCCATGTAGGGACTTAAAGACCATAACTAGAACCTTGAACGTCACCCGGAAGACAACTGGTAACCAATGTAGCTCACGGAGCAAAGGTGTAACATGGGATTGAAAGCCTTCCTTAGTTAATTCCAGCGGTGGGATTCAAATCTGTGAACAATCGGTTCTCTGCGCGGATGCCGCTTCCGGAAGTCCATTCTTGGCCTGGGCAAGAAAAAATTAGCTACCGGTTCTGCTGAACTGGTGCGAATCCCACCACTGGTTAATTCCCAACGAAAGGAAAGAATCTGCACACAGCAGGCTTAAGGAATGAACAGCAAAGCTGTTTTATTCTGTTTTAGTTCAGTCTCCTCGAGAAGATCGTTGGCTTTTCACCAGTCGGTTGTAAGTGTAGGATGAAGGGGCAGGACTGGTTCTTGAGAAAGAAACACAATAAGACTGAATTGGTTTAAATTTCCAGAAATCATATAAATGCATCTTAGAATAGGAAAGCGGCTGGATTTAGGAAAGTTTGAAGACTGGGTGAAGGATGATTGGAGGGGAGCTAATATTGTCCCTCCCCCTCACTGTAATGCAAAAGAATGTTAAAAAAAATAATTACATGAGATCAGCAGGGATGGGTTGGCTTAAATCTTTTTTTCATGCTTTGATTGTGTGACTTCCATAGGAGACTCTGGGAATGCTGTAGAAGTAATATATCTTGATTTCAGCAAAGCCTGTGGCAGAATATCTTGATGTCCTAATTAAAAGATTACTGAAGTATTGGTAGAATGGCAGACACTTGGTTGAGTTGGGCGGCTACAAAAATTGAATGAACAAAGAAACAAATAAATATTATGGTCTGTGGAATAGTCAGACAGATGTTCAGACTGGATTTGGCATTTTTGTCCACCTTATTATCAAATTTATTTGCCGCCCATCTCGTGGTTCAAGACAACTCTGAGCAGCGTCGTTAAATGCAGATCAGAATCAAAACTTAACTTCAGAACGAGTTGTCAGTAGTTCCTCACCAAGCTGGAGAGCCATGAATAACATCAATCAATCAATCAGAATAGAGCTGGAAGGGACCCTGGAGGTCTTCTAGTCTAGCCCCCTGCTCATGCAGGAGACCCTACACCATTCAGATGGTATACATGCATAACAATGTTTAGTTAAATTAGACAAATGGCACGATTACACACAAAAAAATAGCAAAGGTGATATATTTTACCAGAGATATACTTTACCAGCCACTGACTAGTAGTTGGACAGGTAAAGGATGGAGAATACCTGACTTTCTCATATTTCAGAGGAAAAATGTCTTGGGATCATAGCTGTTTGCAAATTGAGTATCAGCTAGCAGCGTGTTACGGTTGTAAAAAAAAACAATGTAATATTAAGCTGCATCATCAGCTCTTCTCGTTTAGTGACCGTTTGCCATCCCAACGGTGATGAAAAACTCATTTTGCAACCAGTCCTCACAATAGCAATATTTGCGGGTCTGTAAAGCAAAGGGAAGTAGGGACACGATGGCTCAGTGGGTTAGGATGCTGAGCTTGTCGATCAGAAGGTCGGCAGTTTGGCGGGTCGAATCCCGAGTGCCGCGTAGCAGAATGAGCGCCTGTTACTCATCCCAGCTTCTGCCCACCTAGCAGTTCGAAAGCACGTAAAAATGCAAGTAGGAAAATAGGGACCACTACGGTGGGAAGGTAACAGCGTTCCGTGCGCCTTTGGCGTCTAGTCATGCCGGCCACGTGACCACGGAGACGTCCTCGGACAAGCGCTGGCTCTTCAGCTTTGAAACGGAGATGAACACCGGCCCCTAGAGTCGGAAACGACTAGCACACATGTGCGGGGGAACCTTTACCTTTACCTTAAAGCGAAGGGAAGCTGAATGACCTGAGGAGACAGGAGGGGAAGCCACATCCTGGACACTGGGTGTATTAAAAAATATCTTAGTCCGCAGGAGAGTGTGCGAAAGATTTCACTAGGGACCCGCCCTACCTTTCTGGAGAATCAAAAGGAAGGAAGGGCCAGACTTCCCAGGCAAACCAGAGGAAACACAGCAAGCCAATTTTATTTTATTGTAAGGCTACATCAACAGAATCTTGCGGGTCTGAAAAGGCAAATCTCCCGCCGACTCTTTTACAGCCTGAAAAGTTAGGGAGGTTTCTTCTGAGAGTTTCATTATCCACACGTTGTACAGCTCTGGGCCAAGTCCTCTCTTATCTGAACTGTTCTGTAAAGCTACATTAACAGAATCTTGCGGGTCTGAAAAGGCAAGTCTCCCGCCGTCTCTTTTACAGCCTGAGGCTCTTTTCTCCGCCCGTTATGCAGTTAAGGGCTAGGCCGTCTCTTACCCAATTGTTCCCAAGGCAGCATCACTCCCCACATTCTCACATCCCATTACAGGAGGGGAGAAATGCTTTTTGTTTTGCTGGATTTGGTTAATGTAATGTTACCGTAAAGACAGAGCTAGTCCTTCTTGGCTGTCCTTCTCAGCTGGACTGCCTTGCGGGGCCAACCCGCTGACTCTATTCTTCCCTCCTTGCTATCCCCAGCACATGCTCAGGGACTGCATCTCGGGGTTAGCACGGCCCAGCCCAACTGGGAAGCTAGACGGCCAGAATCTGAAAGTGCTGGAGGCGGGAGCCGACGGGCTTTTTAGTGAGGGGTTGGGTGTGAAATCTGCCCTCCCGCCTCCCGCAAGCAAAGCTGAATGCTAAAGAGGAGTCCATGCCACAGAAAGCTCGGGCCTAGCTCTCCCCCTACCACCCACCACCCCCAAAATGGGCAGAGATTCAGAGACGTCCGGCGCATTTTTGCAGCCAGTCCAGCAGACACGACCTTCTTAGGGAAGTAAGCCAAGCTGCGTTCCCCACGGAAGGAGCAGAGCCCCAGGGGCCAGCCCGCAGGAGTCCAACCTGGACGGCCCCTCAATCCCCCCCTCCAGCATTTTGGGGGACATGGCAGGAGGAGAAAGGCCCCCACACAAACCCTTAATTGGAGAAGCAGGACAGGCAGCCTCCGCAATGCCTGCTGTGTCCGTTTAATGATTTGTAATGAGCAATTACCTTTAGTCATTTCTCCTAATTTCTGAATATCAATAAAGTTAATTAAACTCGGTGTGTGTCATTCTCCCGCCCCGTGGCTGATTAAAAAGTAAGGAAGGTCCTTCGGTGAGAAATGCTGACAGGGCAAAAGGTTGTTGAGGGGGCATGGGGGGGGGGAGAAAGGTGGATAAAGGGAGGGGAATGACTTGGGCCTGCCGTGTCTGTGTATCCCTGTGTGTGCACGTTGGGTGGTGTTCCTCCCCTTGCTGCAAAGTTTGGGGGTGGTGGTGGTGGAAGGTCCTTATAGAGCTCAGAGGACGGAATGGAGCGGAACAGAAAGGGTGGGTGAAGGGGTGGCCGGCTGGCTTGACCTTTGCATCAGGAAGGGCAGCCCCTTCCACCAGCTCACACGCCTTGCACCCCGCAGGATAAAGGCTGTCGGTGATCACAGGCCGGGCTTGTCTCGCTTCGGCCTGCCCTCCGGTTACGTGCAGCCCTTTGCTCGGAAACAAAAGCCGCTAGAACTGTTGGCTGCCCCAGTTGAATTGCTTGGCAACGCGCGGCGAGAGCGCTCAAAGGCAGCGGTGGCACCTGCCCGCAGGCTCTTCTCACTGCATCCTGACCGACTGGGCGTCTGAACCAGCGGTGGAGGGACCCGAGAGGCTGTCCCTGGTTCAAAGCCTTCGACTGGAGAGTGCGGGCGAGGGGGGGGGGAAGGGTCTGCAAGATGGAGAGCTTGCAGAGATTGGAAAGTAGCTAAGCTGGGGTGGGGGGTTGATACCGCTCGCCAGTATGGTGGTTCTTGGCTTACCATCACCATCAAGTCCAACATTAATAGAATAGAATAGAATAGAATAGAATAGAATAGAATAGAATAGAATAGAATAGAATAGAATAGAATAGAATAGAATAGAATTAAAACAGAAATCGAATAGAATAGAATAGAACAGAACAGAACAGAATAGAATTAAAACAGAATTAGAATAGAACAGAACAGAACAGAATAGAATAGAATTAAAACAGAATTAGAATAGAATAGAATAGAATAGAATAGAATTAAAACAGAATTAGAATAGAATAGAATAGAATAGAATAGAATAGAATTAAAACAGAAATAGAATAGAATAGAACAGAACAGAACAGAACAGAATAGAATTAAAACAGAATTAGAATAGAACAGAATAGAATAGAATTAAAACAGAATTAGAATAGAACAGAATAGAATAGAATTAAAACAGAATTAGAATAGAATAGAATAGAATAGAATAGAATAGAATAGAATAGAATAGAATAGAATAGAATAGAATAGAATAGAATAGAATAGAATAGAATAGAATAGAATAGAATTAAAACAGAATTAGAATAGAATAGAATTAAAACAGAATTACAATAGAATAGAATAGAATTACAATAGAATAGAATAGAATTAGAACAGAATTAGAACAGAACAGAACAGAGTAGAGTAGAATAAAATTAAAACAGAATTACAGAATAGAATAGAATAGAATAGAATTAAAACAGAATTATAATAGAATAGAATTAAAACAGAATTAGAATTAGAATTAGAATTAGAATAGAATAGAATAGAATAGAATAGAATAGAATAGAATAGAATAGAATAGAATAGAATAGAATAGAATAGAATAGCTGAAAGGGACCTCAGAAGTCATCTAGTCGAACCTCCTCCTCAGGCAGAAAATCATTTCAGACAAAGGGCTGTCCAGTCTCTTCTTAAAAACTTCCAGTGTTGGAGTCTTCACAGCTTCTGGAGGGAGGTGATTCCACTGCTAAACGAGAGTAAGTTTTGGCTCGTTTTACAACCCTTTTTTTGGCCATGGTTATTTTAGGGAATTGCTGTGGTGGTTAAGTGAACTGTGCAGTCGTTAAACAAATCTGGCAGTGAGAACAATTAATCGGTGGGACGGCTTCCCTCAGGGTGCTCCATCACTGGAGGCTTTCAACCACAGACTGGATTAAGCATTTGACCAAGATGGTCTAAAAGGTCTATCTTGCAACAAGGGGTTGGGCTAGGATGAGACACGGTTGTTAAGTGAATCACTGCAGTTTTTAAGTTAGAGACACGGTTGTTAAGTGAAACATTGCATTTGTTAAATTAGACACACGGTTGTTAAACGAATCTGGTTCCCCCTTGACTTTGCTTGTCAGAAGGTCGCAAAAGGGGATCACGTGACCCCGGGATGCTGCGACCGTCATAAATATGAATCAGTTGCCAAGCGTCAGACCTTTGATCACCTGACCAGGGGGGGAACGCTGCAACGGCTGTTAAGTGTGAGAAATGGTTCTAGGTCGCTTTTTTCAGCACCGTTGTAACTTTGAACGCTCACTAAACAAACCGTCGTAAAGCGAGGACTGCCTGCACAAATCCGCAGCCTCTTGCGATGGGGCTGAGGGTTGCCCGAGATCTTTGGCGCTTGTGGAAAAGCCATTTTGGAGACGCTGCCGTGCGCCAAATCTCAGTGGGTTCCTGCGTATCTATAATTCAGAGCTGGTAACAAGAAATGCTGGAGGGTTAAAATATTAACCAGCTGTTCTGAGACCAGAAAGCCAGGATCTGGGGCTGGAAAATTTATGTAATGTTGCCGGAGGAACATGAGGATCAAGTGGGTCACTTTCATCCCCTCTTCAAGTCCAGCTGGAATTGGGGGTCCAGGCTGGGGACCCCCACAAAAATCTCCTTTCCTTACAGCCCCCCCCCCTTGCAGGACTTTTCCAAGTTGTCAGCTGGGGAAAAAAGATAAATCAGGGGCTGCTGTGAGGTTAAAGAGCTGGTTCATAGAGGAGGTTGACTGTCACGTCTCTGTTTGAGTTGCTGGGTTGGGACATGGGTTCCACCAATCCATCTCAGTTGGGGTGCAAAAAAATCAGGGGCTCTGGAGAGGTTAAAGAGCTGATTCATAGAGGAGGCTGCCTGTTGCGTCTCTGTTTGAGTTGCTGGGTTGGGATATGCGTTCGCCCAAACCATTTCCACTTTGGGGGGGTGGTGCAAAAAATATCAGGAGCTCCTGTGAGGTTAAAGAGCTGGTTCATAGAGGAGGTTGACGGTCGTGTCTCTGTACGAGTTGTATTTATTTATTTACTTATTTATGAAATTTATTTGCCACCAACGACTCGGGACGGTTGGCAACATGAAAACACTAAAGCATTAAAAACCGTTTAGATCAAGGGCCATAGAAACGCAGCAGCTAAAATCATTAACAAATAAAATCGTTAACAGCGTATGGGAAAGGAGGGAGCCAGACACGGACCGGGGGGGGGGAATGGATGGGGAGGGGGGAATTAAGTTTTAATTAGTCAACCAACTCCAATAAAAAGCTGACCCATTGGGTCCCAGTTGCTGGGTTGAATACGGGTTCAACCAAACCACTTTCCCCCTTGGGGTGCAAACTGGGCTGAATGTGATTTAACAACAACAACAACAACAACAACAACAACAACAATAATAATAATAATAATAATAATAATAATAATAATAATAATAAAGTTGGAAGGGACCTTGGAGGTCATCTAACCCAACCCCCTGCTCAGGCAGGAAACCCTATCCCATTTCAAACAAATGGCTGTCCAGTCTCTTCTTAAAAACTTCCAGTGTTGGAGCATTCACAGCTTCTGGAGGCAAGGAGTTCCAAGGACAGACCCCCCCTCTTGCCAAAACCCCCAAGGAAACTGCACAACAAAACAAGTGTCATTGCCAGCCTCTCTCCTTGCAGACAAGAACCCATTTAGGGAGATCCGCAGGACTGGTCTAAAACAGTGGTCAGAATCAGAATAGAGAACAGCTGGAAGGGACCTTGGAGGTCTTCTAGTCCAGCCCCCTGCTCACACAGGAGATCCTGTACCATTTCAGACAAGTGACTGTCCAGTCTCTTCTTAAAAACCTCCAGGGATGGAGCATCCACGACTTCTAGAGGCAAGGAGTTCCACTGGTTAATTGTCCTCACTGTTAGGAAGTTTCTCCTTAATTCCAGGTTGCTTGTCTCCTTGATTAGAATAGAATAGAATAGAAGCTGGAAGGGACCTTGGAGGTCTTCTAGTCCAGCCCTCTACTCAAATTTATGCCATCACAGACAAGGGATGGTCCGGTCTATTCTTAAAAATGCATTCTTTCTTGTCCTGCCTTCTGGTTCCTTGGAGAATAATTTGACCCCCTCTTTTGGGGGGCAGCATCGCAGTCTTTGTGGCAAGGCCTCAACCTTCAGGGACCCGGAGGAAGCGGCGCGGGTGCTAATGGTGACAAATGAGATGTTGTTTCTTTTTCGTCTGTTTTTCTGTCTCGTCTCCGTGCGGCAGGCTTGAAGCACTTCGTTAGCGAACGCAATCAATTGAAAGAGGCAAAGTGCCTACTAAGCAAAAAAAAAAAAAAAAAGAAACAAGAAAAAAACAGAGCCAGGAGATTCTCTAAACTTGGGAGCAGGTTATTGGAGGAAGAAATAAGGGAAGAGGGGAAAAGTCACCACTTGGGGTCCTCTCTAATCTTCCCACGTCCAAGGGGCATCCCTGCCCAGCTATCTGGGAGGATCACATGCCAAGACTTACGTTTTATTTTATTTAGTCCTATCCCAATCCTCTCTCACCCACAACAACCCTGTGAGGTGGGTTGGCCTGAGAGAGTGATTAGCCTAAAATTACCCAGCTGGCTTTCCTGCCTAAATTCACCAGTCTCCTGGTGGTTGACCCAGCTGGCTTTCTTAACTAAAGTGGGACTAGAACTCACCCTCTCCTGGTGTTTGGCCCAAGGTCACCCAGATGGCTTTTGTAGCTAAGGCGGGACTAGAACTCACCCTCTCCTGGTGTTTGGCCCAAGGTCACCCAGATGGCTTTTGTAGCTAAGGCGGGACTAGAATTCACCATCTCCCGGTGATTGGCCCAAAGTCACCCAGCTGGCTTTTATGCCCAAGGCGGGACTAGAACTCACCGTCTCCCGGTGATTGGCCCAAAGTCACCCAGCCGGCTTTTATGCCCAAGGCGGGACTAGAACTCACCGTCTCCCGGTGATTGGCCCAAAGTCACCCAGCTGGCTTCCTTAGCTAAGGCAGGACTAGAACTCCTGTGTCCTGGTGTCTACCCTGGTGCCTTCATCCATAGACCAAATCGGTTAAACTCACTTGGAGTAGCCCCATTCAACGTACTAGAATCCACTTCTCAGAAGACACGGCCTTGGATACACAGGGCTCTGCCCCTCTCTCCTTTCAAGGACCGGTGCCAGAGACCCCAGCCCCAAACCCGGGGCGTTCGTTAAGGGCGCGTTTACTCAAAGGCCTGGCCCATGAAGGAGAAGCCTTTAAACCGAGCAGCCTCTATTAATCACGCATTTGCATATTGTTCCCTATCAATTATTCTGCACACTGGAGGTGATGAAGCTGGCGAGGCGAATCCTCTCCCAGACACGTACGGCGGAGCCCGTGTTGGGGTGCGAGGCTGTTCACCAACACACACACACACACACACACACACACACACACACACACAAGACCCCTACTAATGGCTGGACGTGTTTCAATGCATCGGCCATCCTGGCCTGGGGAATCTGCCTTTTGCGCCCTCCAGCAAAATGTCTGTGTCTCGTTTTGGGTTTTTTTTTGTTTTTTTCCTTTTAAAACCAGGAATAAACGCGCTCCCATTTTATAATGCACCTAACAATAGGAGACGTGGCTGGCCTTGGGAGGGAGGAAATGGAAGACCTGGCACAGAATCTGTGTGCCGCGGACTCTGGGATGGATGAAAAAAAAGCATCCTTGGCCCATCCTTGAGGAGGAGGCATTTTCTTTCCAAAATGTGCAGCTTGAAGCCTTTTGTTTTTCAACCACACTTGCGGAGATGGAGCTTGTGTGGCATAGATGGGGCGGGCTGGCAGGTTTAGGGTAAGTTGCGCCAGCGGGCGCCTATCTTGCTTTTCCAGCCAGGACAATTATATATATTTTTTATTTCTGCTTTTGCTGGACATTGTGTGGGTCCTTCCACAGCGAGACGGGAGCGTCTTGTCGGAAGGCAGCCAGTAATTGCCGCCTTTTGTTTGTTTGCTATGATTTAGCGGCCTCCGATAATGGCACTTCACTGGACGGTACACAAATCAATTAGAGCCGGGCGATTAGAAAAAAAAAGGAAAAGTATATTAACACCAATCGAAAGCGGTAAACACCATTAAAAGCAGCAGGAGAGCAAAACGCCATCCTTGCTGGCGAAAAAGGGAATTGGAAATCGGGGGGGGGGGGGGGGAAGATAGCACAAAATCACCCTGATGGTTGCAATTTAATCCTGAAGCTCCAGAGCGATCCAAAAACGTGTTTTTTTATTTTGAGTTGGATATATATATAGTGCATAACATCTCCCACAGAAGACTAACAACAGCAGAAACAAACGTCCTAGCAAAAGGTTTCAACTTTGCTGTTGCACCAAAGAAAATTCCCACAGAAACCATCATATGTGGAGTGGAAACCAGCTTAACTAAACTCAATACAGACGAAGCAGACCAAGTCAGACATGAAGTCACCCACATCCTATGCACAAGCAAACCACCCAAAAGCAACCTAACAAAAGAAGAACAAGTAGCATTGCAAAACCTAAGAAAAGACAACAACATAATCATACTACCAGCAGATAAAGGCAATGCTACAGTGGTAATGGACACATCAGACTATGAAGAGAAACTGTCCAACTTACTCAAAGAAACTACATACAAACCTATATATACAGATCCCACAACCTATCTAGAAAAGACCACCAAGAAAAAGATAAAATCAACTTCTATAAGCCAAGAAATCCAACAAACAATCATTCCCAGGGAGAAGTCATCCAGATGCCCAAAACTATATGGCCTCCCCAAAATACACAAAGATGGAATCCCACTAAGACCCATAGTAAGTTCTATAGGCTCACCACTACAAAACTTAGCTAAATACCTAGCAAAACAACTACAACCTCAAGCAGAAATGGCAGCTTCATATGTCCAAAACTCATACCACTTTATAGAATTAGTGAAAAATCTACAGATAGACCAAAAAGACTTGCTAGTCAGCTTCGATGTGGTATCACTATTCACCCAGGTGCCAGTCCAAGAAGCTCTATCAACAATAAGAAGCAAATACCAACCACCAAACCATATTATAGAACTAGCAGAACACTGCTTATCAAACACATACTTCATACACAGAGGCCAGAGATACAAACAAATAGAAGGCGCACCAATGGGATCCCCTCTATCACCAGTTATCGCCAACCTTTTCATGGAAGAATTTGAAACTAACGCTCTGGAAAAGACTACAAACAAACCAAAACTGTGGCTCAGATATGTGGATGACACCTTCGTGATCTGGCCCCACGGAAGAAAGGAGCTAGAAAACTTCCTAACACACCTGAACAGCCTACATCCCAAAATAAAATTCACCATGGAGATTGAAACAAACAACCAGTTACCTTTCCTGGATGTACTTATATACAAAAAACAAAACGGCACCCTAGGACACACAGTCTACCGAAAGAAAACGCACACCAACCGTTACCTCAATGCGCAATCACATCATCACCCAGCACAAATAAATTCAGTAGCCAAAACACTAATAACAAGAACCAGACGCCTTGCAGATAAAACACATATACAAACAGAACTACACACCCTGACAGACATATTGACAGCAAACAAGTTCCAAAAAAACAAAATCACCAATATGATTCAGCAGGGGACTCCGAAACAGAAAAACATCCAAGAAGAAGAACAGAACAACGGACGAGCCATCTTGCCCTACATAAAAGGAACAACCGACAAAATCAGTAAAGTACTACGCAAACATAACATCAAAACCGCATTTAACACTGACAGAAAGATATCAACCATCCTGAGAAATCCCAAAGACAAAATAGAACTGGAAAACCAGGGCATATACCAAATCCCATGCGCCTCCTGTCCAGCAACATACATCGGACAGACTAACAGAAGAATAGAGGTACGTGTAGAAGAACATAAGAACTCAGTACAGAAGAAAGATCACACATCTTCACTAGTACAACACATAAACACTACGGGACACAACATCAATTTTGAAGGTACAAAAACAATTGCCAAAATAGAACATCTCAATAGCAGAATAATCAGAGAAGCCATTGAAATAGAAAAACACCCAGACAGTATGAACAAGCGAGACGACACCTCCCGCCTACATGACATTTGGAAACCAGCATTGATAGAGAAACGAATTTCAGCAAACAAGGATTTAAAAAACCAACAAACAACCCCAAATGCCACCAGCCCCAGCAAGACTCATCCACACCCAGAACAAAAACTCCCCCACACAGAAGACAGAACAAGTCAAGCAAAAGTGCCATCACCCAAGCAGAAGAACGCACACACGAACCTGACTGACCCATACCAGAGATACATAGCAGGTCCTCGAACTCGGAGCCAAACCAAAGCTCTGGAGGCCACTACACAGCCCACTCCTCAGGACACCAAATCACAACACTCAGGATATTACAACACAACAAAAAACCCCACCCATTCAGAACACACCCCACCCAATCAGAAGACAGCCACGCCTCCAACCAATCAGAAGACAACCACGCATCCACCCAATCAGAAGACAGCCACGCCTCCACTCAATCAGAAGACAACCACGCCTCCACCCAATCGGAGGACACCCCCACCCAATCAGAAAGCAGCCACGCCTCCACCCAGTCAGAACACAGCCCCACCGGCAGTTGGAAGGAAAGGAACAGCCAGACCACGCATTGCTCCTGGAAGCAGCAGGAGGAACACTCCGGCCTGATGATGACGGATGGGATTTCGTCGAAACGTCGCCACAACTTTCTGAAGATGAAAGGAACGCGGGAAGAAACCCGAGACTCTAGATCTACATATATATATATATATATATATATATATATATATATATATATATATATATATATATATATATATATATATATATATATATATATATATATTCTGCCCAGTGAAAAGGCATCTGCCTGGGCGCTGAAAGGACAGCAATTACGTCCCGACGTTTTTCCGCTTTTTCTTTCTTTCTTTTTTTTTTTGGCACCAGCGTGTCAGTAAGGGGGACACTCCGGCAACTATTTCAGCTGCAATATGTTTGCAAAAGGGTAGCCGGCCTTCTTTCTTCCTTTTTTTTTTTTTTTGCAGCAGGTTAATCATCCAAAGCTGTTTCATTTTTTTAACAATATGGAGCAATTTGCCACAGAGCGTTGCGTCTTCCCCCTAATAGGATCCGGCTGTTTCAGTGCGCTGGCCCACAGGAAGGAAGGAAGGAAGGAAGAGAGGGAGGAAGGAAGGAAGGAAGGAAGGAAGGAAGGAAGGAAGGAAGGAAGGAAGGAAGGAAGGAAAGAAATGAAGAAAGAGGGAAAAAGAAGGAAGGAAGGAAGATAAGAAAGGAACAAAGAGGAGAAGGAAGAAAAGAAGGAAGGAAGGAAGGAAGGAAGGAAGGAAGGGAGGGAGGGAGGGAGGGAGGGAATGAAGAAAGAGGGAAAAAGAAGGAAGGAAGGAAGATGAGAAAGGGACAAAAAGGAAGGAAGGAAGGAAGGAAGGAAGGAAGGAAGGAAGGAAGGGAGGGAGGGAGGGAGGGAGGGAGGGAGGAAGGAAGGAAGGAAGGAAGGAAGGAAGGAAGGAAGGAAGGAAGGAAGGAAGGAAGGAAAGAAATGAAGAAAGAGGGAAAAAGAAAGAAGGAAGATAAGAAAGGAACAAAGAGGAGAAGGAAGAAAAGAAGGAAGGAAGGAAGGAAGGAAGGGAGGGAGGGAGGGAGGAAGGAAGGAAGGAAGGAAGGAAGGAAGGAAGGAAGGAAGGAAGGAAGGAAGGAAAGAAATGAAGAAAGAGGGAAAAAGAAGGAAGGAAGGAAGATGAGAAAGGGACAAAAAGGAAGGAAGGAAGGAAGAGAGGAAGGGAGGGAGGGAGGGAGGGAGGAAGGAAGGAAGGAAGGAAGGAAGGAAGGAAGGAAGGAAGGAAGGAAAGAAATGAAGAAAGAGGGAAAAAGAAAGAAGGAAGATAAGAAAGGAACAAAGAGGAGAAGGAAGAAAAGAAGGAAGGAAGGAAGGAAGGAAGGAAGGAAGGAAGGAAGGAAGGAAGGAAGGAAGGAAGGAAGAAAGAAGAGAAAGGGACAGAGGAGAAGGAAGAAAAGGAAGAAAGGAAATGAAGAAAGAGGAAAAAGGAAGAAAAGAAGGAAGGAAGGAAGATGAGAAAGGGACAAAGAGAAAAGGAAGGAAGGAAGGAAGGAAAGAAGGAAGGAAGGAAGGAAGGAAGGAAGGAAGGAAGATGAGAAAGGGACAAAGAGAAAAGGAAGGAAGGAAGGAAAGAAGGAAGGAAGGAAGGAAGGAAGGAAGATGAGAAAGGGACAAAGAGAAAAGGAAGGAAGGAAGGAAAGAAGGAAGGAAGGAAGGAAGGAAGGAAGATGAGAAAGGGACAAAGAGAAAAGGAAGGAAGGAAGATGAGACAAAGAGAGAAGGAAGGAAGGAAGGAAGGAAGGAAGGAAGGAAGGAAGGAAGGAAGGAAGGAAGGGAGGGAATGAAGAAAGAGGGAAAAAGAAGGAAGGAAGGAAGATGAGAAAGGGACAAAAAGGAAGGAAGGAAGGAAGGAAGGAAGGAAGGAAGGAAGGAAGGAAGGAAGGAAGATGAGAAAGGGACAAAGAGAAGGAAGGCAGGCAGGCTGGGGCCAATGGGAGAACCCCAGAGACAACCCCCCAAAACAAGAGGGGAAGCAACCCTCAGCCCTGCACCTGTTTCGAATGCTGACAGACCTAAAGCTGAGGTCCTCCGTAACTCACGCCCAGCGTTGGGCTAAGCCAGGCAGTGGTTAAATGAGTCACCCCCGATTTCTCGATCTATTGGCCAGGCTTGTTAAGCCAATCACTGCAGCCGGTTTCGTGAATCGTGCGGTCGTTCAGCGAATCCGGCTTCCGCCATCTGCCGACTGCTTTTCTTTCTTTACCTATTATTTATTTGAATTTCTGCGCCACCCGCCTTGTGCTCCAGGCTGTCTCTGGGAGGCTCAGGATGCAATAAAAAAAACAGGCAGATATAAAAACAATCGTAAACACGAAGACAGATCGGAATGACGAAACAAGGTCAAATCTGGATGGTCAGAAGACAGACGGGAAGGCCGCCAATGGGGGTCACGAGACCCCAGGATGCCACAACTGTCATCGGCACCTGCCAGTTGCCGAGCACCTGAATCTTAATCCCAGGCCTGTAGGGAATGCTGCGACGGTCGTAAGTGTGAGGACCACTCGCAAGTCACTTTTTTTTTAAGGCCGCGAAACGAACGCTCTGTGCGCCCAAGAGGGACAGCAAGCTGTTTGTCTGTAGACTAAGTGTGGATCCCGTTTGGGGGGGGGGTTCTGCCAGGGAACCAGGGGTGCCTCTCCTTGCACGGAGCGCTGGCCGGCGCCGCGTTCAAGTCTGAGAGACGCAAGCCGCCTTTTAAAATCCCCGAATCCGGCTGTGTGAAACGAGGGCAGGGCGCATCCTGGCAGCTGGCGATTCTCTGCCCATCTACGCAGCCGACAGATGGCCCAGCTGCCAGCGTGGAAGGGTGCCAAGCCGCAGCACCCGTTGCGGGAACCAGCCAGTTGGGGTGAAGGAGGAGGCTCCTCCAGGACCCCAGCCTTCGTCGGACTTCCGATCCGAAGGGGCCGGAGGGAGGAGGTGGAGCATGAAAGCAGCCACATCCTAGCTAAGGTTCCCCTAAATGGCATGGGTCCGGATTATTTACGGGAGCACCTGCTGCCGGCATCAACTTCCCTCCGTCCAGTGCGCTCCCACAGAGAGGGCCTCCTTAGGGTGCCGTTGGTCAAAGAGTGTCGACTGGCGGCCCCCAGGGGGAGGGCCTTCTCTGTGGGCGCACCAGACCTGTGTAACCGTCTACCGGTGGAGCTCCGGATGGCTCCCGACCTTTGCTCCTTCCCCAGTGACCTAAAAACATACTTATTTGAACAAGCCGGCCTGGTCTAATGGGTTTGGGGTATTTTAATATTAATTGTATTAATTTTTATTGGAATTGGGCTGTATTATTTAATTCTTTTTTAACTTTTGTACATTGTATTTTTATTGTATGTGCCCTGTACACTGCCCTGAGTCCTTCGGGAGAAGGCCGGTATAGAAATTAAATTATTATTATTATTATTTATAAATATGTCATAATCACAATCACAATCATAATAGAGTTGGAAGGCACCTTGGAGGTCATCTAGTCCAACCCCCGGCTCAGGGAGGAAACCCTATGCTATTTCAGACAAATGGCTGTCCAGTCTCTATAGATATATAAAGATATAGATACAAATAAGTATGTATAAATATAAATATATATTCATAGATACTGTATATAGATGGATATAAATATAGATATAGCTATAGATTAAAGATATAGACAAATAAGTATGTATAAATATAAATTTAAATATAAGTATAAATATAAATAACATTTATAGAATATGGAAGGGAACTTGGAGGTCATCTAGTCCACATTTCAGACAAATGGCTGTCCAGTCTCTAAAGTAAAGGTAAAGGTTCCCCCGCACATGCGTGCTAGTCGTTTCCAACTCTAGGGGCCGGTGCTCATCTCCGTTTCAAAGCCGAAGAGCCAGCGCTTGTCCGAGGACGTCTCCGTGGTCATGTGGCCGGCATGAGTAGACGCCAAAGGCGCACGGAACGCTGTTACCTTCCCACCATAGTGGTCCCTATTTTTCTACTTGCATTTTTACGTGCTTTCGAACTGCTAGGTTGGCAGAAGCTGGGACGAGTAACAGGCGCTCACTCTATTATGCGGCACTCGGGATTCGACCCGCCAAACTGCCGACCTTCCGATCGACAAGCTCAGCGTCCTAACCCACTGAGCCACCACATCCCTGTCCAGTCTCTAGAGATATATAGATATAGATTAGATATTGATATAAAGATATAAATAAGTATAAGTATGTATAAATATGGGACGCGGTGGCTCAGTGGGTTAGGATGCTGAGCTTGTCAATCAGAAGGTCGGCAGTTTGGCGGGTTGAATCCTGAGTGCCGCATAGCAGAGTGAGCGCCTGTTACTCGTCCCAGCTTCTGCCAACCTAGCAGTTCGAAAGCACGTAAAAATGCAAGTAGAAAAATAGGGACCACTCCGGTGGGAAGGTAACAGCGTTCCGTGCGCCTTTGGCGTCTAGTCGTGTCGGCCACATGACCACGGAGACGTCCTCGGACAAACGCTGGCTCTTCGGCTTTGAAACGGAGATGAGCACCGGCCCCTAGAGTCGGAAACGACTAGCACGCATGTGCGGGGGAACCTTTACCTTACCGTTTTATGTATAAATATAAATTTAAATAGAAGTATAAATATAAAATAAATTGTATAATGTATAAATATAAGTATGTATAAGTAAAGTAACAGTATAAATATAAAGTATAAC
Organism: Vipera latastei; assembly: GCA_024294585.1. Taxonomy (NCBI): domain Eukaryota; kingdom Metazoa; phylum Chordata; class Lepidosauria; order Squamata; family Viperidae; genus Vipera; species Vipera latastei. Next base: position 369,002,109 of record CM044354.1, read on the forward strand.
CCTAAATATAAATATGTATAATATATGTTTAGATATAAATAACAATATTTCTCCTTTTATTGGCAGCCAAGGTCCATTCCCCACGGTGAATCCTTCACTGTTCAGTAGTATTACCTACAGGCTGTCCTCGGCCCGCGGCCATAGCTGAGCCCAAAATGTACATTGCTAAGCGAGGCAGTTGTTCAGTAAGTTTTGCCCCATTGTACGACCTTTCTTGCCACAGTCCTTAAGTGAATCACCGCGGTGGGATAAGTTACTAAACCGGTTATTAAATGAGTCTGGCTTCCCTCACTGACTTTCCTTGCCAGAAGGTCGCCAAAGAGGATCATGTAACCCCGGGACAAGTACATGTCAGTTGCCGAGCCTCTGAATTTCGATCACGTGGCCACGGGGGACACTGCAATGGTCGTAAGTGTGAAAAACAGTCATAAATCACTTTTTTCAGTACTATTCAAACAGTCACTAAAGTTCCAGGGGTAGGCAACCTTGGCTCTTTTATGACTGGTGGACTTCAACTCCCAGAATTCCTGAGCCAGCCATGCTGAGGGGAAAGGGAGAGGTTTCCATGCTTAGCCATGCTGGCTCAGGAATTCTGGGAGTTGAAGTCCACGAGTCATGAAGGGACTATAGTTCCCCCATGATGGCTCAGGAATTCTGGGAGTTGAAGTCCACCAGTCATGAAGGGGCCATAGTTTCCCCATGCTGGCCCAGGAATTCTGGGAGTTGAAGTCCAAACGTCATGAAGGGGCCATAGTTCCCCCGTGCTGGCTCAGGAATTCTGGGAGTTGAAGTCCACCAGTCATGAAGGGGGCCATAGTTCCCCCCTGCTGGCTGAGTAATTCTGGGAGTTGAAGTCCACGAGTCATGAAGGGGGCCATAGTTCCCCCATGCTGGCTCAGGAATTCTGGGAGTTGAAGTCCACCAGTCATGAAGGGGGCCATAGTTCCCCCCTGCTGGCTGAGTAATTCTGGGAGTTGAAGTCCACGAGTCATGAAGGGGGCCATAATTCCCCCATGCTGGCTCAGGAATTCTGGGAGTTGAAGTCCACCAGTCATGAAGGGGGCCAAAGTTTCCCCCATGCTGGCACAGGAATTCTGGGAGTTGAAGTCCACGAGTCATGAAGGGGGCCATAGTTCCCCCATGCTGGCTCAGGAATTCTGGGAGTTGAAGTCCACCAGTCATAAAAGAGCCAAGGTTGCCTACCCCTGCGTGACTAAACAAACTATTGTAAGTCGAGGATAAGTATAAGGCCAATATTCTCCTTCCCTGGCAGCCCAGCTTCATTCTTCATGGCGAATTTTTCCCTCTTCATTAACTAACCCGTTCATCGTTCTTCAGCGTGTCCTTCATTACGACGCTCTTTGCCGGATTAAACAACCAAAAAATGAGATAATCATGGTGCTCAAAAGGAGAGTTAGAGAAAGCCAGAAGCACGGTTATTTACTACAGACTTATTTATTTATTTATTTATTTATTTTATTGGATTTGTATGCCGCCCTATTCCCGTAGGACTCAGGGCGGTTTACAGGGCAGTTAAAACCATGAATACAAAAAATTAAAAACAAATAAAACAATTAAACAATTATCACCATTCCTTGAGTGACGTTTCAAAGTAACAACAGCACTGGAAGAAAGGGATGATCCTCATGCTTACAACCCTTGCAATAGCCAGTGCCACAGTCCTGGGATCTGAATCCATGCACTTGGCCTACCTTTTACAATAGGGGGTCTTCAAAGGTGGCCCTTTTATGACCTGTGGACTTCAATTCCCAGAATTCCACCAGCCAGCATGCTTTAAGAGGGCTGGACTTCCACTCCCACCATCCCCCAGCCAGCATGGTTTAAGAGGGATGGATTTCAATTCCCAGAATTCCCCAGCCAGCATGCTTTAAGAGGGCTGGACTTCCACTCCCACAATTCTAGCAGCCAGCATGGTTTAAGAGGGATGGACTTTCACTCCCACAATTCCACCAGCCAGCATGGTTTAAGAGGGATGGATTTCAATTCCCAGAATTCCCCAGCCAGCATGCTTTAAGAGGGCTGGACTTCCACTCCCACAATTCTAGCAGCCAGCATGGTTTAAGAGGGATGGATTTCAATTCCCAGAATTCCACCAGCCAGCATGCTTTAAGAGGGGCGGACTTCCACTCCCAGAATTCCCCAGTCTGTTTCAAGATGGGTGGATGTTCACTCCCAGAATTCCCCAGCCAACACGCTTCAATATATGTGCACATCAATTCCCATCCTGGCTGGGGAATTCTGGGAGTGGAAGGCCACGCCAAGGCTGAGAAACTGACTTACGAGGCGGTGTATCTGTGACGTAGCCTTTTAAAACTAGCTTTTGAAACTAGCCAACCTACGGGCCAGCCTTACACCTTGTGGCAGTGAGTGCCACAGGTTAAAACATGCGCTTGCCCGGGACAGCCCTTCCTTTCTCACCCCCCAACCCCCACCCCCGTCCCCGGGTCCAGCGTGGATTTAAAAAAAAAACACGAAATGGGCTACCGCAATGCGCTTCCTCTGCCTTAATGCTCCCAAGCTATTGGCGGGAGGGGGAGGGGAACGGCAATTACGATCATTCAAATTAATTAATTAATTACTTAGCTAACGGAGGGCAGGCGGGCCCGTCCATATTTACTGAAACAACTAGCTAAATAAATAAATTGAGCTTCTCCTGATGCCCAGCTGGGTATCTCAGTGGCTCCGAAGACGGGCCTGGCTCTCGGGAAAACAAAACCAGTTCTTAGCGCAGGTAGAAAATTGAGCGGTTGATTTATGGCGCCGCTTTCCTTTTTTCGCGAGATTTATGGGTGTTAATTTGGCCCCATTTATTATTTTGAGCTTGGGGCGACGTCCCGAGGAAATGAGAATGAAGAAGGGGAAAGCGGTGAGAGCCGAGAAATGAAACTTGTTTGAGAGCCCAAAAGAAGAAGAAGGGAAAAAAATAAAATAAATAAAAGGAGCGGGTTTCTAGTCCTCTCTGTGCTACGAAGAAGGCGAAGGCGGAGGCAGAACCCCTGGCAGAATGGGGGGGGGGTTGAAGAGGGAGAGCAAGAGCCCAGGGCAGAAGGTCAGGAGTAGGCTCCTCCTGCCCTCCTCCTCCTCCTCCTCCTCCTCCTTGTCCTTCCTCATTCCTTTTGCTTCTCCTTCTTCTCCTCCTCCTTCTCTCCCTCCTCCTCCTCCTTCACTTTCTCCTTCTTCGTTTTCTCCTCCTCCTCTTTCCTTCCTTCTCCTCCTCCACCTCCTCTTCCTTCACTTTCTCCTTCTTCGTTTTCTCCTCCTCCTCCTCTTTCCTTCCTTCTCCTCCTCCACCTCCTCTTCCTTCACTTTCTCCTTCTTCTCCTCCTCACCCTCCTCTTCCCTTCCCTTCGCCTTCCCTCCTTTTTGCTCCTTCTGCTCCTCCTCCTCCTCCTGTCCTTCTGCTTTCTCCTTCACCACCTTCTTCTCTTCTCCTCCTCCTTCACTTTCTCCTTCTTCATTTTCTCCTTCTCCTCCTCTTTCCTTCCTTCTCCTCCTCCACCTCCTCTTCCTCCACTTTCTCCTTCTTCTCTTCACCCTCCTCTTCCTCCTTTTCCCTTCGCCTTCCCTTTTTTCTCCTTCTGCTCCTCCTCCTCCTGTCCTGCTTCTCCTTCACCACCTTCCTCTCTTCTCCTCCTCCTTCTCCCTTCTGCTTCTCCTCCTCCTCCTCCTGCACTTTCTCCTTCTTCCCGTGTTCTCCTCCTCCTCCTCCTCCGTGCTACAGAGAGGGAGGGAGGCAGCCAGCCTGGGAGTCGCGCGTCCTTCCTCCCCACAACCGCTCCTGCTCAGCTTCCAAGGTCAACTCTGCCCCCCCTCCCCCCCCCCGCCTCGCATCTGCCCATCTCCTTTCGCTAAATCGCTGGCTTCTCTCCAGCCCCCCCCGCCCCGCCGCAGGGAGAAGGGCGCCAAATCCACCGGCCCCGCCACCCCCACCCCCGCCTAGAGATGCAGGAGGGGACGGCGTGGGGGGGGGGGAAGAAAAAGGCGCTCTCCAAAATAAGCAGAGGGCCTTGAAGACTAGAGAAGGGGGAAAGGGTTTTGCCAGAGGCTACCTCATTACAACAACAACAACAACAACAACAACAACAACACACACACACACAGACACACACGGGAGTGCGCGAGCGTACACACACACAGAGAGAGAGGCGCGCGGAGGAGCTTTTAAAGCCGGCTGCGTTTTCTGGGTAGAATCCTCATCAAGCTCGGGGCTGCCATTCTTCGGGTGACCACTAGGGGGAGGAAACGACCTTCTTCTTTGCTGCCCTCTGGCGGGCGTCTGGATTGTTGCAGCCCCGCCGGCCGGGTCTAAAGTCGTCCTCGCCGCGCGGGAGAGAAGCCGCGTTGGTGGTCGTGGGGCGGCACCGTCGTCTCCCGAGCGTCGGAGCTCAAGGCGAGGCCCTCCGTCCCCGCAAGGGGGCTCTCTTCGGGCGACCTTCCGACTCACGGAAGGGGGGCTGCGGAAAAATGGGGTCTCTGGGTCCTTTCTCTTTTTCTCTTCCTTTCCTTTCCCCTTTCCTTCCCCTTTCCTTTCCTTCTCCCTTTTCCTTTCCCCTTTCCTTTTCCCTTTCCCTTTCCCATTTACTTCCCTTTCTCATTCCTTTCCTTTTCCTTTCCTTTCCTTTCCTTTCCTTTCCTTTCCTTTTCCCTTTTCCCTTCCCCTTTCCCATTTACTTCCCTTTCTCATTCCTTTCCTTTTCCCTTCCCCTTCCCCTTTCCTTTTCCCTTCGCCCTTCTTTTTCCCTTCCCCTTTCCTTTTCCCTTTCCCTTTCCCCTTCCCCTTCCGTTTCCCATTTCCTTCCCCTTCCGCTTTCCTTTTCCTTTCCCTTTCCCATTTACTTCCCTTCCCTTTCTAATTCCTTTTCCCTTTCTCCTTCCGTTTCCCATTTCCTTCCTCTTCCCCTTTCCTTTTCCCTTTGCCCTTCTTTTTCCCTTCCCCTTTCCTTTTCCCTTTCCCTTTCCCCTTCCGTTTCCCATTTCCTTCCCCTTCCCCTTTCCTTTTCCTTTCCCTTTCCCATTTACTTCCCTTTCCCTTCCCTTTCTCATTCCTTTCCTTTTCCCTTTCCCTTTCCCCTTCCGTTTCCCATTTCCTTCCCCTTCCCCTTCCCTTCCCCCTTTCCCCTTTCCCCTTCCCTTTCCCTTTCCTTCCCTTCCTCTTTTCATCTTCCTTTCCTGTTCCCCCTTCCCTTCCCTTCCCTTCCCCTTCCCTTCCCTTCCCTTCCCTTCCCTTCCCTTCCCTTCCCTTCCTCCTCTTTCTCTGCCTTATAAGCCCCTTTCAAGTCGGATTGGAGACTCCTGAGTAATTTTTGCTTCAAAAGCATCCTGGAGTTTTTACGGCAGCCTGTAATTATTTTTCTCCTTATCGCTCTGCTTTTTTGTATCTCACACGCTCCTCTCGCGCGCTGTCACACACACGCAGAGACACACACGTGTGCGCCCACGCACAGCAGGCACAGCCAAGGAAGGGCAGGGGGTACAAAGCAGCCCCCGAGGGCCCAGGAGAGGGGGGGGGCAGGCAGGAGCCAGAAGGACCCCAAAGTGGCCCTAGAGGAGGAACAAAGGAGGCCGGGATTGATTTACTGGGCGCAGGTAGTCCTCGACTTATGACCACAATTGAGCCCCAAATTTCCGTTGCTAAGTGAGACATTTGTTAAGTGAATTTTGCCCCGTTTTGCAACCTTTCTTGCTACAGTTGTTAAGTGAATCACTGCACTCGATGAGTAACCCGGTCGTTAAGCGAATCCTGCTTCCCCCATTGACTTTGCTTGCCAGAACGTTGCAAAAGGGGATCACGTGACCCATCACGCAACTGTCGTAAAACTGAGTCAGTTGCCACGTGATCACGTGACCGTAGGGGATATTGAAACGGTCGCAAGGGTGAAAATAGGGTCAGAAGTCCCCTTTTTTCAGTGTTGTCGTAACTTGGAACGGTCACTCAATGAAGTGTTGTAAGTCGAGGACTACCCGACTGGGTTGAGCAGCCGGGCAGGAGAATCCGTGGGATGTGGGGATTCAAGCTAGTGGCCAAGGACGTGTGATCAAATTTGAAATTCTTCCCCATTTGAAATTTGGGGAAAAATGAGAAATTTCCTGACAGTGAGAACAATTAATCAGTGGAACGACTTGCCTCCAGATGGTTGTTGCTGCTACAACACGGGGGAATTTGAAGAAGAAATTGGAAGAGACATTTGTCCAGGATGGTCTAGGCGGGTCTCCTGCATAAGCACAGGGTTGGACTAGAAGACCTCCAAGGCCCCTTCCAGGTCTTATTCCATGATTCTGAAAGGAAGGGAGGGAGGGAGGGAGGGAGGGAGGGAGGGAGAAAGGAGAGAAAGGAGAAGGAAGGAAATGAAGAAAGAAGAAAGAACATGAAAGAAGGGAAGGAAGGAAGGGGAGAGGGACAAAGGAGAAGGAAGGAAATGAAGAAGGAAAGAAGGAAGGAAATGAGGAAAGAAGAGAAGGAAGGAAGGAACAGAAGGAAGGAAGGAAAGAAAAGGGAAATGAGAAGGAAGGAAGGAAGGAAGATTAGAAAGGGACAAAGAAAGAAGGAAATGAAGAAAGAAGGAAAGAAGGAAGGAAATGAAAGAAGAGAAGGAAGGGAGGAAGATGAAAAGGAAAAAAGAGCGTAGGAGAAGAAGAGGCAGAACAAGGCAGTCCAAAGAGGCACCAGCCTACAATCCCTTCGTAGCCACAAATGAACACAAGAAGGAAGGGAAATGAGAAAGGGAAAAAGATGAGGAAAATGACAAAGGGAAATGGGAAGGAAGGAAGGAAGGAAGGAAGGAAGGAAGGAAGGAAGGAAGGAAAAGAAAAAGGGGAAAGGGAAAAAGAAGAGAAGGAAAAAAAGGTGTAGGAGAAGGAGTGGCAGGTCCAGGGGGCGGAGTCCAAAGAGCCATCAGCCTATAATCCCTACGTAGCCACAAACGAACATATAGGGAACGGCTGCTGGAATTGGGTATGTCTGGTTTAATGAAGAGAAGGACGAGGGGGGACAGGATAGCAGCCTTCCAGTATCTCAGGGGCTGCCCCAAAGAAGAGGCAGTCAAGCTGTTCTCCAAAGCCCCTGAAAGAAGGACAAGAAGCAACGGATGGAAACTCAACAAGGAGAGAAGCAACCTAGAACTAAGGAGAAACTTCCTGACAGTTAGAACAATTAACCAGTGGAACTCCTTGCCTCCAGAAGCGGTGAATGCTCCAACACTGGAAGTTTTTAAGAGGAGACTGGACAGTCATTTGTCTGAAATGTTATAGGGTTTCCTGCCTGAGCAGGGGGTTGGACTAGATGACCTCCAAGGTCCCTTCCAACTTTACTACTACTACTACTACTACTACTACTACTACTATTATTACTACAAGAAGGAAGGGAAATGGGAAAGGGAAAAAGATGAGGAAAATGACAAAGGGAAATGGGAAGGAAGGAAGGAAGGAAGGAAGGAAGGAAGGAAGGAAGGAAGGAAGGAAGGAAGGAAGGAAGGAAGGAAGGAAGGAAGGAAGGAAAAGAAAAATGGGAAAGGGAAAAAGAAGAGAAGGAAAAAGGCGTAGGAGAAGGAGTGGCAGATCCAGGGGGCGGAGTCCAAAGTGGCATCAACCCAGAATCCCTACGTAGCCACAAACGAACTAAGCCTGACCCGTCCTTCCATTTCGTGGACCCGCATCCTAGCAGCTGCTAACCGTTAGTCGAGAAGATTCCCCTGCAGGGCCCTGAGTAGCAATAAATCACTTTAATTGGACCTTGGCAGCTGGACTTTCTCAGCTGACAGTAACCAACAAGTTGAAACCGGCAAACTGGCAGCCGGGCCGGATCGCCTAACCGAGGGGTTTACTGCTGCATCTTGTCTGAAGCTAAGCTGGGTCAGGCTCGGTTCGGCTTCGGATGGGGACCTCGGGACCCTTCCCGGTGATTTCCCGAGGACCAGGCTGCCAGCTGGATGTACCTTGTTTGCTTTCTGGCTGAACTTGAAGGAGATCTGGCTTCAAAGCCTTGCTAGACCCTAAGGCAGGGCTTTTCAACCAGTGGTACGGGTACCACCCGTGGTACATTGGCACCTGGCACTTGTGGTACGCGACCATCCTAGGAAAGTGGTAGCGGGGGAGGGGAATGAGCTGAACCGGTGGCAGCACCGCACAAGCCTGAGCGAGAGACGGCTGGAGCTGCAGGGCTGTCGGGGCTCAGCGGAAGCGCCAGGATCAGCGCCAGGATCCAGCTGGAGCTCAGCACCGATCCTGGCGCTTCTGAGCCCAGAAGAAGCGCCGATCAGCTGGAAAGTTGCAGCATCTCCAGGGTCTTGTGATTGACATTCAGATGCTTGGCAACTGATTCATAGTTATGACGGTCACAGTGTCCCAAGGGTCATGTGAAGGGACCAAAACCTGCTGCAACCACCCAGCAGACGGGAGGGGGGGGTGAATAAAAACCAAACACCCCCCACCCCACCCCCGCTGCCAATCCTCAACAGAAGTGCTCACAACCATGAAAACCTCGGATCAGAGGAAGAGCGCCACCGGGCGGGCAGGCAGGCAAGTGTCTTGCTGGGCTGTAACTTCGAAGTCACTAAGCGAACTGTTGTAAGTCGAGGACTACCTGTACTTCATCACTTTTTTCCTTTTGGGGGGGGGTGTCATCAAGTTTTTGACCCCTTGCTAGGCGACTGGTGGTCCTCGGATGTTGCCATATCCTAAAAGTGGCACAGTGGGTGAAAAGGTTGAAAAGCCCTGCCCTAAGGAACCCCCAATTCAGCCCTCTGGGTATTGCCCCCCCTCCCCAAAGGTTTCTGGGTGGGGGTCTGGCTGGCTCTTGTGAGGACAGATTTCTGGAATCTGAGCCAATCAGTACCTTGGGCCCACTTTTCTCCCTTGCAGTAAGTAGCCTTTGACCTCCCTGTGCGCCCCCCCCTCCAAAATTAATGCTGCTTCCCCTCCTTCCTGCCATCCCCCCTTCTTTCAGGGCTTTTCGTTCCCAGTGCTGAAATATCCCTCAAGACCAGAGAATACATTCGTCTTGGCAAGATGGGAGACAAAGAAGAAGTTTGATAATAAATTTTAAAAGAACATAGAAGATAGGATCCTAGAGCTGGATGGGACCTTGGAGGTCTTCTAGTCCAACCCCCTGCTCAAGCAGGAGTCTTTATATCATCCTGGACAAATAAGCTGTCCAGTCTCTTAGAAACTTCCAATGATGGAAGTTTCACAATTTCTGGAGGCAAGGAGTTCCACTGGTTAATCGTTCTGAATGTCAGGAAATTTCTCCTTAGTTCTAAGTTGCTTCACTCCTGGATTAGTTTTCATCCGTTGCCCTTCCTTCCTTCCTTCCTTCCTTCCTTCCTTCCTTCCTTCCTTCCTTCCTTCCTTCCTTCCTTCCTTCCTTCCTTCCTTTTCTTCCTTCCTTCCTTCCCCCTCCCCCTTCCTTCCTTTCCCCCCCTCCCCCTTCCTTCCTTCCTTCCTTCCTTCCTTCCTTCCTTCCTTCCTTCCTTCCTTCCTTCCCCTTCCCCCCTTCCTTCCTTTCTCCCCCCTCCCCCTTCCTTCCTTTTCTGCCCTCCCCTTCCTTCCTTCCTTCCTTCCTTCCTTCCTTCCTTCCTTCCTTCCTTCCTTCCTTCCTTCCTTCCTTTCTTTCTTTCTTTCTTTCTTATCTTTCTTTCTTTCTTTCTTTCTTTCTTTCTTTCTTTCTTTCTTTCTTTCTTTCTTTCTTTCTTGAATCATAGAATCCTAGGGTTGGAAGGGACCTTGAAGATCTTCTAGTCTGACCCCCTGCTCAGGCAGGAGACCCTAGACCATTTCAGACAAATGGTTGTCTAATCTCTTCTTTAAAACCTCCAGTATTGCACCACCCACAACTTCTGGAGGGAAGCTGTTCCACTGGTTAATTGTTCTCACTGTCAGGAAAATTTCTCCTTAATTCCAGGTTGCTTCTCTCCTCGATTAGTTTCCATCCGTTGCTTCTCGTCCTGCCTTCAGGGGCTTTGGATAATAAGTTGACCCCTTCACACACACACACACACACTTCTTTGTGGCAGCCCCTCAAATACTGGAACGCTGCTGTCATGTCACCCCTAGTCCTTCTTTTCATTAAATCAGACACACCCAATGCCTGCAACCGTTCTTCGTATGTCTGAGCCTTAATAGAATTTAACACAATAGCAGAATTGGAAGGGACCATTTCAGACAAGTGGCTGTCCAGTCTCTTCTTAAAAACCTCCAGTGTTGGAGCATTCACAACTTCTGGAGGCCAGGAGTTCCACTGGTTAATTGTTCTCATTGTCAGGAAGTTTCTCCTTAGTTCTAGGTTGCTTCTCCCCTTGATGAGGTTTCCATCCCTTGCTTCTTGTCCGGTGCTTTGCAGAATAGGCTGACCCCTCTTTTTCGGGGCAGCCCCCCCAATATTGAAAGACTGCTATGCTAAGGAAAGCAGTGTCGGCCTTCACCACAACACACACATACACCCGTGGCTCTTTCCCAGCCCCTGCAAGGGGTTGACATCAGCCGGAACCCCCCCACCCCTCCATTTTTGAACGGCCCAACGCTGGCGGTTTCTTCTCGGCAGCCCCCCATCTCTTCCCAGGTGTGGGCCAATCTCAGGAGCTCATTGCCAGGTTTGTGACAAGGCTCAGCTGCGCTGCTTGCCCTCCCCCAGTGCCCCCCTGGCGCCACCCGCATAATTCCAATTTGATGCCTCCCTCGGCGGAGCGAATGGATTGATACGGCAATTTCCACGAACATCAGCAATGACAGAAGGTGCAGTTGGCTGTTTCCCCCCCCCCCCCCCGCGCCCCGGCTGCCTTCTGTCCTTGCACAAGGACTGGCAACTTGAGTGGGTGGGTGAGTGGCCGTGGGGGGGGGGCTGGTGGGTGGTAGAGGCTGCTGTGGCCACGGCATTTTCCCCCCTCCCCCTTGCACTTTGACCTGGCGGGGAGGCAGCATCCCTGCCCCGGAGGCCTGGCCAAATTTCTGCATCCTTGCAGGGAAGGAAAGTGATGGGAGCCGAGAGGCAAACAAAGCTGTAATGGGTCTGGGGGTGGTGGGGCTTAAAGAAAGAGAGAAAACGGGGTGTGTGTGTTTGTGTAAGGGATTTGAAGTCCCCCAGCCCACCCCAAACACATCTCTGCTCTTGGGAGGGCCCCCCGCCGACGCCGTCCCAATAAAGAGCAGAGCACCGTCTTCCAGAACGAGAAAAGGATTTTGGGGTTGCAAAAGCTTTGAAATAAAATGGGTGCATCGGAAAAGGGGGGTAGCAGATTCCGGATTTTTGGCTGCCAAGAAGGGAGAGCTCATCCCTTGCCCTCCCCCCCTCCTCAAAACGGCTGCAAGCCCATCCCTCCCACTACATGGGGGAGGTCCTAAAGTACAAGCCCATGGGGGGGAGCGGGGGGGGAGGAATCTGTCCTGGCCACTGCAGGAGGGCACCTATTCCTCACCCTCCTCCTTAATGGCCTGCACCCCGTCTCCTTTTTCAATCCCCCCACCCCAAAAAAAGAGCTAACCAACATCACTCAGCTGCCAAGAAACGTCTTTGGCTGGATCTATTTCGCTATTTCCAGTATTTAGCCGTAAGTCGGGGAACCGTTGCTGGAATTGGGTATGTGTAGTTTAATGAAGAGAAGGGTGAGGGGTGACATGATAGCAGTCTTCTAGTATCTCAGGGGCTGCCCCAAAGAAGAGGGAGTCAAGCTATTCTCCAAAGCACCTGAAGGCAGGACAAGAAGCAACGGATGGACACTAAATCAAGGAGAGAAGCAACCTGGAACTAAGGAGAAACTTCCTGACAGTTAGAACAATTAACCAGTGGAACTCCTTGCCTCCAGAAGCTGTGAATGCTCCTACACTGGAAGTTTTTAAGAAGAGACTGGACAGCCATTGGTCTGAAATGGTACAGGGTTTCCTGCCTGAGCAGGGGTTGGACTAGATGACCTCCAAGGTCCCTTCCAACTTCTTCTTCTTCTTTCTTCTTCTTCTTCTGATGATGATGATGATGATGATGATGTTGAGAACTGCTCCTTTATTGCACGGAGCAACCCAAGAGAGTGTTGCAGCGTCAATAAAAGCCAACACAATCCTGGATTGCGTCAAGAACAAGATCACAACAAGCCCCAGCACTTAGCAAGGCCGCACCTGGAATCCTGCGCCCAGTTGTGGTCACCCCGTTAAGAAAAAAGATGTTGAGACTCTGGAAAGAGTGCAGGGAAGAGCAACAAAGATGAGCGGGGGATGACCGGAGGCTGAAACATACAAAGAACGGTGGCTGGAATTGGGTATGGCCAGTCTAGAGAAAATTAGGACCAGGCGAGGCATGATAGCAGTATTCCAGTATTTTGGGGGGGCTGTCATAAAGAACAGTGGGTGTGGGTGTGTCAACCCATTCTCCAGAAGGCAAGACGAGAAACAGCGGATGGAAACTAATCAAGGAGCAAAGCAACTTGGAATTAAGGAGGAATTTCCTGACAGCAAGAACAATTAACCAGAGGAACTCCTTGCCTCCAGAAGTCGTGGGTACTCCATCACTGGAGGTTGGACAACCCTTTGCCCAGAACGGTATAATCTCCTGCTTGAGCAGGGGGTTGGACTAGAAGACCTCCAAGGTCCCTTTCAGCTCTGTTATTCTGTTATTCTGTTACCTCACAGGTTAGGGTTTAGAAAGCAAAAGGGGGTTGCTAACCACGATGGATGAAGGAAAAAGGGTTAGACAGAAAGATACACGGTTCACTTGTCTGTCACTATCCGGGTGAGGACAGCTAATCAGAAATATGCAGAGTTCAAACCACGGTTACCTTATATGGCAAGATGGACAGCGTATAAATGTTATAAATAAATACATTTGAATTGTTCTGAGCTTGAAAAAGTTGCTTTGAGTTCAAAGGGATTTGATTTACTCCAGGGCCCTTCAAACTTGACCCTTTTATGACTTGTGGACTTCAACTCCCAGAATTCCTCAGCCAGGCTGAGGAATTCTGGGAGTTGAAGTCCACAAGTCATAAAAGGGTCAAGTTTGAAGGCCCCTGGTCTAATCCAGTGTTTGTCAACCTTGACGGCTTGAAGATGGGTGGACTTCAACTCCCAGAATTCCTCAGCCAGTGTGCCTGGCTGAGGAATTCTGGGAGTTGAAGTCCACAAGTCATAAAAGGGTCAAGTTTGAAGGCCCCTGGTCTAATCCAATGTTTGTCAACCTTGACGGCTTGAAGATGGGTGGACTTCAACTCCCAGAATTCCTCAGCCAGTGTGCCTGGCTGAGGAATTCTGGGAGTTGAAGTCAACAAGTCATAAAAGGGTCAAGTTTGAAGGCCCCTGGTCTAATCCAATGTTTGTCAACCTTGACGGCTTGAAGATGGGTGGACTTCAACTCCCAGAATTCCCCAGTTGAAGTCCACACGTCTTAAAGTATCCAAGGAGGAGAAACACTGTTTTAATCTTTACTCAACATGCTCCAAGCTCTTTCCCTCATTCCAGACGTGTTCTGAGTTCAAAATGCGCTGCCCCTTTTATGCGTGGAGCCGTTTGAAAAAATATTTGCAAGAGGGCTGGGCATTTCTGGGAAAGAGGGAACAGATTCGGATCTAAACAAAATTTCAAACCTGCAAGTTCAATCCTGTATTGGATCAGAGTAGAGTAGACCGTCTCGGCTCAGCGAGAGACCCCTGAAAATGGGGAGCACCATTGTTTGATTTTGGAAAGAAGAAATGAAATTAGATTTGGTTGGTTTGGGGGTGTTTTTTTGTTTTGTTTTCCAGAGAAGAGGCTAAATCAGCTCTTGGTTTTCTGTAACTAACAGAAGTGGAGTACCTGGTGCAACCTGGCAACCGGAAAGAAAAGAAGAATTCATGAATTTGAACATTATAATGTCTATGCCAGCTTTGTGTGGTTCTTATTTTACAGTCTCGGAATTCGCTGAGCAGAATTTTTTCATTGTGATGGGAAATACTCGACACGGTGGTCGCAGAGGTGGTCCTTGGAAGTAAAGGGAATTCCCATGTATTTTAGATTTTGCATCAGGCAGGCTGCGAGGTATCTGGCTGCATTAATTGGAAGGCTAAAGTTTCTAGTCCATAAGGACCTGGAAGGAAGGAAGAATTCCCATGTATTGTAGATTTTGCATCAGGCAGCTGCGAGGCATTTAATTCGGATGTGAGGAGGGTCTGGCTGCATTAACTGGAGGGCTCAAGTTTCTAGTCCATAAGGATCAGTAAGGAAGGAGAATTCCCAGGTAAATTTTGCACCAGGCAATTGTAAGGTATTCAATTCAGATGTGAGGAGGGTGTGACTGCATTAATTGGAAGGCTAAAGTTTCTAGTCCATAAGGACCTGGAAAGAAGGAGAATTCCCATGTACTGTAGATTTTGCATCAGGCAGCTGCAAGGTATTTAATTCGGATGTGAGGAGGGTCTGGCTGCATTAATTGGAGGGCTAAAGTTTCTAGTGCATAAGGACCTGGAAGGAAAGAGTATTCTCATGTATTGTAGGTGTTTAATTCAGATCTGAAGAGGGTCTGGCTGCATTCATTCGAGGGCTAAGGTTTTGATGAAGAAAAAGTCTTCATCAGTTTCTAGTCCATAAGGACCTGGAAGAAAAGAGAATACTCCTGTATTGTAGATTTTGCATCAGGCAGCATCTGCAAGGTGTTTAATTCAGATTTGAAGAGGGTCTGGCTGCATTCATTGGAGGGCTAAAGTTTCTAGTCCATAAGGACCTGGAAAGAAGGAGAATTCCCATGTACTGTAGATTTTGCATCAGGCAGCTGCAAGGTATTTAATTCGGATGTGAGGAGGGTCTGGCTGCATTAATTGGAGGGCTAAAGTTTCTAGTGCATAAGGACCTGAAAGGAAAGAGTATTCTCATGTATAGTAGGTGTTTAATTCAGATCTGAAGAGGGTCTGGCTGCATTCATTTGAGGGCTAAGGTTTTGATGAAGAAAAAGTCTTCATCAGTTTCTAGTCCATAAGGACCTGGAAGATTTTGCATCAGGCAGCAGCTGCAAGGTGTTTAATTCAGATTTGAAGAGGGTCTGGCTGCATTCATTGGAGGGCTAAAGTTTCTAGTCCTTAAGGACCCACCAGGAAATGCCCTCAAGCAGGACCCACCAGGAAATGCCCTCAAGCAAGACTGAAATATGTTCCCCACGATTCTGGAAGCTCCCGTTGTCTTTGTTTCTCCCTGTAATTAACAGAAGCAGAACCAATTAAGCCAAAGGGGAGCAACATTTGCACGATGCACGCAGACCCCCAAGTCTTGCGCTTCGCTGGGGCGGCATTTTTATTTGAGCGCAACACGCAGCATGATCAAAATTCAATTGCTTGGCAACCAACTCACACTCATGAGAGAATGGAATAGTGAACAGAATGTAAAATAGAATAGAATAGAATAGAATAGAATAGAATAGAATAGAATAGAATAGAATAGAATAGAATAGAATAGAATAGAATAGAATAGAATAATGAATAGAATGTAGAATAGAATAGAATATAGAATAAAATAAAATAATGAATAGAATGTAGAATAGAATATAGAATAGAATAGAATAATGAATAGAATGTAGAATAGAATATAGAATAGAATAGAATAGAATAGAATAGAATAGAATAGAATAGAATAGAATAGAATAATGAATAGAATGTAGAATAGAATAGAATAGAATAGAATAGAATATAGAATAGAATAGAATAGAATAGAATAGAATAGAATAGAATAGAATAGAATAGAGATATAGTAGAATTTAGAATAGAATAGAATAGAATAGAATAGAATAGAATAGAATAGAATAGAATAGAATAGAATAATGAATAGAATGTAGAATAGAATAGAATATAGAATAGAATATAGAATAATGAATAGAATGTAGAATAGAATAATGAATAGAATGTAGAATAAAATAGAATAGAATATAGAATATAGAATAGAATAAAATAGAATGTAGAATAGAATGTAGAATAGAATAGAATAGAATAGAATAGAATAGAATAGAATAATGAATAGAATGTAGAATAGAATAGAATAGAATATAGAATAGAATAGAATAGAATAGAATAGAATAGAATAGAATAGAATAATATTAGAATAGAATAGAATAGAATAGAATAGAATAGAATAGAATAGAATAGAATAGAATAGAATAGAATAGAATAATGAATAGAATGTAGAATAGAACAGAATATAGAATAATGAATAGAATGTAGAATAGAATAATGAATAGAATGTAGAATAAAATAGAATAGAATATAGAATAGAATATAGAATAGAATAAAATAGAATGTAGAATAGAATGTAGAATAGAATAGAATAGAATAGAATAGAATAGAATAGAATAGAATAGAATAGAATAATGAATAGAATGTAGAATAGAATGTAGAATAGAATAGAATAGAATAGAATGTAGAATAGAATAGAATAGAATAATATTAGAATAGAATAGAATAGAATAGAATAGAATAGAATAGAATAGAATAGAATAGAATAGAATAGAATAGAATAGAATAGCAGAGCTGGAAGGGACCTTGGAGGTCTTCTAGTCCAGCCCCCTGCTCAAGCAGGAGAATCTACACCCTTTCAGATCATGGGATCCCCTTTTGCCACCTTCTGGCAAGCAAGGTCAATGGGAAAGCCAGATTCATTTAACAACTATCTGACTCACTTAACAACCGCAATGATTCCCTTAACAACCGTGGGCGAGAAAGGCCGTAAAATGGGGCAAACCTCACAGAACAACTGCCTTGCTTAGCAAGAGAAATTTTGGGCTGGGTTGTGGTCATAAATCAAAAAACTACCACCTTTGTTTGCTGTGGCTTAAAGTTAAATGTTTCATCGGCGCTTCAGTGGCTTTGCAGGGAAACCTGGATCAGGATTTCCTACCTCTTGTAAATGTTGCCAGCGATTAAAACGGTGCCAGCCCCGTCTTTCATCTCCCGTGCAAATTCCAAGCGTTCAAATCCTCCGTATTTTATTCCCTGCTTTTTTTGTGTGTTTTTTTTTACAGAACCCCCAATATTTTTTTCTGACGGACGTTCTTTCCGCTTATATTCTTTCGACAAACGAAAGAAAGGAATAAAAACCCTTTGCCCTTTTCGTTCGTATTCTTAGCGTTGGCTGCTTTCAGCTCAATGCTTTTTGCTGGAGGGGAAAAAAAAAAATATAAAGCAGGATTAAAATCCAGCCAAAGCAGAATAATAACCTCCGAAGAACAAACGAAGCGCTCTGGGTATTATGCAGCCCATTTTAAACCCAGCTGGGTTTTTTTAAAAAAAAACAACACACGACTAAAGTAGGAAATCGGCGAACCTTTGTGAAAATGTGTAGAGGGAGACCTCAGCTTGACAGCAATTCATTTAGTGACCGTTCAAAGTTGCAATGGCCCTGAAAAAAGTGACAAAAGAACTATTTTTCAAACTTATTAATTAATTAATTAATTAATTAATTTTATTTGTATACCGCCCTTCTCCCGAAGGACTCAGGGCGGTGAACAGGGCAATACATGTTAAAAACAGAATACAAAAATTAAAAAAAGATTAAACAAGTGCCCAGAACTCTTAAATAGATTAAAACGCATTTAAAAGTAATAAAAACCCAACCCCTTCCCATCAGGCCAGGCCAGCTTGTTCAAAAAGATACGTCTTTAGGTCGCGCCGGAAGGAGCGAAGGTCGGGTGCCATCCGGAGCTCGACCGGAAGATGGTTCCATAAATCTGGCGCGCCCACAGAGAACGCCCTCCCCCTGGGGGCCACCAGTCGGCATTCTTTGACCGGTGGCACCCTGAGGAGGCCCTCTCTGTGGGAGCGTATTGGGCGGAGGGAAGTTGACGCCGGCCGCAGGTGCTCCCCAAGGTATTCCGGACCCATGCCGTGTAGGGCTTTGTAGGTCAATACCAGCACCTTGAACCTCACCCGGAAGACAACTGGGAGCCAATGCAATGACCTTTGGAGCATCACGTGACTTACATCCGGATGCTTGGCAACTGAGTCACATTTATGACGGTCGCAGTGTCCTGGGATCATGGGATCCCCTTCTGACAAAGCCAGTGGGGAAAGCCGGCTTCACTTAACAACCAGGTTAAAAGGGGATACTGTATTATTAACTAGACGGTTTAATATGGTGGAAAATAGATAACTTTTAGAAAACAGAATAAGACTGTAATCAGATAATAATAATAATAATAAAGTTGGAAGGGACCTTGGAGGTCATCTAGTCCAACCCCCTGCTCAGGCAGGAAACCCTATGCCATTTCAGACAAATGACTGTCCAGTCTCTTCTTAAAAACTTCCAGTGTTGGAGCATTCACAACTTCTGGAGGCAGGTTGTTCAACTGGTTAATTGTTCTATCAGGAAATTCCTCCTTAGTTCTAGGTTGCTTCTCTCCTTGATTAGTTTCCATCCGTTGCTTCTTGTCCTGCCTTCAGGAGCTTTGGAGAATAGCTTGACTCCCACTTTTTGGGGGCAGCCCCTGAGATATTGGAAGACTGCTATCATGTCCCCCCTGGTCCTTCTCTTCATTAGACTACTGCAACGCTCTCTACATGGGGCTGCCCTTGAGGACCACTCGGAGGCTTCAGCTGGTGCAGAATTTGTGATGGGGGTTTCCCGATACTCCCATGTAACACCTCTACTCCGGGAGCTGCATTGGCTTCCGGTTGCCCTCCGGGTGAGATTCAAGGTGCTGGTGATGACCTATAAAGCCCTAAATGGCTTGGGTCCGGGATATCTGAGGGAACACCTGCTGCCGGCATCAAGCTCCCTTCGTCCAGTGCACTCCCACAGGGAGGGTCTTCTCAGGGTGCCGCCGGTTAAAGATTGCCGACGGGTGACACCCAGGGGTAGGGCCTTCTCGGTGGGTGCGCCTGCCCTGTGGAACCAGCTGCCCGTGGAGCTGAGGACTGCCCCCGACCTCCGTTCATTCCGCCGGGGCCTGAAGACCTGGCTCTTCGAGCTCTCTGGCCCAGGCTGAGGATTAATCTTAATTTTAACTGGGGTTTTATTTATGCAGGGACAAATATAATTTTTTTTAATTTGTTTTTAACTTTTGTATCTTGGTTTTTTAATCACCCTGTAAACCGCCCTGAGTCCTTCGGGAAAGGGTGGTATATAAATGTAAATAAATAAATAAA
Organism: Vipera latastei; assembly: GCA_024294585.1. NCBI lineage: Eukaryota > Metazoa > Chordata > Lepidosauria > Squamata > Viperidae > Vipera > Vipera latastei. Next base: position 369,021,200 of record CM044354.1, read on the forward strand.
TAAATAAATAAATAAATAAATAAATAAATAAATAAATAAATAAATAAATTAGACATACCCAATTCCAGCAACCGTTCCTGATATGTTTTAGCCTTCCAGTCACCTAATCATTTTCGTTGCTCTTCTCTGCACTCTTTCCGGAGTCTCAGCATCTTTTTTACATCGTGGTGACCAAAACTGGATGTCAGATTCCAAGTGTGGATAAGATTTTTTTTTATTTATTTTATTTATTTTAATTCCATTTATATCCCGCCCTTCTCCAAAGACTCAGGGCGGCTTACAAGCTTAGCAGTAGCCTTCATTCTATGTATATGCCTGCTTATTAGGGCTTTCACACACACCCCCAAGCGGCATTATTACAAAGTCAGCTTAATTGCCCCCAACAATCTGGGTCCTCATTTTACCTACCTCGGAAGGATGGAAGGCTGAGTCAACCTTGAGCCTGGTGGGACTCGAACCTGCGCTGATTGCAGGCAGCTGGTGTTACTTAAGGAGGCATTAGCCCACTGCTCCACCAAGGCTCTTTATAAGATGTGTATTTAGAATATTAGACTTTGTTATGAAAAGGGGGAAAAGGAAGAAGTTGAGATAAGGAAAACTTTGGTCACCTAAGTATAAAATACTTGGAAATCATAAATAACAAACATTCATTTGAATATTGATGGGAAATTAAAGCTTGAGGGGGGAAAAAAGAAACAACAGGAACATTGATTGTATACAAGGATCGAATGCAAACACAATTAAGATATGTATAAGCTAAAAATGATTGATAATTGTATCAATTTATTTATTTAGTTGATAATAATAATAATAACAACAACTGTACTAGCCTAATATGAGATAGTAGGTATTAAGGGGAAAAGAGAGGAAATATCTGATGTTATAACATGAGATTTATACTAAAGACTTACGTATATTACTGAACTATTGATTAACCCAGTCATCACGTTGCTTTTTAAATACTCAATTGTAAAATGAGAAAATTAATAAAATATTATAAAAACAACAACAACAACCAGGTTACTAACTTAGCAACTGTGGCAGGGAAGGCCGTAAAATGGGGCAAAAGTCACTCAACCACTCCCGTCTAGCAACCAACATTTTGGGCTCCATTTAGCCGTAGGTGAAGGACAAATTGCAGTAGGAATAAACCCAAGTCTAACTAGGGTTTTTTATTCCTCTGCCCCCAGCCAGCCTCTGCACCTTGTATGTTCTCATGTCGAATTTTGCATTTCTACCTTGAAAAAAATGTTTCTTCCCTACGCTGGATTTTGCAAGGTTATATTTAAAGCTGTTGTTTGCGAGTAGGCAAAGCAAAAAAACGACAAAAAAAAGACACCACCTCGTATTGCCCCAGACCATCTCTTTTCTCTACCGTATCCTAATCTGAATATTTGCTTTCTGTTCTGCATATTACCGCCTGCCGTAATTATCCTTTTTGCATAATCTATTCTGTCGTTGCTAATCAGCATGCTGACAATTTCCTTCTGAAAGGCATCGAAGGTCTAATCCGAGCAATCTCCTGCCAGGTTTATATTTCCCCACCTTTTATCACCACCACGAAGGACTAGAAACTTGGGGGGGGTCCCCCCTCTTTTTAAAACAGGATTTAATTAATTGCCATCCTGAATTCTGCTCATTTAGAGGGGAACAGAGAAGAGCAACAAAGATGATCAGGGGATTGGAGGCTAAAACATGAAGAACGGTTGCAGGAATTGGGTATGTCTGGCGGTTTAATAAAGAGAAGGACGAGGGGTGACATGATAGCAGTCTTCCAGTATCTCAGGGGCTGCCCCAAAGAAGAGGGAGTCAAGCTATTCTCCAAAGCGCCCGAAGGCAGGACAAGAAGCAACAGATGGAAACTAATCAAGGTGCCTGCTCCAACACTGGAAGTTTTTAAGAAGAGACTGGACAGCCATTTGTCTAAAAAAGTATAGGATCTCTTGGTTGAGCAGGGGGTTGGACTAGATGACCTCCAAGGTGCCTTCTTAATCTGTTGCTCTGTTACGGATGGAAACTAATCCAGGAGAGAAGCAACTTGGAATTGAAGAGAAACTTCCTGACAGTGAGGACAATTGAGCAGTGGAACTCCTTGCCTCCAAAAGTTGTGGGTGCTCCATCACTGGAAGTTTTTAAGAAGAGACTGGACAGTCACCTGTCTGAAATGGTATAGGGTCACCTGCATGAGCTGGGGGTTGGACTAGAGGACCTCCGAGGACCCTTCCACCTCTATTCTGACAATCCGTTATACTGTTATTCAGAATGGAGTGGAGTAGAAAATACAATAGAATAAATACAATATAATAATAATAATAATAATAATAATAATAATAATAATAATAATAATAAGTTGGAAGGGACCTTGGAGGTCATCTAGTCCAACCCCCTGCTAAATACAATACAATACAATACAATAAATACAATAGAATAGGATAGGATAAATACAATAGAATAAATACAATAGAATAGAATAAATACAATATCTAATCCTTTAACTCTGTCAGCCACAAAATTTTGAATAAATTCAATAAATACAATACAATAAATAGAATAGAATAAATACAATACAATAAATAGAATAGAATACAATAACTACAATACAATAACTACAATACAATACAATAAATACAATACAATACAATACTAAAAATACAATGCAATACTATAAATACAATAAATACAATACAATACAGTACAATACAAAAGCCAACACAGTGCTAGGCTGCATTAACAGAGGGATAGAATCAAGATCACGTGAAGTACTAATACCACTTTACAGTGCTTTGGTAAGGCCACACCTGGAATACTGCATCCAGTTTTGGTCACCACGATGTAAAAAAGATGTCGAGACTCTAGAAAGGGTACAGAGAAGAGCAACCAAGATGATTAGGGGGCTGGAGGCTAAAACATATAGGGAACGGTTGCTGGAATTGGGTATGTGTAGTTTAACGAAGAGAAGGAGGAGGGGTGACATGATAGCAGTGTCCCAATATCTCAGGGGCGGCCCCAAAGAAGAGGGAGTCAAGCTATTCTCCAAAGCACCTGAAAGCAGGAGAAGAAGCAACGGATGGAAACTAACCAAGGAGAGAAGCAACCTAGAACTAAGGAGAAACTTCCTGACAGTGTGAACAATTAACCAGCGGAACAACCTGCCTCCAGAAACGGTGAATGCTCCAACACTGGAAGTTTTTAAGAAGAGACTGGACAGCCATTTGTCCGAAATGGTATAGGGTTTCCTGCCTGAGCAGGGGGTTGGACTAGATGACCTCCAAGGTCCCTTCCAACTTTGTTGTTGTTGTTGTTGTTGTTGTTGTTGTTGTTGTTGTTGTTGTTGTTGTTATTATTATTATTATTATTATTATTATTATTATTATTATTATTATTATTATATAACTAGATGCCAGCTTTTCAGCAGTGTCACTTGAGAGGCCCAGAGGAGCAATGGGTCACAAAGCATTACCTCTTGCTTCAGGATGGCTCCAGAATGGGGTGGGCGCTCCTGCTCAAGCAGAGAGTTGGACTAGAAGACCTCTGGGGTCCCTACCAACTCGGTTAATCTGTTGTTCTGAAGAAGACAAACCCAGTCCCAAATCTCACAGCTCCTCTGAGGAGCGTTGGAGTGACCAGCTGGCCATCTCTGCCACCCCTTAATATAGAGCCAAGCATTTTATGGTTGCCGGGCCACATCCAGCCCTTTGGAAGCAGGATTTGGGTATGGCAGGTCTAGGGAAAAGAAGGACTTGTGGCGGGGGGGGGGGGGATATGATAGCAGTATTCCAATATTTGAGGGGCTGCCACAAAGAAGAGGGGGGGTCGAATTACTCTCCAAAGCCCCTGAGGGCAGGAGAAGAAGCAACGGATGGAAACTTACCAAAGAGAGAAGCAACCTGGAACCAAGGAGGAAATTTCCCAACCGCGAGAACAATTAACCAGTGGAACAGCTTGCCACCAGATGTCGTGGGTGCTTCATCACTGGAGGTCTTTAGGGTTAGGGTCTGGAACGGTATAGGGTTTCCTGCTTGAGCAGGAAAGGGGGCTGGACTAGAAGACCTCCCGGGTCCCTTCCAACTCTATCCTAATTCTGTCCAGCCTGCTTGGGCCGCTTCTATTTTGAAGGAGACCGTTAGTTGTTTTCCAACGTAGCTAGGTGTGTTTGTGCAGGCTTACGCACCTTTGCAGCTCCGTCCCCCCCCCGCCAGAGTCCATGTTTCTCAGGTAGCCCCTTGGGAAAATTAATTGCCCACCCCTGCTTTAATCAGCGGGGGGAGGGGGAGCCCTCGCTCGTCCCTTGCGGGCCTCGAGGCGCATCGTTCCCCAGCCTGCACCGCATTAATATTCATGCTCCTCTCTCCAGAAGCATTTGACCTTGTGCGTTGTGCGACTCTCCTTGAGCGGCACCGTCGTTTACACGCTGACACTTGTCACAGTTCGTCCCAATGGGCTCCCTGGAGCCTCGGGCAGGAGAGGCAGAGATGACAGCTGACAACTGAGGGATCGGACCCCGCCTTTGGCCACTACGCTCATGTCACGTCGCGGTAATGGAGCCCTGGGTGAAGGGGCAGGAGAGCCTGGCTGGCGGGGCGCTGGGTGCACAAAGGGACGGGGGTGGGTGGGTGGGGAGGAGGCCTGGGGGAGGGACGAAAACGAGGCGGAGGGGTTTGTCCCTGGGCCTCCCAAGGAAAGGGAGTCTGGCAGGGCTCCGCAACACAGACTCCCAGGCTGGAAGGGACCTCGGAGGTCTTCTAGTCCACCCCTCTGCTCAAGGCGATGGAGAGCCGACAACATCTGAAGGGAAGCCGTGCCCCTGATTCTCCGTTTCTATTGTCAGGAAACTTCTCCTCCTTTCTAGATTGAATCACCCTCTGATGAGTTTCCACCCATTGCCCTTCCCTCCTTCCCTCCTTCCCTCCTTCCTTCCTTCCTTCCTTCCTTCCTTCCTTCCTTCCTTCCTTCCTTTCCTTCCACCTTCTTCCTTCTTTCTCTTTCCTTCCTCCTTCCTTCCTTTCCTTCCTTCTACCTTCCTCCTACCTTAACTTCCCTTTTTCTCTTTTCCTTCCTTCCTTCCTTCCTTTCTCCTTCCTTCCTTCCTTTCCTTCCACCTTACTCCTTCCTTCCCTCCCTCCCTCCCTCCTCCCTCCTTCCTTCCTTCCTTTCCTTCCACCTTCCTTCCTTCCTCCTTCCTTCCTTCCTTTCCTTCCTCCCTCCTTCCTTCCTTAACTTCCCCTTCTCTTTTCCTTCCTTCCTTCATTCCTTCCCTCCCTCCCTCCTTCCTTCTTCCTTCCTTTCCTTCCACCTTCTTCCTCCCTTTGCTTCTTCCTTCGTTCTTTCTTTCTTTCCTCCCTCCCTCCTTCCTTTCCTTTCTTTCCTTCCTCCTTCCTTCCTTAACTTCCCCTTCCCTCTTTTCCTTCCTTCCTTCCTTATTTCCTCCCTCCCTCCTTCCAGATCAGGCCATCCCTTAAGTAATGGTTTAAGGTCTCTTGCCTTGACCAGGGGGAAGGATGGAAGGAAGGAAAAGAGAGAAGAGGAAGGAGGGAGGGAGAGGGAGAGAGGGAGGGAAGGAAGGAAAGAAAAGAGAAGGGGGAAGGAAGGAAGGAGGAAGGAAGCAAGGAATGAAGGAAAAGAGAAGGGGAGGGAGGGAGGGAAGGAGGAGGGAGGGAGGGAAGGAAGGAAGGAAGGAAGGAAGGAAGGAAGGAAGGAAGGAAGGAAGGAAGGAAGGAAGGAAGGAAGAAAGAATGGAGGGAGGGAGGGAGGGAGGGAGGGAAGGAAGGAAGGAAGGAAGGAAGGAAGGAAGGAAGGAAGGAAGGAAGGAAGGAAGGAAAAGAGAATTAAGGAAGGAAGGAGGAAGGAAGCAAGGAAGGAAGGAAAAGAGAGAAGGGGAAGGAGGGAGGGAGGGAAGGAAGGAAGGAAAGAAAGAAAAGAGAAGGGGGAAGGAAGGAAGAAAGGAAGGAAGGAGGAAGGAAGGAAGGAAGAATGGAGGGAGGGAAGGAAGGAGGAAGGAAGGAAGGAAGGAGGAAGGAAGGAAGGAAGGAGGAAGGAAGGAAGGAAGGAAAAGAGAGAAGGGGAAGGAGGGAGGGAGGGAAGGAAGGAAAGAAAGAAAAGAGAAGGGGGAAGGAAGGAAGGAAGGAAGGAGGAAGGAAGGAAGAAAGGAAGGAAGGAAGGAAGGAAGGAAGGAAGGAAAAGAGAGAAGGGGAAGGAGGGAGGGAGGGAAGGAAGGAAAGAAAGAAAAGAGAAGGGGGAATTAAGGAAGGAAGGAAGGAAGGAAGGAAGGAGGAAGGAAGGAAGGAAGGAAAAGAGAGAAGGGGAAGGAGGGAGGGAGGGAGGGAAGGAAGGAAAGAAAGAAAAGAGAAGGGGGAAGGAAGGAAGGAAGGAAGGAAGGAAGGAAGGAAGGAAGGAAGGAAGGAAGGAAGGAAGGAAGGAAGGAAAATGAACAATTAATCCACGGAACGACTGGCCTCCAGAGGTTGTGGGGGCTCCATCGCTGGAGGCTTTTAAGAAGAGGCTGGACCTGCATTTATTTGTCTGAAATGGTGTCCTGCAGGGCATCCAAACTTCAGAACTTCAAGACTTGTGGACTTCAACTCCCAGAATTCTGGGCATAGCCGGCTGAGGACTTCTGGGAGTTGAAGTCCACCAGTCTTAACCTTCCAAGGTTGGACACCCCCACACACACCGGTCTAGGCTCTCCTGCTCGAGCAAGGGGTTGGACTAGAAGACCTCCAAGGTCCCTTCCAATTCTGCTATTCTGCATTCTGACAAGCATCTCGCCTACGAGCCGCCACACGTCACAGGGCCCAACGCCGTGCGCTGATGACCTGTGACACGTGAAGCCCCCCTCTTTGTCCCATCCGGCACCTCCTGCCCGTCAATCAATTTAATTGGGTGACCTGCCAGCGCCGAAGGTAGAAGAAATGAGCCTGGAAGAGAAGTTTCATTTGGTCTCTTCAAATGAACAGACACTTTGTCACGCTCAGCCGGTGCTTCTGCTGACCCAGGCTGGGGGGGGGGGGAGTGTTCCCCCCAAGATGCCGTTAAGCAGCCCCCCCGGCAGCTGAGGGTCCCCTGGGCCGTCTCTCCAGGGGTCGCAGGGGTCGCTGAGGGTCCCCTGGGCCGTCTCTCCAGGGGTCGCAGGGGTCCCATACGATGCCTGTTGGCAGGACCACCCCTGGCTGAACTAAATGTTCAGATGTCCCGCAACATCTGGACCCAAGGGTGTGGGCTGGCTCTCCCCAGCACACGAGTCTAAAAGGCGGGGGGCTTGTTTGGGTGCCATGCAGACCCAGGCCCAGGTTTTGGGGGAGCTCTGCGCCCTGCAGCCCCTCACCCCTTCTTCTCCCACCCACTCAAAAAGGCTGAACCGGGAGAAGGGGTTTGTTTATTTATGAATTCACTTACGTAAAGGTGGTCAATCCATCAGTCAAAGAACAGAGCTGGAAGGGACCGTGGAGGTCTTCTAGTCCAACCCCGTGGCATTTCAGACAAGTGCCTGTCCTCCAATTGCCACCACAACTGAGCACAACATTTCCATTGCTAAGCAAGACGGTTGTTAAGTGAGTTTTGCCCCATTTAATGACCTTCCTTTCCCACGGTTGTTAAGGGAATCGCTGCAGTTGTTAAGTGAGTCAGATGGTCAT
>CM044354.1:369031330-369075154 GCA_024294585.1 Vipera latastei
ATAGATAGATAGATAGATAGATAGATAGAGCTGAGAGAGAGAGGAAGAGATAAATAGATTAGATAGATAGATAGATAGATAGATAGATAGATAGATAGATAGATAGATAGATAGATGGATAGATAGATAGATAGATAGACAGACAGACAAAGATAAATAGATAGGTAGATAGATATAGATACATAGATAGATGGATAGTCAGACAGACAGACAGATAGATAGATAGACAAACAGATAGATGGACGGATGGACGGATAGTCAGACAGAGACAGACAGACAAGATAGATACGGTAGATAGACAGATAGTCAGAGACAGATTGATAGATAGATAAAAGGTAAAGGTAAAGGTAAAGGTTCCCCCGCACATGCGTGCTAGTCGTTTCCGACTCTAGGGGCCGGTGCTCATCTCCGTTTCATAGCCGAAGAGCCAGCGTTTGTCCGAGGACGTCTCCGTGGTCATGTGGCTGGCATGACTAGACGCCAAAGGCACACGGAACGCTGTTACCTTCCCACCGGAGTGGTCCCTATTTTTCTACTTGCATTTTTACGTGCTTTCGAACTGCTAGGTGGGCAGAAGCTGGGACGAGTAACAGGCGCTCACTCTGTTACGCGGCACTCGGGATTCGACCCGCCAAACTGCCGACCTTCTGATCGACAAGCTCAGCGTCCTAACCCACTGAGCCACCGCGTCCCTTATGATAGATAGATATAGATAGATAGATAGACGGATAGTCAGGCAGAGATAGACAAGATAGACAGACAGACAGATAGGTAGGTAGGTAGCTAGATAACGGGTGGGTGGACTGAGAAACAGATGAACAGAGACGGAAGGCTGGATGGATGGGTGGAGGGAGGGAGGGAGGGACAGACGGACAGATAGAGGCAGACAGACAGACATTCATGATGATGGTGATGATGACAGATGCTGGGTGTGTTCTTGCTGCCCAGGAGAAACCCCCCCCCCCTCCCCCGCTCCCCTCCACCACCTGGCAATGTGCCAGCGCCCGGCTCTTCTCGGCAGATGTCCGAAATCCCCTGCCAGGTGGCCGCACCAGCCTCGCGCTTTCCCATTAATTAAATGTTGGGCCTTTTTTTCACCACTCACCGAACCTTCTTTATGGCCATTGTGGGACTCCCAAGATTAGCCCGTTTAACAGCCAGCCGGGGAGCCACGCCGGGCATGCCGGAGCGCTCCGGCCTGGATGGACCCGCCACAGAAACGTCAGAAATATCCCGTTTCTTTCTTTCCTTCCTTCCTTCCTTCCTTCCTTCCTTCCTTCCTTCCTTCCTTCCTTCCTTCCTTCCTTCCTTCCTTCCTTCCCTGGCTAGACTGAAGCCTGCTCCGTTTTTAAGGCCTGGCAGGCGGTCGCTAAGGCGCCATTAATCGCCGAGCCATAAAGGCAAAAATTCGGCTTCCCAGAGAAGCCAGATGGGGTCTCCGACCTGCCATCTTGTCTGTAAAATGGGCATAGCGAGAGTGAGCGCGCAGAGGCCGCTGCTAGTTCTGTGACATCGTCCTGTTCTGTTCTGTTCTGTTCTCAGTCATTACAGGCTAGTCCCAAGCCCTTGGCAATCATGGAATAGAATAGAATAGAATAGAATAGAATAGAATAGAATAGAATAGAATAGAATAGAATAGAATAGAATAGAATAGAAACAAGCGACTCATGACCGTTTTTCACGCTTAGGACCCTTTCAGCATCCCCCTCCCCCCGTGGTCACATGATCAAAACTCAGATGCTTGGCAACTGACTCAGAGTTATGACGGTCGCAGCGTCCCGGGGTCCCCTTTTGCGAGCTCCTAAGAAGCAAAGTCAATGGGGAGGGGAGGGGAAGCCGGATTCGCTTAAGAACTTCAGTGATTCACTTAATAACGGTGGCAAGGAACATCGTAAAACAGGGCAAAACTCGCCAAACGAGTGTCTCGCTCAGTAACAGAAGTTTTGGGCTGCGTTGTGGCTGTAAGTTGAGGACTGACTATATGTCTGCCCAGGCACAGCTGGTTGCTGACCTCTTAGCCCCCCCCCCCGTTTCTGCAGACCCATTATCCCTGCCCAAAGGGATAATGAGCCCATGTGCCTGCAGCCGGCGGAGGCCCACTTAATGGACTCCTGGCATCTCTTCCTGCTCAGCTCTCTGCTCCCTGACCCAAGGGAGCCATTTTCAGCATAAACTTTAATTAGGGATTTTTATTCTCTTTAATCGGGCAGCAACACCTGGGGAGGGGGGGCATTGGGAGGCCGGGGGGAGGAAGGGGGGGAGGGAGGGGAGGCAGAAGTGGGCGGGGGAGCTCCTGGCCAGTAGGGGGAGGGGACTTCTGGAGTGGTGGTAGTGGGGGGACAGACCAGCAACAGCAAATGTTTTGGGGTGCCGGGCAGGGCAGAGAGTTCCCCCTCTGGCTTTGTAGACTGATGGGAGAGCGGATTCACACACACACACACACACACACACACACACACACACACACACACGGTCCCCTCGCAACGGTTGAGCAGAGGCTTCAAAATAAATGGTTGCTCTCCCCCATTTGGCAGCCCGGAAGTGCCAGTGACAGCATCATTTGAGGGAGGGGGGGTCAAGAGGGCCCCCATTAACGTCAGCAGAGGGATGGCGTGTCATAACTGCGTCTGCATTAGTGCAGAACCTGTGGCCATGGTGCAAGAGGAGGAGGAGGAGGAGGAGAAGAAAAGAGGAGGGGGAGGAAGAGGGGGGAGGAGGGGGAGGAAGAGGGAGGGGGAGGACTGAGGGATCCTTGGTGCCCTCTGAGCTGGGTGGTTTTCTTGCAGACGTTTCATGACCCAGCTAGGGAACATCATCAGGGCTGGAAGGGAGGAGGAGGAGGAGGGGGAGGGGGGAGGGGGAAAGAAGTAGAAGGAGGAGGGGGAGGGGGAGGGGGAGGAGGAGGAAAGAAGTAGAAGGAGGAGGAGGAGGAGGAGGAAGACTGTGGGGTCCTGGGTGCTCTCTCAGCTGGGTGGTTTTCTTGCAGACGTTTCATGACCCAAGTAGGGAGCATCATCAGTGCTAGAAGGGGGGAGGAGGAGGAGGAAGAGGAGGAGGAGGAGGAGAACTGTGGGGTCCTTGGTGCTCTCTGAGCTGGGCGGTTTTCCTTGCAGACGTTTTATGACCCAACTAGGAAACATCATCAGTGCTAGAAGGGGGGAGGAGGAGGAGGAGGAGGAGGAGGAGGAGGAGGAGGGGGAGGGGAAGGAGTTGGGGCTGTCGGGTCCTTCGTGCCCTCTGAGCTGCGTGGTTTTCTTTCAGACATTTCATGACCCAACTAGGGAACATCATCAGGGCTAGAAGTGTGTGTGCGTGTGTGGGGTGTGTGTGTTTACGAAGGAAATGTTGGCCTTGACTGTAAGTTTTAAACCCTCAGAGAGTTAAAGGATGCTTCTTCCGGCAGAGAAGAGGGCAGAGAGGTTGTGCAAAGGGGAAGTTGAGGCTCTCCGCTCGTCCGTCCATCTCTGGATCTCTCCTTCTCCACTTCTGACGGTTGTGAGCTTGTCAACTCTCCCGCCCGTCAAAGGGGATCCCTGAAAGGAAAAAAATTGCCTTTGAAACAGGACTGGCCCTTTTCGGCCAGCGTGCGGCTTTCCTGGCCCTTTGGCCCAACGGGTGTGATCTTTGCAGACCGTTTTCCACAAAGGCAACACGTCTTGCCTATTATTTTCATCCAGCTGTGCAGTTGGTGTACAGATGGTTCCCTGATCTACATAATCACGGGTGTGGGGGGAGAGGAAAAGTGTGAAAACTTGAATTTCAAAGGATAATTAAGCTTTGGGACAAGGATCTTCAGACTTGGCCCTTTTATAGCAAACTTGGCCCTTTTATGACTTGTGGACTTCAACTCCCAGAATTCCTCACCCTGCCAAGTTGGAAGACTCCTGTCTTAAAGCATCCTGGCTGATGAATTCTGGGAGTTGAAGTCCACCAGTCATAAAAGGGCCAAGTTGGAAGACCCCTGTCTTAAAGCATCCTGGCTGAGGAATTCTGGGAGTTGAAGTCCACCAGTCATAAAAGGGCCAAGTTGGAAGACCCCTGTCTTAAAGCATCCTGGCTGAGGAATTCTGGGAGTTGAAGTCCACGAGTCATAAAAGGGCCAAGTTGGAAGACCCCTGCTTTGGGATTTCCCGTATTAACTGATACAGTCCTCAACTTACAAGCAGAACTGAGGCCTGTAAAAGCGAGGCGGCTGTTAAGGGAGCTTTGCCCTGTTTTATGACCTTCCTCGCCACCGTTGTTAAGCGAATCACTGCAGCTGTTAAGTGAGTCACACGGTTGTTAAGCGAATCCGGCTTCCCCATTGACTTCGCTTGTCAGAAGGTCGCCAAAAGGGGAACGCTGCAACCGTCGTAAGTATGAGTCAGTTGCCAAGTGTCCGAATTTTCATCATGTGACTGTGCCGATGCCGCGATGGTGGTGTGAAAAATGGTCCTAACGTTTTGGATGCCCTTGTAACTCTGAAAGGTCAGTAAACAAGTGGCCGTAAATCGAGGACTATCTGTACACATTTTTGATACAGATTGGTTTAAAAAATAAATATCTTGAGCATTTTCCTTTCTAGGCCAAGATGGGCAAGGTTTTATTTATTTATTTTATTTATTTAATTGGATTTGTATACCGCCCTTTCCCGAAGGACTCAGGGCGGTTAACAGGGTAATTAAAACAAGAAATACAAAAATTAAAAACAATTAAAAAGATTATAACAGTCCCTGAAAAAGTAAAAAAACCCAGTTAAAATTAGAATTAAAATTCTCAGCCTGGGCCAGAGAGCTCGAAGAGCCAAGTCTTCAGGTCCCGGCGGAATGAACGGAGGTCGGGGGCAGTCCTAAGCTCCATGGGCAGCTGGTACCAGAGGGCAGGCGCACCCACTGAGAAGGCCCTCCCCCTGGGCGTTACCCGCCGGCAATCTTTAACCGGCGGCACCCTGAGAAGACCCTCCCTGTGGGAGCGCACAGGACGAAGGGAGCTTGATGCCGGCAGCAGGTGTTCCCTCAGATATCCCGGACCCAAGCCATTCAGGGCTTTAGAGGTCATCACCAGCACCTTGAATCTCACCCGGAGGGCAACCGGAAGCCAATGCAGCTCACGGAGTAGAGGTGTTACATGGGAGTATCGGGAGACCCCCATCACAACTCGCGCAGGCCGCATTCTGCACCAGTTGAAGCCTCCGAGTGGTCCTCAAGGGCAGCCCCATGTAGAGAGCGTTGCAGTAGTCTAAACGGGAGGTCACAAGCGCATGAGTGACTGTGCGTAGGGCATCTCGGTCCAGATAGGGTCGCAACTGGCGCACCAGGTGAACCTGGGCAAAAGCCCCCCTGGTCACGGCTCCTATCTGGTCTTCAAAATTGAGCCGGGAGTCCAGGAGGATGCTCAAGTTGCAAGCCCTATCAACGGGGGGGGGGTGTGTGTAACACCTCACCCCCCCCCATCGTTAAAGGTGGAATAATCTGGTTAACCCGAGATGCCGATATGCACAGCCACTCAGTCTTGGCAGGATTGAGACAAAGCCTGTTTCTCCCCATTCAGACCTGGACCGCCTCCAGGCAACGGGACATCACGGCAAAGGCATCGCTGGGTTGGTTCAGGGTGGAAAGAACAAATGGCTGTCCAGTCTCTTCTTAAAAGCCTCCAGGGATAAAGCATCCACAACTCCCACTGACTGATTACTTAATTAACAGCATAACAGAGCTGGAAGGGGCCTTGGAGGTCATCTAGTCCAACCCCCTGCTCAGGCAGGAGACCAGGCCTAGACCATTTCAGACAAACGGCTGTCCAGTCTCTTCTTAAAAAACTTCCAGTGTTGGAGCACCCACAAGTTCTGGAGGGAAAAGCCCGCTTCCCGGGCTCCTGCTTTTGGTAACGCACGGGTGGGGTTGGATTTGGGGGGCGGGGGGGGGAGAAACGGGTGGGGGTCAATTTGGAAAGTGGCGGGGAAAAAAAAAAAATCTAAAAAGGGAGAAGCGGCAGTTAACGAGCTGAGCCAGCCCCGAGTGCGGGACAGCCCGCTAATCCCCCATTAAAACCTTAAAAGGAATCCTGGCGCCTTTCCGTATAAACTCATTAACTTTTATGGCGTAATAAATGGATCCTATTAAAGCATAATTCGCTCCATGCTGGGGGCGAGTTAACCTCTTGAAGCCTCCGCGGCAGCTGCCTGTCATCTTGCCCCTCCCCCTCCCCCGGCCGCGAGCGCAACCCCCCCCCTGCTTGTGGCACGTGAGAAGGCTTTCCCCCCCCCCGCCGCCCCCCCCTGGCTGACTGTGGGTGGGTGGGGGGCTTCTTGGCCAGCTGCCTACAGTGCCGCCTCCGTGCCAGCTGGGGACCGGCGCTGCTTAGGGAGGACACCCCGAGATCATCTAGTCCAGCCCCATGCCTGCTCCGTCCCAGCTGGGGACCGGTGCTGCTTAGGGAGGACACCCCGAGATCATCTAGTCCAGCCCCATGCCTGCTCCGTCCCAGCTGGGGACCGGCGCTGCTTAGGGAGGACACCCCGAGATTATCTAGTCCAGCCCCGTGCCTGCTCCGTCCCAGCTGGGGACCGGCGCTGCTTAGGGAGGACACCCCGAGATTATCTAGTCCAGCCCCGTGCCTGCTCCGTCCCAGCTGGGGACCGGCGCTGCTTAGGGAGGACACCCCAAGATCATCCAGTCCAGCCCCGTGCCTGCTCCTTTGCGGCTCTGGGGGCCTGCTGCAGAGTTCCTCCTCGGCTCCACATCAGATCTGCCTTCCCTGGTCCAGGTTTTGCCTCCCAGGCTGGCAGAAAGTCAGGCAGAGCCAGCCAGGTGGGTGTGTGGGCAGGTGTCCTTTGTGGCCTCCTTGGTCCCTGAGCTTGTGGGGTCTGCCTGCACAAGTTGCTCTACCTGAGGAGGTTAACATCCTCAGTGTTAGAACGGAGGGTGGGAGGAACAGAACAGAACACAGCAGAGCAGAACAGAATTAAGATTAGAATAGAATAGAATAGTATAGAATAGAATTACAGAATAAAATAGAATTACAGAATAGAATGGAATGGAATAGAAATAGAACAGAACAGAACAGAACAGAACAGAACAGAACAGAACAGAACAGAATAGAATAGAATAGAATAGAATAGAATAGAATAAGGAAAAAGAGTAGAGTAGAGTGGAGTGGAGTGGAGTGGAGTGGAGTGGAATGGAATGGAATAGAATAAAAAATAGAATAGAATAGAATAGAATAGAATAGAATAGAATAGAATAGAATAGAATAGAATAGAATAGAATAGAATAGAATAGAATAGAATTAAAATAAGAATAGAATAGAATAGAATAGAATAAAAATGAATAGAATAGAATTAAAATAAGAATAGAAAATAAGAATAGAATAGAATTAAGAATAGAATAGAATTAAAATAAGAAATAGAATAGAATAGAATAGAATAGAATAGAATAGAATAGAATAGAATAGAATAGAGCAGAGCTGGAAGGGACCTTGGAGGTCTTCTAGTCCAGCCCCCACCCCTCCCCCGCTCAAGCTGGAGAACCGTCCTATACCATCTCAGACAAGTGACTGTCCAGTGATTGTCCTGCCTCTTTCCACACACACCCCAAAATGGGGCAATGGGGTACAGAAAAGCAATGCCAGCCGCCCCCCCCCCCCCCCCCCGTGCCCGCCTGCAGCACAGCTCTGCCAGTGAAGGAGGCCAACCCCCCAGGGAGGCATTTTGGATGGCTCATTACCGGCTAATGAAAGCAGTTTAGCATTTAGCTTAACGGCTCTAAATGGTGCACGACTTAGTTGCAGATAATGTGAGTTGGGGAAACCGAGGCCTGTTGTAAACCAGCTTGGCTGCAGCAGCACGTAGAACATGTTTTCCGCCTGGGCTGCCTCCTCTTCCTCTCTGGAACCACAGCGTCCACCTTAAGAGAGGGCTTTGGGGCATGTGCAGAGATCATTTCTGGGATGGCTTTTTGGAAAGAAGAGATGCTATCTTGCAAACCTTAACGCCGGTTTTTCAATCCTGGCAATTTTAAGCAGGGTGGACTTCCACTCCCAGAATCCACCAGCCAGCCCGCTTTAAGAGGGGTGGGCTTCCACTCCCAGAATCCCCCAGCCAGCCTACTATAAGAGGGGAGGACTTCTACTCCCAGAATCCACCAGCCTGCTTTAAGAGGGGAGGACTTCCACTCCCAGAATCCCCCAGGCAGTTTCTTGAAGCCCACTTCTCTTAAAGCATTCTGACTGGGGAATTCTGGGAAGCAGAACCGCAAAGGTCCCTTTCGTTCCTTCATTTGCTTATTTTTTCAGTTCATTAATTCACTTTCTACGCCGTCCATCTTCACAGTTCCAGCGATCCTGTACCTCTAGGGCAGGGGGTCTTCAGACGTGGCCCTTTGATGACTTGTGGACTTCGACTCCCAGAATTCCTCAGCCAGCGTGCACGCTGGCTGAGGAATTCTGGGAGTCGAAGTCCGCAAGTCATCAAAGGGCCAAGTTGGAAGACCCCCTGCTCTAGTCTAGGGCGACGGAAGCTTGCTCGCGGCCCCGGGGGCTGGACTAGATGGCCTCTGGGAGACCCACCCTCGCCTTCCCCGGCTCCGCTCACCGTCCTCTCCGTCTCCTCTTCCCCTCTCTGCAGGCTTCTCCCACCAGGATGCCCAGGCGGCCGGCAGCTCCGAGGCTGAACGGACGGCGCCCCCCACCCGCGACCTGCCGGCGCGCGAGGCTCCCTTCTCCACCACGGCGCCCACCCTGAAGCTGCTCAACCACCACCCGTTGCTGGAGGGATTCTTCCCGGAGGAGCCCCCGCCCGGGGACGGCTCCCCGCCGGCGCCCCTCCTCGCCTGGGCGCCCCCCCGCCGCCTCCCCGCCCCGGGGCCCGCCGCGACCCCCACTCCGCCGGCGGCGGCGTCTCCAGCCTCGGAGCCCGCGGGCGCCCTTAACCCTCTCCTGCCGCAGCCGGCGCACATCTCCCCCCGTTTCCTCGGGGGTCTCCAGCCCCAGGGACCGCTCCCCGGGGGCCACGTCGAGCAGGGGGCCTGAGACCACCGCTGCACCTGTGGCAGGTAAGGGGGAGGAAAGGGGGCAAGGGGGGGGCTGCTCCTGCCTGGCCCGAAGCATCCCAGAGATCCAGTCTGCCGGTGTCGAGATGCAGCAGCCACAACCCAGGTTGTGGGGTGTGTGTGTGTGTGTGTGTGTGTGTGTGTGTTCGTGGGCTGCAGGAGCCCCCAGCCCCAGGAGGCGGCAAGGAATCTGGGTCTGCTCAGGAAGAAAGGGGTAAAAGAGGAGGGTCCAGGTGGGCAGAGTGGAGGAACCGGCAGGTCTGTAGACAAAGTTCCCAAATTCAGCTGGTGCAAAGGAGTCCCACACTGGGCGGGGGGGGGGGGGGGGGAGCTGCAGGATTGTGGAACGATATTCCTGTATTTGAGGGGCTGCCCCAAAGAAGAAGAGGGGGGGTCCACCTCTTCTCCAAAGCCCCCCTGAAGGCCAGGACAAGAAGCAACGGATGGGAACTCATCCAGGAGAGAAGCAAGCTGGAATTAAGGAAAAACTTCCTAAGAGTGAGGACAATTAACCAGTGGAACAGCTGGCCAGCAGAAGAGGTGAATGCTCCAACACTGGAAGTTTTTAGGAAGAGACTGGATGGTCACTTGTCTGAAATGGTCTAGGGCCGTGGTGGTGAACGTATGGCACGCGTGCCACAGGTGGCAAGCAGAGCCCTTCCTGTGGGCACGCGCGCCGTCGCCCCAGTCCTAGGCCTTCAGCTGGGTTTTATAAAACCTTTTCGCTTTAGGCTTCCGTGTGGGGGGAAAAAAAACAGTTCAGTCAATTTCAACTTCTCCTGGGGGAAAAAAAAACAACGATCTCGCAAAGTTGGAAATGATGGATTGAACATTTTAGTCCCACCCAGTCTGCCTTTACCACAGCCACACCCACCCAGTGGGCCACGCCCACCCAGCACCCGACGATACATAAGTGGGTTTTGGGTTGCAGTTTGGGCACTGGGTCTCTAAAAGGTTCGCCGTCACTGGTCTAAGGGTCTCCTGCTTGGGCAGGGGGTTGGACTAGAAGACCTCCAAGGAGCTCTTCTGATTGAAAACCTGTTTCTTATTCCTGAGCAGTGAAAGATCCGGAACAGGGGCGTGCTGGCTGGGGAATTCTGGGAGTTGAAGTCCACAGGTCTTAAAGTTGCCAAGGTTGGATACCCCTGCAATTTTCCTTTCGGAGCAAATCCGAGATGCCCGGCTCCTTCTAGCAGAGAGCAGAGCCCCCCTCCCCGATTATTCCTTGAGGGTCTGCTGCTCTGAGCCCCCTCAAAAGGGGAGCCCTCCTCCCGCACCGGCCCTTGAGGGGGGCGTTCCGAGGGGAGGGGGTCAATATTCTTCATTTGAGGCAGTAAAGCTGCTCAGATGGAAAATCCAATTTTGGATCGTTGGCAACATCCCTGTGGCTCTAGGTTCCAGATGGAGACCCCGTCTATCGAAAAACAGTGTGTGGGGAGGGAGGAAGAGGGGGGGGGGGACAAACCTGGGCCTCGGCTGCAGGGGGAAGGAAGGGATCGGGGGGGGGCTATAGTCGATGGAATCGTTTGCTTCCAGGAGATGTATGTGGTTGCTCCATGTCTGGAGGGTTTCAAAAATAGACTGGACAGCCGTTTAACCTGGATAGCATACAGACTCCTTCCTTGAGCAGGGGGGTGGAGTAGATGACCTCCGAGGTCCCTTCCCACCCTGTGATTCTATGATTTAGGAAGGGAGAGGAAAGGGGAAGGAAGGAAGGAGGGAGGGAGGGAGGGGAGGAGGGAGGGAACAAGAGAAGAGGTGCAGGGAAGGATGGAGGAAGGAAGGAAAGAAGGGAGGGAGGGAACAAGAGAAGGTGAAAGGAAGGATGGAAAGAGGAAGGGAGGAACAAAGGAAGGAGGGAAAGAGGGAGGGAGGGAAGGAAAGAAGAGGAAAGGAACAAGAGATGAAGGGGAAGGATGGAGAGAGGGAGGAAGGAAGGAAGAAAAGAAAGAAAAAGAAAAAGGGAGGGAGGAAATAAGAGAGTAACAGAGAGACAAGGAGACAGAGAGAAAGAGGGAGAGGAAAAGAGAAATGGAGGGAAGGAAGGAAAGGAGAGAAGGGAGACAGAAAGAAAGAAAAAGGAAGGAAAGAAAGAAAGAAAGAAAGAGAGAAAGAAAGAAAGAAAGAAAGAAAGAAAGAAAGAAAGAAAGAAAGAAAGAAAGAAAGAAAGAAAGAAAGAAAGAAAGAAAGAGAAAGATGGGTAGAAGCTCCTCAGAGGGAAATCCAACATGGATTTAAGGAGGAGTTTCCCCGAGAGTGAGAACCATCAATGGAATAGTTTGCCTCCTGGAGTTGTGGATGCTGCCTGCTCTTGGGTCTTCCTTTGTCTGCGATGGTGTAAGGACTCTTGCGTTAGGCAGGGGGCTGGACTAGAAGACCTCCAAGGCCCCTTCCAGCTCTGTTCTGACTGAGTGATTGAAAAGCTTGGTTTTCCTCGGCAGCAAGGTCGATATTCTTGACATCTATCTTACAACACAGTGCTAGGCTGCATTAACAGAGGGAGAGAATCAAGATCGCGTGAAGTACTAATACCACTTTACAATGCTTTGGTAAGGCCACACCTGGAATACTGCATCCAGTTTTGGTCACCACGATGTAAAAAAGATGTCGAGACTCTAGAAAGGGTACAGAGAAGAGCAACAAAGATGATTAGGGGGCTGGAGGCTAAAACATATAGGGAACGGTTGCTGGGATTGGGTATGTGTAGTTTAACGAAGAGAAGGGTGAGGGGTGACACGATAGCAGTGTTCCAATATCTCAGGGGCTACCACAAAGAAGCTCAAGCTCTTCTCCAAAGCACCCGAAGGCAGGACAAGAAGCAACAGATGGAAACTAATCCAAGAGAGAAGCAACCAAGAACTAAGGAGGAATTTCCTGACAGCAACAACAATTAACCAGTGGAACGACCTGCCTCCAGAAGCTGTGAATGCTCTAACAATGTAGGTTCTTAAGAAGAGACTGGCCAGCCATTTGCCTGAAATGGTATAAGGTTTCCTGCCTGAGCAGGGGGTTGGACTAGATGACCTCCAAGGTCCCTTCCAACTTTATTATTATTATTATTATTATTATTATTATTATTATTATTATTATTATTATTATTATTATTATTATTATTATTATTATTAAGACGCCTGAGGCCGCTCCCAGCTCTCTTATTCTGTGCAGCTTCTAAGGGCCTCTTCCTCCCTCCCACCCTCTTGTGTCCCCCCACCACCACAAGGGCCCTGCAGCTGGAACCTGACCGGACCTCGGGGCGCCCTGGCATCTCCGCTGCCCAGCAACACCCCCTACGAGAACGGCTGGCTGGAGTGCGCCTACACCATCTCGGTCTATCCCGGTTACGGCGTGGAGATCCGGGTGAGTCACCCCCAGCGGGAGGAAGGGCTGTGTGCCCAGCTGGCTTTGGGGGGGCTGGCGCTGGCACCCCTTTGCTCGACCTTTGGAGGGGGCCTGTGGTCGTTGGGGGTTCCCCAGCTTTGGAGGGCTCCAGGGGGGGCAAGGGGAAAACCCCAGACTGGGCAAGAGCCAGTCAGAGAAGGGTGGGAGGGTGGGAGGGTCTCTATTAGCAAACCCCTCTGCTGGTAATCCTCGACTTCCAATCGTTCGTTTGGCAACTGTTCAAATTTAGAGGGAGTCCTTGGCTTATGAGCACAACCGAGAGGAGAATTTCTGTCGCTAAGCGAGGCGCCAGGTTAAATGTGCCCACTTTGACGGCCACTTTTGCTACAGTTGTTCAGCAAATCATCCCGACGTGAGCCTAGCCCCGTGTTTATCAAGCTGAGCCACTTTAAGACAGGTGGACTTCAACTCCCAGGAATCCCCAGGCGGCCGTGCCGGCTGAGGAATTCTGGGAGTTGCAGTCCACGAGTCTAAACGTATCCAAGGAGGAGAAAGACTGCTCTGACCATTAGCGCAGCCTCCCCTTCCAAGCCCTAGCAGTCACTACAGCCCCTTCCGGATATGTGGTTGCTGTGATTGGTGGCTGTGTGTGTAAAGGGGGAGTTTCTCTTTTTCCCCGCCTTTTTCCTTCTGTGAGATCTCTATAGTGTTAAGATTTACCTCACGATGTTCCTGTGTTCCTGACTATCTTGTCTGCCATGAATATAGATCTTAAGTATATTTGTTTATATACAACTACAAGTTTGCGTCAGTGTCTCTGACTTCATTTGGACACCTGGCTGCCCCATTCCCTGATAAACTCCCAGAATTCCCAGCCAATCAGTATAGGCCAGGGGTCTTGAAATTCAGCCCTTTCAGGACTTGTGGACTTCAACTCCCAGAATTCCTCACCCAGGATTCTGGGAGTTGAAGTCCACAAGTCATAAAAGGGCCAAGTTGGAAGACCCCTGTCTTAAAGCATCCTGGCTGAGGAATTCTGGGAGTTGCAGTCCACAAGTCATAAAAGGGCCAAGTTGGAAGACCCCTGTCTTAAAGCATCCTGGCTGAGGAATTCTGGGAGTTGCAGTCCACGGGTCTTAACGTATCCAAGGAGGAGAAAGACTGCTCTGACCATTAGCTCAGCCTCCCCTTCCTCACGTTCCAAGCCCCAGCAGTCACTACAGCTCCTTCCGGATAGTTGAGGCTTGCCAGCCCAGATGCCCACCGCAAGGCTAGGCCCACTCGCACCCATCCGTGGGCACCGTGTTGGAGAAGGCCAGATGGACGAGCTCTCGTTCCTTCCAGGATGTTGCCATGTGCCTGGCATGCACAAACAAATTGTGGTTGGCTGATAACCACCGTTGTCTTTGTTCGCCGCACGTGCCGGGAATGGCGGGTGGCAGCTCCGAAGCTCGAGGCTGTTTGCGTTCCTAATGACAAGCAATGATCTGTCATTATGCCAGCGTGCAAACACACACAGAGCGAAGGAGAGGCTGAGTTTATCTGCTCCGGAAGCTGTTGGGGAGGGCATCAGCGCCAGCAAAGCTGAAGGGCAGACAAGCTGAGATGGTGGCAATCAAGCCGGGCCTCCCCCCGATACGGGCATTCCTGTGGTTACGGCTCCCGTTTGGCTTATTGGACGATCCCCCTTGTAAAATATACCGTTTGTCTGCCCTTTCTTGGGGAGAAGCCCGCCCTCTTGAGCGTTATGAGGGCCACTATGATCCAGTGGTGAAAGCAGCAGGCCAGAAACCAGGAGACGGGGAGTTCCAGTCCCATCTTAAATATGAAAGCTAGCTGGTTGAGTCTGGACAAATCACCAGGAGACGGGGAATTCTAGTTCCGCCTTAGGAATCAAAGCCGGCTGGGTGACTTCAGCTAATCACCAGGAGATGGTGAGTTCTAGTCCCGCCTTAGGCATGAAGGCCAGCTGGTGACTTTGGGCCAATCACCAGGAGACGGTGAGTTCTAGTCCCGCCTTAGCCATGAAAGCTGGCTGGGTGACTTCGGCTAATCACCAGGAGGTGAGTTCTAGTCCCGCCTTAGGCATGAAGGCCAGCTGGGTGACTTTGGGCCAATCACCAGGAGGTGGTGAGTTCTAGTCCTGCCTTAGGCATGAAGGCCAGCTGGGTGACTTTGGGCCAATTACCAGGAGGTGGTGAGTTCTAGTCCTGCCTTAGGCATGAAGGCCAGCTGGGTGACTTTGGGCCAATCACCAGGAGACGGTGAGTTCTAGTCCTGCCTTAGGCATGAAGGCCAGCTGGGTGACTTTGGGCCAATCACCAGGAGATGGTGAGTTTTAGTCCCGCCTTAGGCATGAAAGCCGGCTGGGTGACTTTGGGCCAATCACCAGGAGACTGTGAGTTCTAGTCCCGCCTTAGGCATGAAGGCCAGCTGGGTGACTTTGGGCCAATCACCAGGAGGTGGTGAGTTCTAGTCCCGCCTTAGCCATGAAAGCTGGCTGGGTGACTTGGGCTAATCACCAGGAGATGGTGAGTTCTAGTGCTGCCTTAGGCATGAAGTCCAGCTGGGTGACTTTGGGCCAGTTCCTTTCCTTCACTCCAAGCCACCTCATAGGGTTGTTGTTGTGGGGAAAATCGGCGGAGCAAGGAGGATGAACTATGTTGGTCTCCTTGAGTTATTTATAAAAATAATCAAGCCAGGAGGAAAATGAAATAAATAAGAAATAAGCACCCCAGAGTAAACGGGCTTCTGCCGCCGAGATGGTAAAGCTGCAAAGGCAGAGGCCAGGAGGAAGATGCAAAGCCACGGGGAATGTCAGCCACGGAATACGAGCCACGGGAAGGGGGACCTCCCTTGCTGGTCTCACGTTAGCAATTTTTAAGGGAGTTTCTTTTTTTTTTTTTTTCCAGCAGAGCAAAATTCCATCAGAGGCCCTTTGCGGGCGGGGTGGGGGGGGGAGGCAGTGAGAAACAACTGGGGTGTGTTTGTGTGTGTGACTGACGGGGATGCTGGGAACTCCCTTGCAAAGTGATGTCTTCCCAGCATCTGAATGAGAAGCTACAAAGGCTAGCGCCCGGCGGCTTTGCAAGAGGCAGCCAGGCGTGCCAGCCGGGCAACGCAGCGAAGCAAATGTCAAATCGTTCGCGGTGGCATTTGGCCGACATTTCAACAATACCTGCTCCCCCTCCCAGCTGGGCTCCTGGGGCATCATTAGCTCGCCCGGAGCAGAGGAGCCCAGGGACGACCCCCCCCCTTTCCAAAGCTGCACGCCTCGACTCTGGCCAGGGGCGCCGTCAGTCACCGAGGACAAAGAGGCAGGGTGTAAAACACGAGGAGACGTCCCAGGAGGGGGTGGGCGGAAGGAGTGCCAGTGGGATTTCTCTGACTGGGTGTCCAGGTGTTGTCAGAGGCCGAAGCAGTTAGCGTCTGTGTGTGTGTGTGTGTGTGTGTATGTGTGTGTGTGTGTGTGTGTATGTGTCAAGGAAGGAAGGAGAAAAAGGGAGAAAGAGGAGAGGGAGGGAGAGAGGGAAGGAAGGAAGGAAGGAAGGAAGGAAGGAGAGAAAGGGACAAAGGAGAGGGAAGGAAGGAGGGAGAGAAGGACAAGGAGGAGAGGGAGGGAAGGAAGGAAGGAGAGAAAGGGGCAAAGAGGAGGGGAAGGAAGGAAGGGAAAGGGACAAAGGAGAGGGAAGGAAAGGGGGGAGGGAGGGAGGGAGGAACGACAGGGACAAAGGAGAGGGAAGGAAGAAAGGAGAGAAAGGGGCAAAGAGGAGAAGGCAGGGAAGGAAGGAGGAAGGAAGAAAAGGAAGGAAGGAAGGAGAGAGGGACAGAGAGAGGAGGGAAGGAAGGAAGAGAAGGACGAGGAGAGGGAGGGAAGGAAGGAAGGAAGGAAGGAGAAAAAGGGACAAAGGAGAGGGGAGGAAGGAAGGACAGAAAGGGACAAAGGGGGAGGGAGGAAAGGAGGAAAGAAGAAAAGGAAGGAAGGAGAGAGGGAGAGAGAGGAGGGAAGGAAGGAAGGAAGAGAAGGACGAGGAGAGGGAGGGAGGGAAGGAAGGAGAAAAAGGGACAGAGGAGGGGGAAGGAAGGAAGGGAAAGGGACAAAGGGGGAGGGAGAGAGGAAAGGAAGGGAGGAAGGAAAGGAAGGGAGGAAGGAGAGGGAAGGAAGAGAGGGAGATCCTAGCTGGAATGAAGGAATTTCCTGACCCTTGAGGTAACCGTAATTGTTCTCAATCGAGGGAAGAGCTTCCCTCCAGGGGTTTCGGGTGCTCCCATCGCTGGAGGGTTTCCAGAAGAGGCCGGACAGCCACTTGTCTGGAGTGGTATAAAGTCTCCTGCTGGAACAGGGGGTTGGACTAGAAGACCTCCAAGGTCCCCTCCAGCTCTGTTAATCTATTATTCTCTTTCTTCGCTCTTCCCTGCCACCCGTCTGCCGTTTTCTCCCACCCACCGCCACCCGCCGCCCCCAAGATCTCTGGCACCTTTGATGTAATTAGGGAAAGAGGTTGGCTCCTTTGCCCGTTTATCACCAAGCAGTGCCATTTAATTACCGTAATTAATATACCCTCGCCGGATTAATGAGAGACGGTGGCAGAGGCTCCTTGATCAAGATAAGCTGCGCGGAGGAAGAACGGCTTGGCTGGAGCGCAGGAAGCGGGTGGGCGAGGCGGTTCGGAGCTGCCTGGCAAGGGACCCTCCCTCGAAAAGCCGCACCCTTTGCTCCCATCAAAGGCTTGTGTTGTGCTGCAAATCTCTGCTGGCACAGGGTGTGACATGCCAAGCCCCCCCCCGCCCCCCCCCCCGTCACTCCTAAGTCTCCTTTCATCTGGATTGTTCTAGGCTGATTACACTCCAGCTGATGAAATTCTGTTCTGTTCTGTTCTATATTTCTCTTCTCTTCTCTTCTATATTTATATTCTATTCTATTCCAATATATTCTATTCTATACTTCTCTATATTTCTCTTGTCTTCTCTATTTCTCTCCTCTCCTCTCCTATTCTATATTCTGTTTAAATTCTATTCTATTCTATTTTCTGTCTAATTCCTATTCTATTCTATATTCTGTTTAAATTCTATTCTATTCTATTCTATTCTATATTTTGTTTAATTCCTATTCTATTCTATTCTATTCTATTCTATTCTATTCTATTCTATTCTATTCTATTATCATATCATATCATATATCATATCATATCTATTCTATTTTCTGTCTAATTCCTATTCTATTCTATATTCTGTTTAAATTCTATTCTATTCTATTCTATTCTATTCTATTCTATTCTATATTTTGTTTAATTCCTATTCTATTCTATTCTATTCTATTCTATTCTATTCTATTCTATTCTATTCTATTCTATTCTATTCTATCATATCATATCATATCATATCATATCATATCATATCATATCATATCATATCATATCATAATATATCATAAAATATATGCTGGGAAGAAAATGGAAATGTTTGAAGCCTTCAGTACATCTTCTGCTCAAAGGCCCAGCTCATCTCGTTGGCCTCTGTTTCGGCACGTCCAGCGAGCCACTAAATATGTCTAGAATTGCCCATTGGCTATGGCAGAACTTCTGCCAGTTAGAAATTTAGGGAAAGGTGTGTGTGTGTGATTTAATATATCGGCTACCATTCCTGCTTCAGAAGCAAACTGCTTTTGTTGTTTGAGAAACGTCCAAAACTAGAATAAAATAACAAAGCTGGAAGGGACCTTGGAGGTCATCTAGTCCAACCCCCTGCTGAGGCAGGAAACAAATGGCTGTCCAGTCTCTTCTTAAAAACCTCCAGTGTTGGAGCACCCACAACTTCTGGAGGCAAGGAGTTCCACTGGTTAATTTTTCTCACTGTCAGGAAATTCCTCCTTAATTCCAGGTTGCTTCTCTCCTGGATGAGTTTCCATCCGTTGCTTCTTCCCCTGCCTTCAGGTTCTTTGGAGAATAGGTTGACCCCCTCAAATACTGGAATACTGCTATCACGTTACCCCTAGTCCTTCTCTTCCTTAGACATTCCCAGTTAGAATGTCTGGAAGAGAAGAGAAGGGGAAGGGAAGGGAAGGGAAGGGAAGGGAAGGGAAGGGAAGGGAAGGGAAGGGAAGAGAAGAGAAGAGAAGAGAAGAGAAGAGAAGAGAAGAGAAGAGAAGAGAAGAGAAGAGAAGAGAAGAGAAGAGAATGCAGGATAGAATAGAATATGGAATAGACTAGAATGGAATGGAACGGAATAGAAATTAAATAGAATGGGAAAAATGGAATAGAATATGGATTAGAATTAGAATTAGAATTAGAATTAGAATTAGAATAGAATAGAATAGAATAGAATAGAATAGAATAGAATAGAATAGAATAGAATAGAATAGAATAGAATAGAATAGAATAGAATAGAATACTTTATTTGGCCAAGTGTGATTAGACACACAAGGAATTTGTCTTTGGTGCAAAAGCTCTCAGTGTACATGTAAAACAGCAAAGTAATAATTAGGATATTAGCAATACAGCACTACTACAAGGCTGCATTACTCTTTTTACCTCTTTGTTGCTCTTCTCTACACTCTTTCTAGATCTGGATAGGTCTAACTGTACAGAGTTTTTTCAAGGACAGAAATCAGGAATGGGTGTTCATGACGGGACCGGGCCTGTCCCACTGCCTGCCCCCCTTGCCAGTCCCCAAGTGGGAGTGGGTGCCCCATGAGGCCTCTCTCTTCCCCCCACCCCTGCAGGTGCAGAACATCAGCCTTGCGGAAGGCGAGGCAATCACCGTGGAGACCCTCGGCGGCCTGGAGCCCCTTCCCCTGGCCAACGAGTCCTTCCTGATGCGTGGTCAGGTGGTCCGTGGCCCCACCAATCAGGTGCTGGTCCGGTTCCAGAGCCCCTCTCCTGCCAACCCGGGCACCTTCCACTTCCACTTTGAAGGTAAGTCTCCCACAGGGATGCCATTGAAGGACGGGGCAGAACTAAGGAGGGGACCTTGGAGGTCATCTAGTCTAGCCCTCTGCTCAAGCAGGAGACCTTAGACCACCCCAGACAGGTGGCTGTCCAGTCTCTTCTTAAAAACCTCCAGGGATGGAGCACCCACAATGTCTGGAGGCCAGCTGTTCCACTGGTTAATTGTCCTCACTCTTAGGAAGTTGCTCCTTAATTCCAGGTTGCTTCTCTCCTGGATTAATTTCTATCTGTTGCTTCTTGTCCTACCTTCAGGGGCTTTGGAGAATAGTTTGACACCCACCCCCCTCTTCTTTGGGGTAGCCCATCAAATACTGGAATACTGCTGTCATGTCACCCCTGTTTGTTCTTTTCTTTAGACTGGCTGTACCCATTTCCTGCAACTGTTCTTCGTAAGTTTTAGCCTCCAGTCCCCTAATCATCTTTGTTGCTCTTCTCTGTACTCTTTCTAGAGCTTCAACATCTTTCTTTACATTGTGGCGAGCAAAACTGGAGTCAGTATTCCAAGCGTGGGCTTACCAAGGCCTTGTAAACTGGTATTAACACCTCACGTGATTCTGATTCTGTGCAGTCCTAGGCTGCATTAACAGAGGGACAGAATCAAGATCACGGGAAGAGTTAATACCACTTTACAACGCCTTGGTAAGGCCACACTTGGAATACTGAGTCCAGTTTTGCTCGCCACGATGTCAAAAAGATGTTGAGACTCTAGAAAGAGTCCAGAGAAGAGCAACAAAGATGATCAGGGGACTGGAGGCTAAAACATACAAGGAACAGTTGCGGGAATTGGGTATGTCTAGTTTAAGGAAGAGAAGGACGAGGGGGGACATGATAGCAGCGTTCCAGTATCTTAGGGGCTGCCCCAAAGAAGGGGGAGTCAAGCTATTCTCCAAAGCCCCTGAAAGCAGGACAAGAATCAACAGATGGAAAGTAATCAAGGAGAGAAGCAACCTGGAACTAAGAAATTTGCTGACAGTGAGAACAATTAACCAGTGGAACAACCTGCCTCCATAAGTGGTGAATGCTCCAACACTGGAAGTTTTCAAGAAGAGACTGGACAGCCATTTGTCTGAAATGGCATAGGGTTTCCTGCCTGAGCAGGGGGTTGGACTAGAAGACCTCCAAGGTCCCTTCCAACTCTTGTTATTCTGTAATCCTGCCTCTGTTTATATAACCAAGGATTGCATTAGCTTGTTTAGCTGCTGCCGCACACAGCTGGCTCGTGTCGAAGTGATCGTCCACTACTAGGACCCCAAGGTGCCTCTCAGAGTTACTGTTTTTGAGCCTGATTTAGGACCCGAAGTTCCTGTTGTGAGAAGGGCTGTGCAGCCACAAAAGAAGAGGATCTATTAGCCTTGTGAGGAGAACACCTAGGAGAACAAGCCTTATCTTTACCGTGAGGTTACATTAAATGAATATTGCAAGAGCAAAAGTATTTTCACCCTTGCAATGGGAGTGTGTGAGAACGGCCTTGAGAGACAGAGCAAAGAGGGGCTGCCTTGGGGACAATCGGATAAGAAACGGCGTAGCCCTTAACTGCATAACAGGCGGCGAAAGAAACTCAGTAAGGCTGTAAAAGGGGCAGGGGAAGATTTGTCCTTTCAAACCTGCAAGACTCTCTTAATGCAGCTATAGAGAACAGTCAGATAAGGGAGGGCATAGCCCAGAACTGTACAGTGGGGTGGAGAAAGAGACTCAACAGTTACCCTCCGTAGTCTCTCAGGCTGTAAAAAAGACAGGGGGAGGTTTGTCCTTTCAGAGCTGCGAGAGTCTGTTCGTGTAGCCTTACAATCAAGTAGAATTAACCCACTGTGTTTCCTTCGGTCTACCCACCTACCTTTTATTCTCCGAGTAAGACGAGGGAGAGTCTCTCCTGAAATGTTTCCCACGCTCTCCCTCCTTCTGTGGGCTGAGATATTTCTTACATGCCAGTCTGTGGCTCTGCCTCCTTCTCTCCCTTGCAAGGCCATTCCCGCATGCCCGTACAGCATCAAAATGGGGACAAAAGCTGATTTAATGGAAGTTAGTGGGTTAAGTAGCGTTCAGGGTTGTGGTCTCCTTAGGGGTAGACCCGCTGAGTGTGCCTCCTTCTGAATCACGATACAGGTAGTCCTCGACTTATAGAGAGCTCGTCGAGTGACCGTCCAAAGTTATGACGGCACTGAAGCGAGTGATCTATGACCGTTTTTCACCGTTCCGTAAAATTGGGCAAAACTCACGTAACAAATATCTCGCTTAATAACAGTTTGGCTCAATCGTGGTTATAAGTTGAGGACTGCCTGTAGCGGCCCCCAAAGCTCAGCGCCGAGTGTGCAGAGCTCCCAGTTGCAAAGCCACACAATTCTGGCCTTGAGAAGGGGGGGCGAGAAAGGGTTGCACGACCCTGGGAAGGTCAAGGGTGGGTGAAAGACGCTGCGAGCACCCCTCCTCTTTGAGTTTGTGGTCCTTCGAAAGGGGGCAATAAAGCTTTAAAAGAGGCTTTTACAATTCAGTTATCTGATCCTTTTGCTGGCCAATTCCGTGAACTGGCCTACCTGAAAGGGCTGGCGTTTGCTCTCATCCACACAAAGGGGACCTTGACATCCCGTCATTTTTTATGACATCCCCACCCCGAGTCCATGCAAAGCCTTCTTCACATGCCCCCCCCCGCCCCTCAGTTCCCTGTTGAATACAGGGAGTCCTCAACATACAACTATTCATTTAGTGACCATTTGAAGTTACAACGGCACTGAAAAAGTGACTGACGACCAGGTTTCATACTTGCCGCTGTCGCAGCATCCCCACGGTGACGCATTCAGAATTCAGAGGCATGGCAACTGGCTCGTACTTACGACGGTTGCAGTATTCCAGGGTCAGGGGTTCCGCTTCTGGGACCTTCTGACAAGCAGTCAGTTTCACTTAACAACCGTGTTACTGGCTTAAGAAGGGCAGTTAACAGCTGTGTGGCAAGGAAAGTCGTAAAACAGGGCAAAATTCACCTAACAAAAGTCTGGCTTAGCAAGAGAAAATTTGGACTCCATTGTGGACGTAACTCAAGGACTGCCTGTACGGTCAGAGGAGGGCAGCCAGACACATGCTTCAATGCACCGGCAGGGCCCCAAATGCTCCGTTGCCATGTACACACACACACACTCATCCTCCCCACAACAGCAGCTACTGGGGTGCCAGGATTTTCCCTTGCAGCTGTAGAGCAATTAGCTAATTGGAAGCTTGCTAATCGCTGCAGGAGCTAATCGCCGACACTGCCAGGTTAAAGCGGGCACCTCCGAAGAAGCAACGTCTAATGAGGAGGTAATTGGCCCCAACAATTAACACAATTTGCACAGAGCGGGGGCGGGAAGTGGGGAGGACAGCTG
The DNA here is from genome assembly GCA_024294585.1 of Vipera latastei. Classification (NCBI taxonomy): domain Eukaryota; kingdom Metazoa; phylum Chordata; class Lepidosauria; order Squamata; family Viperidae; genus Vipera; species Vipera latastei. Next base: position 369,053,993 of record CM044354.1, read on the forward strand.
TCACCGTACCTGCCTACAGATAGCGTTGCTGGAGCTTCCCTGCCATCCCATCATCCCAGGTACAGAGGCTTCCCGCTTCACCCCGCTTGCAAAGAGAGCGGTTGGGTTCACACAATCCTAAGGCGTGCGTTGGACAAGCGTGTTGGGCAAGGCTAAGATTCCCATCCTGGTGTCTACCAGTTAGGATGCCCCATCCTCCCCAGCCAGCAGTGCAGGTCAGCGGTTGCCCACCTTTCCAGCTTGGCAGCCCGGTGAAGGGGGGGGCGAGAGAGGAGGGTCCCATGCCAGTGGCAGGCACATGCGGATGCACAGCTCCAGTTGCACAAGAAGCAGGCGTGCATGCCCTGTTCACACAAACGGAACGGCATGCAGGTTTAGCTGCCCACGCAGCATGGTGCACTTGCAGGGCTTGGTTTTGCCCCGTTTGACAGCCTTTCTTGCCACCGTTGTAAAGTGAATCGCTGCAGAGGTTAAGGTAGCAGAACGGTCATTAAGTGAATCTAGATTTCCCCCTCCCCCCTTGACTTTGCTCGTCAGAAGGTCACAAAAGGGGATCACGTGACCCCGGGGTACTGCAACTGTCATAAATACGAGCCAGCTGCCAAGCCTCTGTACCATGACCGTCATAAATACGAGCCAGCTGCCAAGCCTCTGTACCGCGACCGTCATAAATATGAGCCAGCTGACAAGCCTCTGTACCGCAACCGTCATAAATACGAGCCAGCTGCCAAGCCTCTGTACCGCGACCGTCATAAATACGAGCCAGCTGCCAAGCCTCTGTACCGCGACTGTCATAAATATGAGCCAGCTGCCAAGCCTCTATACTGCGACCGTCATAAATATGAGCCAGCTGACAAGCCTCTGTACTGCGACCGTCATAAATACGAGCCAGCTGCCAAGCCTCTGTACCGCGACCGTCATAAATACGAGCCAGCTGCCAAGCCTCTGTACCACGACTGTCATAAATACGAGCCAGCTGCCAAACCTCTGTCCTGCGACTGTCATAAACACGAGCCAGCTGCCAAACCTCTGTACTGCGACTGTCATAAATACGAGCCAGCTGCCATGTGCTTGCATTTTGATCATGTGACCACGGTGATGCTTCAACGGTGGTCAGTGTGAAAAATGGTCACAAGTGCCATTTTTCACTGCCGTTGTAACGCCGAAGGTTACTAAACGAACTGTATTTTTTAACTGCAACTGACCCCACCAGCTTCTGGCCGGGGGGCGCGCATTTTTGTCTGAAAAAGAGTCTCCCGCCATCACTGGCAAGCCGGGCCAATGGAGAGGCAGAATCCGAGGGGCTGCTGTGGTTGTTAAGGCAACGAGGCCCTGCAAATGGCACCAGGAGAATGGGCAAAAATGACGCCATCGGGGATTGTAGCTTCAAACGGGAAAATTGCAGGAAATCCGTGGCGGCAGGCAGCAGATAAATCTCTCGACAGGCAGCAACTGCACAGGGCTACCTGTGGAGTTACAGGTAGTCCTCGACTTAGTAACCGTTCAAAGTCACAGTGGCCCGGGAAAAAGTGACATGGAATCACTTGTCACATGATTGTTCCAGCCTCCCCGTGTCACCTGAACCAAATTTGGACGTTTGGGCGACTGGCTCGCATTTACGACGGTCGCGGTGTCCTGGGGTCACGTGATTCCCCCCCCTTTTGCGACCTTCTGACAGGCAACAGGGAAGCCAAATTCGCTTAACAACAACCGGGTTGCCGACTTAACAACTGCAGTGATTCACTTAACGGCTGCGGTAAGAAAGGACATAAAATGGGGCGAAACTCACCTTAACAAGTCTCTTGCTGAGCAGCAGACTTGGTGGGCTCAATTCTGGTCCTAACTCAAGGACTACCTGTATCGGATTTGCAGGCAGGAGGCCCGGGGTTCAAGCCTTGGCCTCTGCAACTTGGGTTGGTCAGGCAGTCCTGGAATAGACGCCTGGTGTGGCAGAGAGCAAGGGATGGGGAAGAGCGCGATTGCCCAGGACGATGGGCAGGGGGGTTGCTTTAGCGCCTTTAGCGTTCAGGACTGAACGTAAGGGCTGTCCCTCCAGGCAAGCACAACTCAGGAAAGAGGCCCGGCTTCAAAGAGGATGTTTTACTGAGAGAAAGTGATGGCAGAACAAAAAGTCGGAATCTGAAGTTCCCGCGCAAAAGCGCGAAGCTAAAAGTCCCCTTCTTCATCCCCACCCCCATACCCCCCCCCCCCGGTCCATCAGGAGCCAATCCGCTGGCGTGAAGGTCTTACGAGCCGGAAAGGTGATAACCGGCATGCGCCTGGGGCTCTCGTCAGCTGGCAGGAGTGGAAACAAAGGGCCCCGAAGGTATCCCCTCCTCCCAAATTCCCATGTACCGTATTTTCCGGCGTATAAGACGACTTTTCAACCCATGAAAATCACCTCAAAAGTTGGGGGGGTCGTCTTATACGCCCAGTCGTCTTATACGCCGGGAAATACGGTAAATGGATCAAAGTGAAAGTAGAAACAAAGGCTAAGAGTACAGGAACATCCTCAATCCATGCCCCCAGTGTGCTCCCCCTCCCCTCTCCTATGGCAGCGTTCCAAAGGGAACTGACATTAACCCTGAGCCAGCGGCCCCCAACCTTTCGGGCACCAGGGACCAGTTCCGTGGAGAGAGGTTTTTCCACGGACCGGAGGGTGCGTGGTTTTGTGTGCTGCCTGCATCTCGCGGATGGGGCTTCGCTTGTTTGTGCGGCCCGGTTTCTGACATGCCGTGGACCGGTGCTGGTCCTCGACCTGGGGATCGGGGACCCCTGCAGCAAGCCACCGTCTGTATCTCTCCTCTGTGTCCAGCGTACTTGCTGAGCTGTGCCTTCCCGGCGCGGCCTGCGTACGGCGAGGTCTCCGTCAGCAGCACGCACCCAGGAGGCCAAGCGTGCTTCTCCTGCGTGGTCGGGTACCAGCTGGTGGGGAAGCCCTGCCTGGCATGCCTCAATGCCACCCATCCCTTCTGGAGCCGCCAGGAGCCCACCTGCATCGGTGAGTCAGCCAGGGGTGGGGCAGCAGAGCAGGGAAGGGGTTGCCACGCCAGGGGTGGACCCCCAACTCGCGTTGCCCGCTCTGTGCTCTTCTTGCAGCGGCGTGCGGAGGGGTGATGCAGAACGCCACCACGGGGCGCGTCGTGTCGCCAGGCTTCCCAGACAGCTACAGCAATAACCTCACCTGCCACTGGGTGTTGGAGGCGCCCCCTGGGCAGCGGTTGCACCTGCATTTCGAGAAGGTCTCCTTGGCAGAGGATGACGACAGGTGAGTCCTCAGCGGATGGGAGGGCAAGGGATGGGGGAGTGAGGTATTTTGTTGAGGCCAGTGAGGTTTCTCCCCCCAAAAAAGAGAATGTTTTGCTAGTATCTTGGTTGCTTCCTCACCACAGCCCTTTGGGGTGAAAGAGAGTGCACCTTGCTAGCTGGGGGATTCTGGGAGTGGAAGCCCACCCCTCTTAAAGCAGGTAGCTGGGGGATTCTGGGAGTGGAAATCCATCCCTCTTAAAGCAGGCTGGCTGGGGGATTCTGGGAGTGGAAGCCCACCCCTCTTAAAGCAGGCTGGCTGGGGGATTCTCGGAGTGGAAGCCCACCCCTCTTAAAGCAGGTGGCTGAGGAATTCTGGGAATGGAAGCCCACCCCTCTTAAAGCATGCTGGCTGGGGGATTCTGGGAGTGGAAGCCCACCCCTCTTAAAGCATGGCTGGTTGGGGAATTCTGGGAATGGAAGCCCACCCCTCTTAAAGCATGCTGGCTGGGGGATTCTGGGAGCTGAACTCCATCCTTCTGAAATCTGCCAAGGTCAAGAAAACTTGTTCTAGAGGAGTGGGATTGCCAGTCTACAACATGGGGGTTCCCTGGTCAAGACCCCCCCACAGGGCTCCTCTTTTTGCCCCCTGCTGTACCCGCCCCCCAAGAAACAACTTTCATCCTACTCAGACTGATCCTCCCAGCACTTGATTGAGATGTCCAGAGAGGGTAAAATAACCCAGATTTTACCCACTGCCATATACAGATAGTCCTTGACTTACGTTGACTTAAGCTTGTGATCGTTGGAAGTTACAAAAGCACTAAAAAAAATAATAATAACTTACCACCTTTTCACACACTTACGACCGTTGCAGCATCCCCGTGGTCCCGTGATTAAAATTTGGATGCTTGGCAACTGGCGATGGACTTGTGACGCTTGCAACATCCCGGGTTCAAGTGATCCCCCTTTGGTGACCTTCTGACACGCCAAGTCAATGGGGAATCCAGATTCACTTAACAACCACGTGACAAACTTAACTGTGGGTTTTTTACACTTAACAACTGCAGCGATTCACTTAGTAACGGCGGCAAGAAAGATCGTAAAATTTGAGGCGGGGGGGGAGTCGCATAAATGTCTGGCTTAGCAACGGAAACTGGGGGTTCAAATGCAGTCGTAAGTCGAGGTCTACCTTTAATCAAAGTCTGCCGTGTTTTTACTGCACTGCAAGACACGCTAAGCCAGGGGCAATCCCCCGAGTGGGTGGGTCCCCGTTTTGGACCCTCTCTGCTTCCCCCAAATCCCGGAGTCCTCGAGACCCTCAGAAATGAGATCTGCCCCTCTTTGTTGCAGGCTTATCATCCGCAACGGCAACAACATTGAGGCGCCTCCAGTGTACGACTCGTACGAAGTCGAGTATCTGCCCATCGAGGGGCTGGTCAGCACCAGCCGTGGTTTCTTCATCGAGTTTTCCACGGATAGTGGTGGCGTGGCCGCCGGCGTGGCCCTACGCTATGAGGGTGAGCGGCCAAGAAGAGCTGGGGTCCCCCCCCCCCGAGGCCTTGCCAATCTATTGCAGGGGGTTGGACTACAACAGGGGTCGGCAACCTCGGCTCTTTTATGACTCGTGGACTTCAACTCCCAGAATTCCTGAGCCAGCACAGCTGGCTCAGGAATTCTGGGAGTTGAAGTCCACGAGTCATAAAAGAGCCGAGGTTGCCGACCCCTGGACTAGAAGAACTCCATGGTCCCTTCCAACTCCGTTAAACCTGTTACCCTTCCCAGCTTCAACTCTGCGGGCTGAGGCTGATGGGAAGTGTAGTCCAGGGGCCAGTCCTGCTGAAGGAATCAGACCAAGGCCTTCTTCGCCCTACTCTGCCTTCCTTTGCAGCCTTCCGGCCCGGCCACTGCTACGAGCCCTTTGTCAAGTACGGGAACTTCACCTCCAGCAACGGCAGCTACAAAGTGGGCACCACGGTGGAGTTTGCCTGTGAGGCTGGCTACACCCTGGAACAAGGCTCGGTCATCATTGAGTGTGTGGATCCCGCCAACCCCCAGTGGAACGAGACGGAGCCGGCCTGCCGAGGTGAGGGATGGGGAGGGGCACGGCTGGAGGAAGGCCGACCGTCCGGGCTTGCCAGGTGCCAAAGGCCAGCGGATCCTTTGCGACTACTCATGCCTAGGCAGGGGAGACTTCCCAACTGGTGGTCAGCCCCTGCTTGGCGTTAGAGAGGTGTCAGTGGAATTCAAGGGTGGCTGGACTGACTTAGTTCACTTGTGGCTACGTAGGGATTCTAGGCTGATGCCTCTTTTGACTCCGCCCCCAGGTTCTGCCACTCCTTCTCTTCCTACAGGTCTTTCCTTCTCATCCTTTTCACTTTCACCTTTTTCCTTCCTCCCTCCCTCCCTCCCATTCCTGTCTTAACAAAGGGGAAGGAAGGAAGGAAGGAGGGAGAGAGGGAGGGGGGAGGGAGGGAAGGAAGGAAAGAGGGGGGGAGGGAGGGGGGGGAGGGAGGGAGGGAAGGAAGGAGGGGGGAGGAAAGAAGGAAGAAAGAAAGAAAAGAAAAGAATAGAAAGATAGAAAGAAAGAAAAAGAAAAAGAAAAAGAAAAAAGAAAGAAAGAAAGAAAGAAAGAAAGAAAGAAAGAAAGAAAGAAAGAAAGAAAGAAAGAAAGAAAGAAAGAAAGAAAGAAAGAAAGAGAAGGAAGGAAGGAAGGAAGGGAAGAGGGAGGGAAGGAAGGAAAGGAAGGAAGGAGGGAGGGAGGAGGGTAGGAAGGAAGGAAGGTAGGAAAGACGGAGGGAAGGAGGGAGGGTTGGAGGGGGGGAGGGAGGGAAGGAAGGAAGGAGGAGGAAGGAAGGAGGGAGGGGGAGGGAGGGAAGGCAGGAAGGAGGGACGGAGGAAAGAAGGAAGAAAGAAAGAAAAGAGAAAAGAAGAGAAGGAAAGAAGGAAGGAGGGAAGGAGGGAGGAGGGTAGGAAGGAAGGAAGGTAGGAAAGAGGGAGGGATGGAGGGGGAGGGAGAGAAGGAGGGAAGGAAGGAGGGAGGGGGAGGGAGGGAAGGAAGGAGGGATAGAGGAAAGAAGGAAGAAAGAAAGAAAAGAGAAAAGAAGGGAAAGAAGAAGAAAGAAAGAAAGAAAGAAAGAAAGAAAGAGAAAGAAAGAAAGAAAGAAAGAAAGAAAGAAAGAAAGAAAGAAAGAAAGAAAGAAAGAAAGAAAGAAAGAAAGAAAGAAAGAAAGAAAGAAGGGAAGGAAGCAAAAACCCAGCGCTGGCAATGCCGGTGACCCAGCCCACGTGTGTGACCTGTTTCTCACCTGTGTCCCAACAGCCGTGTGCAGTGGGGAGATCACGGATGCGTCCGGAGTGGTTTTATCCCCCAACTGGCCCGAGCCGTATGGAAAAGGGCAGGACTGCATCTGGGGGGTCCACGTGGAAGAGGACAAACGCATCTTGCTGGACATACGTGTGTGAGTGGACGGCTTCTCCCACCCCCTCTTTCGCACCCGGACCAGGCTCTCGTGAAGGCGGGCAGACCAAGAGCAGGGCAACCCAGGGCCCTCCTGCAAGTCAATCCTCGATTTACGATGACACTTGAATCCAGAATTCCTCTCGCTAAGCAAGGCTGCGCCTCATTTTACGACCTTTTTGGCCACGGTTGCTAAGCAAATCACGACCGTTGTTAAGTGAATCATGCAGTCATTGAGTGAATCTGGCCTCCACCACTGACTCCGCTTGTCGGAAGCCGACTGGGAAGGTTGTTAAAAACGGTGATCATGTGACCCAGGACGTAACTACAGGTAATCCTTGGCTTACAATTGTTCGTTTAGTGACTGTTCAAAGTTACAACGGCACTGAAAAAAGCAACTTAGGAACTATTTTCACAGTTACGACCTTTGCAGCGTTCCCACGATCATGTCATCAAACTTTGGACACTTGGCAACTGACTCATATTTATGACGGTCACGGCCTCCTGACCCCCCTTTCGTGACTTTCCCACCAGCGAAGTCAATGGGGGAAGATAGATTCACTTAACAACCGAGTTGCTAACTTCATAACTGCAGTGATTCACTTAACAACGGTGGCACGCAAGGTCGTAAAATGGGGCAAAACTCACTGAACGACCGTCTTGCTTACCAACAGAAATTCTGGCCTCCGCTGTGATTTTCAGCCGAGGACTATTTATCTATATACCGCTTGCCCAATGCTCAAATTTTCATCCTGGCGATGCTGCCTTAAGTCCCTTTTTCCCAGCACTGTTTGAACTGTAAATGGTCATGAAACGAACGACTGTGAGTCAAGTAAGTCCTTGGAGTTGCGCACAGAAGTAGCACAGGAGGTAGCATTTCTACGTACAGCTTTTCGGAAAAAGTGCAGAGAAGAGTAACTAAGATGATCAAAGGCCAGGAGATCCAAACATACGAAGAAGGGCTGCAGGACTTGGGTTTGGCTAGTCTAGAGAAAAGAAGGATTGCGGGAGGGGGGGACAGGATAGAATTATTCCAGTATTTGGGGGGGGGGCTGCGGCAGAGAAGAGGGGGGGTCAACCTGTTCCCCAAAGTGCCAGAAGCGGAGGACAAGAAGCAACGGATCGAAAGTAATCAAGGAGGGAAGCAACCTGCAACTAAGGAGGAATGTGTTAGCTGGAAAAGAGGCTTTCAGAGTACTGATTTCTTTTCCCTACCCACAACTGTGTGTTTGTGTGTGTGTCTGTGTGTGTGTGTGTGTGTGTGTGTATGTGTCTTGGGTGCTTTCCGAGCTTGGTGGTTTTCGTGCAGACGTTTCATGACCCGACTAGGGTAACATCAGTGCTAGAAGGAGTTTGCAGAGTGAAGGAGGAAGAGGAGGAGGAGGAGGAGGAGGAGGAGGAGGAGGAGGAGGAGGAGGTATGTCCAGTTTAATGAATAGAAGGACATGATGGCAGCGTTCCAGTATCTCAGGGGCTGCCCCAAAGAAGAGGGAGTCAAGCTATTCTCCAAAGCGCCTGAAGGCCGGAGAAGAAGCAACGGATGGAGAAACTAATCCAGGAGAGAAGCAACCTGGAACTAAGGAGAAACTTCCTGACAGGGAGGACAGTTAACCAGTGGAACTCCTTGCCACCAGAAGTTGTGGGCGCTCCATCACAAACCTTAAGCCTAAGCCTAACCCTAACCTACACTGGAGGTTTTTAAGAAGAGATTGGACAACCATTGGGTCTGGAATGGTATAGGGTCTCCTGCTTGAGCGGGGGGCTGGACTAGAAGACCTCTAAGGTCCCCTCCAACTATTCTGTTATTCTCTTAACTAAGATGATTAAAGGCCTGGAGACTAAAGCTTATGAAGGATGGTTGCAGGATTTGGGAATGGCCAGTCTGGAGAAAAGAAGGACTAGGGGGGGACACAATAGGAGTATTCCACTATTTGAGGGGCTGCCCCAAAGAAGAGAGGGGCGGGGGTCAACTTATTTTCGAAAGCACCTGAAAGCAGGACAAGAAGCAACGGATGGAAACCAACCAAGGAGAGAAGCAACCTGGAATTAAGGAGAAACTTCCTGACAGTCAGGACAATTAACCAGTGGAACAGCTTGCCACCAGACATCGTGGGTGTTTCAACACTGGAGGTTTTATTAAGAGACAGGACAGCCATTTGTCTGAAATGGTGTAGGATCTCCTACTTGAGCAGGGGTTGGACTAGAAGACCTCCAAGGTCCCTTCCAACTCTGTTATTCTCTTAAAAACCCTTGACTGATCGTCAGGCCATGCTTGCCAACTCTTCCAGCCAACCGGAAGCAGGAAAAAAACCTGAAAAGAAGGCCTGGCACTCCTCCCCCCCCCCAAACACACGTGTGGATTGGGGGGGGCTGGCTCCTGGGATTTCAGAGAGGGAAGAAAGGGATTGAGTTGCATTTGAAGGGGCGTTTTATCTGCCTCTGCAGTTCTGCAAATTTGTCATCCCTCCAGATTCCCCCGTTGTCATTTGCATGACAATAGAAGGCATCTTAAGAGTGAAGGTTGTTTACACAAACGAGTGAGAAACCCACATTGTGTGTTTGGCGCCTTGTGCAACCAAGGGAGGGGGAGGGGCACGTGGCAACGCCCAAGCAGGAGGACAAATTAAGAATTTGCTTTCTTGGGGACAAGGAGAAAATGAGAGAAAAGTAAACTTTTAAACAGGTTAGAAATAGAATAGAATAGAATAGAATAGAATAGAATAGAATAGAATAGAATAGAATAGAATAGAGAATAGAATAGAATAGAATAGAATAGAATAGAATAGAATAGAATAGAATAGAATAGAATAGAATAGAATAGAATAGAATAGAATAGAATAGACTTTAGAATAGGATAGAATAGGATAGGATAGACTTAGGAATAGAATAGGATAGACTTAAGAATAGAATAGGATAGAATAGGATAGGATAGGATAGGATAGAAATTAGAATGGAATGGAATAGAATGGAATTAAGAATAGAATAGAATAGAATAGAATAGAATAGAATAGAATAGAATAGAATTTAGGATAGGATAGAATAGAATAGAACAGAACAGAACAGAACAGAACAGAACAGAATAGAATAGAATAATAAAATACGGAATAGAATAGGATAGGATAGGATAGGATAGGATAGGATAGGATAGGATAGAAATTAGAATGGAATGGAATAGAATGGAATTAAGAATAGAATAGAATAGAATAGAATAGAATAGAATAGAATAGAATAGAATAGAATAGAATAGAATAGAATAGAATTTAGGATAGGATAGGATAGAATAGAATAGAATAGAATAGAATAGAATAGAATAGAATAGAATAATAAAATACGGAATAGAATAGAATAGAATAGAATAGAATAGAATAGAATAGAATAGAATAGAATAGAATAGAATAGAATAGAATTGGAAGGGACCTTGGAGGTCATCTAGTCCAACCCCCTGCTCAAACAGGAAACCCTATACCGCTTCAGACAAACGGTTGTCCAGTCTCTTCTTAAAAACTATTCCAGTGTTGGAGTCTTCACAACCTCTGGAGGCAAGGAGTTCCACTGGTTAATTGTTCTAACTGGAGGCCAGACTGGGAAAAACAGAGAATCAAACCCAATTTTCAACCAAATTATCAGCTTCCCTGTCCCCGTAGTTTGCTTCTGCGCTGCTATGAATTTGGCAGAGGGCTCCTTTGTTGACGCAGCCTCCTTTCTTCCCCCCCCCCCCCCTTAAAGGTTGCGTCTGGGCAAAGGGGACACGCTGACGTTCTACGATGGGGACGACCTGACGGCCCGCATCCTGGGCCAGTATTCCGGCTCCCAACGGCATTTCCAGCTCTTCACCTCCATGGCCGACGTCACCATCCAGTTCCAGTCGGACCCGGGAAGCAGCTCCGTCGGTTACCGGCAGGGTTTCATCATCCATTTTGCCGGTAAGTGGAGCAGCTGCCTTCTCTTGAGACACATCCACCCCCCCCACCACCCCCGAAAGGCTTTCTCAGCTGAGCTTCCGACATTGGGGGGAGGATGGCAGTGTTGCGATTACAAATGGAGCCCCAAAATTTCTGTCGCTAAGCGAGACAGTCGTAAAGTGAGTTTTACCCCCATTTTACGACTTCTCTTGCCTCCATTGGTAAGAGAGCCCCCTGCAGTTGTAAAGTGAGTCACACGGTCGCTAAGCGAAGCCCATTGACTTGGCTTGCCGGAAGGTCATGTGACACCCCCCCCCCGGGACACTGCATCCGTCATAAGTACAGGCCAGTTGCCAAGTGTCCAAATTCCGATCATGTGACCCTGGGGAGGTTGCGACGGTGGCTAAGCGTGAAAAACAATCCTAAATCACTTTTTTCAGTGCTGCCGTAACTTCAGACGGTCACTAAACAAATGGTCATAATTTGAGGGTTACCTTTACTGCCCCTTTAGGACTGGTGGACTTCAGCTCCCAGAATTCCCCAGATAGCTGTGCTATTCTATTCTATTCTATTCTTTTTTCTATTCTATTCTTTTTTCTATTCTATTCTATTCTATTCCATTTTCTATATTCTATTCTATTCTATTCTAATCTAATTTATTTCTATTCTATTCTTTTTTCTATTCCATTCCATTCTATTCTATTCTATTTTATTCTATTCTATTCTTTATTCTATTCTATTCTATTCTATTCTATTCTATTCTATTCTATTCTATTCTATTCTATTCTATTCTATTCTATTCTATTCTATTCTATTCTATTCTAATTTATTTCTATTCTATTCTTTTTATATTCTATTCTATTCTATTCTATTCTATTCTATTCTATTTCTATTCTATTCTTTTTTATATTCTATTCTATTCTATTCTAATCTTATTTCTATTCTATTCTATTTTTTCTATTCTATTCTATTCTATTCTATTCTGTTCTGTTCTGTTCTGTTCTATTCTTTATTCTATTCTATTCTATTCTATTCTATTCTATTCTATTCTATTCTATTCTATTCTATTCTATTCTTTTTCCTATTCTATTCTATTCTTTTTTTATATTCTATTCTATTCTACTCTTTTTTATGTATCTGCGGAGATATGGTGGGTGCAACCAAGGTCGACTGACAGCCTCCCCCCACTTGCAGACTTCCCATTGGGCTGGGTGTGGGTTAAAAGAGCCTCTCCTCACCCCCCCAATCAGCTTCCAAGGCATCCCTTGCCAGCCCCCCATGCATGTTTCTGTCTTCTTCCTTGGCAGAGGTTCCCCGCAACGACACGTGCCCGGAGCTGCCGGAAATTCCCAACGGCTGGAAGACCACCTCGCACCCTGAGCTGATCCACGGGGCCGTGGTGACCTACCACTGCTACCCTGGCTACGAGCTGGTGGGCACGGAGCTCCTGATGTGCCACTGGGACCTGGTGTGGAGCGGGGACCTGCCCTCCTGCCAGAGAGGTGAGCGGGGGGGGGGGGGAGGAAGATCTGGGGCTGGGAGGAGGAGGAGGAAGATCCTGCATGCGTGTAACATGTCATGATTACCCCAGAAAAAGCTCCCACGTTTTAAAACATCTGTAAGGGATGCTGAGTCCACCTTTAGATGTTGATTGACAGCTGCTTTCCAGGAACTGAGAGCAAGGCTGTCCAACCTTGGCTGCTTTAAGACTTGTGGACTTCAACTCCCAGAATTCCCCAGGAAGAGGGGGAACCCCAATAGCAGAAGGTTTTGGGGAGGGGGTGGACCCCAATACTCAGTGCATCCAGCTGGGGGTCACATTTCCTAAAAGCTGCTCTATTGTGGTGGTAAGAAGCACTTCGGACTTTATTCTGGGTGTGCCAAGAGCTCCCCCAGCTGGTCGATGAGAGGATCGCGGCCCCAAATATTACGAAACCCATTTTATGACCGTCGGGAGTTACGTCCAGGATGGGCAGGCTCTGTTGCTGTTGTAACCTGAGGACTATCTGTATCCCTTCGTTGTTTTTCCTGTCTCTCTCAGTGCAACGGTTCATTTACTGACCGTTCAAAGGTATAACGGCCCTGAAAAAAGTGACTTAGGACCTTTTTTTCGGACTTCACGACCGTTGCAGTCATGCGACCGTGGTCCAGGATCAAAATTCAGAAACTTGGCCACTGACTCAGATTTATGACGGTTACAGTGTCCCGGGGTCAGGTGGTCCCCTTTTACAACCTCCTGACAAGCCAAGTCAGCGGGGGAAAGCCAGATTCATTTAATGACCATGTGACTAACTCAGCAATTCACTTAACCATGGTGTTAAGAAAGGTCGTAAAATGGGGCACAACTCACTTAACAACCGTCGCGCTTAGCAACAGAAATTGTGGGCTCAGTTGTAGTCGTAACTTGAGGACTACCTGAATTTATGACAGTTGCAGAGTCCCAAGGACAGGTACTACTACTACTACTACTACTAATAATAATAATAATGATGATGATGATGATGATGATGATGATGATGATGTTGGAAGGGACCTTGGAGGTCATCTAGTCCAACCCCCTACTCAGGCTGGAAAGATCCGCTTAACAACCATGTTCCTCACTTAACAACTGCAGCAATTCACTTAACGGTGGTAAGAAAGGTCGTAAAATGGGACAAAGCTCATTTAACGGCTCTCTCTCTTAGCACGGCTCAGTTGTGGTTGTAAGTCCTACCTGTGTGTGTGTGTGTCTCTCTGTGTGTGTGTGTGTGTGTATAATTCCACGTCCCGTTGATTATTGTCGTAAGTGGAGGACGACTTGTAAAAGATAGGGTGTGGGTGTGTTTGTGTAGCCCTTTCTGTGTCCTGCGCAAACAACTGCTGAGTGTAGACCCCCCCCCCTCCCCAAAATAGACAAAGGCTGCCCACTTTGCCCGGGGTTCTTCCCCAGCTTTGCCTGTCGATTCCTCCTTTGTCACTTAACAACCGCGGCAAGAAAGGTCATAAAATGGGGCAAGACTCACTTAACAACTGTCTCGCTTAGTGACGGAAATTTGGAGGCTCCTTTGTGTCATAAGCGGAGGACACCCTGCATTGTCTGAGCAACTGCAGGGACTCACCAACGGGGGCGAGGAAGGCCGTAAAAGGGGGCAACATTCACTTTTACGACCTTCCTTGCCCCCGTTGGTAAGTGAGTCCCTGCAGTTGCTCACTTAGTGACAGGGTCGTTAAGTCAATCCGGCTTTCCCCAGTGACCGTGCTCGTCAGAGGGACGCCAAAGTGGATCCCCTGTCCCGGGGACATGGCGACCGTCATAACTAGGAGTTGGTTGCCAAGGGTCCGGAATTCTGAGCACCCTCATTGTTCTTTGTCTCTCACAGTGACCGCCTGTCCGGACCCCGGAGATGTGGAGCACAGCCGGCGCGTGGTGTCCACCAGCAAGTTCCCGGTGGGCTCCACCATCCAGTTCCTCTGCGACGGGGGCTTCGTCCTGGCCGGCGCTGCGGAGATCACCTGCCACGACCGGCCGGCCGGGGGTCCGAAGTGGAGTGACCGCCTGCCCAAATGCATCCGTAAGGCTTCCATCTAGACACAGGGGTAGGCAACCTTGGCTCTTTTATGACTCCTGGACTTCAATTCCCAGAATTCCTCAGCCAGACACGCTGGCTGAGGAATTCTGGGAGTTGAAGTCCACAAGTCATAAAAGGACCAGGTTTGAAGACTCCTGCTTCTGGACTTCAACTTCCAGAATTCCTCAGCCAGCGTGCCTGGCTGAGGAATTCTGGGAGTTGAAATCCACAAGTCATCAAAGGGCCAAGTTGGAAGACACCCCCCCTTGTGGACTTCAACTCCCAGAATTCCACAGCCAGCGTGCCTGGCTGAGGAATTCTGGCAGTTGAAGTCCACAAGTCATCCAAGGGCCAGGTTTGAAGACCCCTGACTTACCTTAATGACTTGAAGATCTGTGGACCAACTCCCAGCATTCCTCAGCCAGCACAGGAATTCTGGGAGTTGAAGTCCACCCATCTCCGAGTTGCAAGGAGGAGAAACGCTGTTTTAAATGCCCAGGGGCAGACTAGACATGTAAAAACCAACGGGTAGAATCGGACGGGCAAGGAAAGGAGTTCGAATCCTGTCCTTCTCTTCTTCCAGCCGAGGTCTACGAACCCTGCCGCAACCCGGGTGGACCCGAACACGGCGCTCAGCACCCGGAAAAACGGCTCTACCAATCTGGGAGCACCCTGCGCTTCACCTGTGCCGCCGGCTACCTGCTGCTGGGCAACGCTGTCGTCCGATGCCTGCCTGGGCACCCCTCACACTGGAGCGGCCCTCCTCCGCTTTGCAAAACTGGTCAGTCTCTGGGGTGGCGTGGTGGGTCAAGGATGGGGGTCAGCTGTCCGTGTGAAGAGGAGACAGGCCGCCAGCTGCGGCGTCCTTTGCACAGAGTAGGCAGATCCCACTTACTAGAGGTAGTCCCCAACTTATGGCAGTTTGTTTAGTGACCGTTCAGAGTTACAGCTGCACTGAAAAAAAGGGACTTATGACCGTTTTTCTCATTTAACGACCGTTGCGGCATCTCCATGATCACGGGATCAAAATTCAGATGCTTAGCAACCGACTTGTATTTATGATGGTCGCAGCATCCTGGGGGGGTGGGGGTGGGGGGTTGGGGTGGTCATGTGATCCTGCTTTTGCGACCTTCGGACAAGCAAAGTCAACAGGGAAGCCGGATTCACTTAACAGCTGTGAGACTCACTTAACGACTGCTGTGATTCGCTTACCAGAAAAATGGTCAAACAGAGCAAATTCTCACTTAACGAATGCTTCACTTAGCGACATCAATACCGGGCTCAGTTGCGGTGGTAACCATCTGTGTTTGTTTTTTAATTGATTTAATTTTATTTAATTTAATTTGTTTAATTTTATTTATTTAGTTGGTAGATTTAGATTTAAGGGACGCGGTGGCTCAGTGGGTTAGGACGCTGAGCTTGTCGATCAGAAGGTCGGCAGTTTGGCGGGTCGAATCCCGAGTGCCGCGTAGCAGAGTGAGCGCCTGTTACTCGTCCCAGCTTCTGCCAACCTAGCAGTTCGAAAGCACGTAAAAAATGCAAGTAGAAAAATAGGGACCGCTACGGTGGGAAGGTAACAGCGCTCCATGCGCCTTTGGCGTCTAGTCATGCCGGCCACATGACCACGGAGACGTCCTCGGACAAGCGCTGGCTCTTCGGCTTTGAAACGGAGATGAGCATCGGCCCCTAGAGTCGGAAACGACTAGCACGCATGTGCGGGGGAACCTTTACCTTTTTAGATTTAGATTTAGATTTTAGATTTTATTAGATTTATATACCGCCCTTTTCCCGTAGGACTCAGGGCGGTTTACAAGGTGTTTAAAACATCAATACAAAAATTAAAAAAAAACAATTAAAAATGATTAAATTCAGTCCCTGAAGTAGAAATATAAAAACCCCAATTAAAACTCTCAGCCTGGGCCGGAAAGCTCAAAGAGCCAGGTCTTCAGGTCCTGGCGAAATGAACGAAGGTCGGGGGCAGTCCTAAGCTCCACGGGCAGCTGGTTCCAGAGGGCAGGCGCACCCACAGAGAAGGCCCTCACCCTGGGAGTCACCCGCCGGCAATCCTTCACCGGCGGTACCCTAAGAAGACCCTCCCTGTGGGAGCGCACTGGACGAAGGGAGCTTGATGCCGGCAGCAGGTGTTCCCTCAGATAACCCGGACCCAAGCCATTTAGGGCTTTATAGGTCATCACCAGCACCTTGAATCTCACCCGGAGGGCAACTGGAAGCCAATGCAGCTCGCGGAGTAGAGGTGTTACATGGGAGTATCGGGAAACCCCCATCACAACTTGCGCGGCCGCATTCTGCACCAGCTGAAGCCTCCGAGTGGTCCTCAAGGGCAGCCCCATGTAGAGACCGTTGCAGTAGTCTAACCGGGAGGTCACGAGCGCATGAGTGACTGTGCGTAGGGCATCTCGGTCCAGATAGGGTAGAGATGGATAGATAGATAGATAGATAGATAGATAGATAGATAGATAGATAGATAGATAGATAGATAGATAGATAGATATTGATGGATGGATGGATGGTAGATAGATAGATAGATAGATAGATAGATAGATAGATAGATAGATAGATAGATAGATAGATAGATAGATATACCGACAAAGCTGGCTGGGGAATTCTGGGATTTGAAGTCCGCCCATCTTAAAGGGGCCAAGATTGACAGATTTCTTGGCTGCGAGAATCTCTTTGGGAATTGCCAGCTCGCTGTTGCTCCTCCGTAATGCTGCCCTCTGCTTCCCTTCCAGCCTCCAGCGATGAGTTTTATGCCAACCCGAAACTGGACGGTAAGACTGGCAGGGGGGTCCTAAGGACGGCCTTTGCCCGCCCTGCTGCCTCCTTCTGCTCAGGGCGGGCGGGCAGGACGGCCAGCTGCAATCAGACTTTGTCGGGCCTTGTTGACATCCAGATGCCGCTGCCTTGCTTTTCCTGACACACCCCAGAAGTCAACCCCTTTAGGGCTGAGGTTTCGGGGTCTAGAGGGACGCGGTGGCTCAGTGGGTTAGGACGCTGAGCTTGTTGATCAGAAAGTCGGCAGTTTGGCGGGTCAAATCCCGAGGGCCGCGTAGCAGAGTGAGCGCCTGTTACTCGTCCCAGCTTCTGCCAACCTAGCAGTTCGAAAGCACGTAAAAATGCAAGTAGAAAAATAGGGACCACTATGGTGGGAAAGTAACGGCGTTCCGTGCGCCTTTGGCGTCTAGTCATGCCGGCCACATGACCACGGAGACGTCCTCGGACAAGCGCTGGCTCTTCGGCTTTGAAGCGGAGATGAGCACCGGCCTCTAGAGTTGGAAACGACTAGCATGCATGTGCGGGGGAACCTTTACCTTTACCTTCGGGGTCTAGCTCTCCCGCCCCTCTCTGCTGCCTCGCCCCCTCCCGTTTCTTCCTGCAGCTGTGGCCAAGGTGTTGCCAGCCAGGGAACCCTTGCAAGGGTCCAGCGTGGCTTTTGCGGTCTTCCTACCCATGGCTGTTGTGGGGCTTCTTCTGGGCACCGTCTACCTCTACGTTTCCAGGTGAGCCACGGGCGCTGGGTGGGAGAGCTGACCGGAGGGGGGGGCGTTACACAGCTCCCCCGCTCACGTGTCTTGACCCCAGTCTCCTTCCCTCCTCGCTGGCTGCCCAGGCATCAGGGGAAGTCATCGCTGGCGGCACCTCTGTCAACGTCACAATCCTACGACCACATTGGAGGCGATTCGGCCTTCGACAACCCCACGTATGAGACTCGAGTAAGTGGGTCCCCCTCCCTTCCCCAACTGTGCCAGATAGGGAGACAGGAGGGCCAATGGAGAGGGGCATAGGGTCCTATAGGTATATATGGTATATATGGTATGAGATTGGACAGCCATTTGTCTGAAATGGTGTAGGGTCTCCTGCCTGAGCAGGGGGTTGGACTAGATGACCTCCAAGGTCCCTTCCAGCTCTGTTATTCTATTCTATTCTATTCTATTCTATTCTATTCCATTCCATTCCATTCCATTCCATTCTACTCTATTCTATTCTATTCTATTCTATTATTATTCTATTCTATTCTATTCTATTCTATTCTATTCTATTCTATTCTATTCTATTCTATTCTATTCTATTCTATTCTATTCTATTCTATTCTATTCTATTCTATTCTATTCTATTCTATTCCATTCCATTCCATTCCATTCTATATCCCATATTCTGTTCTGTTCTGTTGTGGTCCTGTTCCTGTTCCATTCTCTTCTCTTCTCTTCTCTTCTATTCTATTCTATTATTATTCCTATTCTATTCTATTCTATTCTATTCTATTCTATTCTATTCTTATTCTATTCTATTCTATTCTATTCTATTCTATTCTATTATTCTATTCTATTCTATTCTATTCTATTCTATTCTATTCTATTCTATTCTATTCTATTCTATTATTCTATTCTATTCTATTCTATTCTATTCTATTCTATTCTATTCTATTCTTATTCTATTCTATTCTATTCTATTCTATTCTATTATTCTATTCTATTCTATTCTATTCTATTCTATTCTATTCTATTCTATTCCATTCCATTCCATTCCATTCTATATCCCATATTCTGTTCTGTTCTGTTGTGGTCCTGTTCCTGTTCCATTCTATTCTATTCTATTCTATTCTATTCTATTCTATTCTATTCTATTCTATTCTATTCTATTCTATTCTATTCTATTCTATTATTATTCCTATTCTATTCTATTCTATTCTATTCTATTCTATTCTTATTCTATTCTATTCTATTCTATTCTATTCTATTCTATTCTATTCTATTCTATTCTATTATTATTCCTATTCTATTCTATTCTATTCTATTCTTATTCTATTCTATTCTATTCTATTCTATTCTATTCTATTCTATTCTATTCTATTCTATTCTATTCTATTCTATTCTATTCTATTCCATTCCATTCCATTCCATTCCATTCTACTCTATTCTATTCTATTCTATTCTATTATTATTCTATTCTATTCTATTCTATTCTATTCTATTCTATTCTATTCTATTCTATTCTATTCTATTCTATTCTATTCCATTCCATTCCATTCCATTCCATTCTATATCCCATATTCTGTTCTGTTCTGTTGTGGTCCTGTTCCTGTTCCATTCTCTTCTATTCTATTCTATTCTATTCTATTCTATTCTATTCTATTATTATTCCTATTCTATTCTATTCTATTCTATTCTATTCTATTCTATTCTATTCTATTCTATTCTATTCTATTCTATTCTATTCTATTCTATTCTTATTCTATTCTATTCTATTCTATTCTATTCTATTATTCTATTCTATTCTATTCTATTCTATTCTATTCTATTCTATTCTATTCTATTATTCTATTCTATTCTATTCTATTCTATTCTATTCTTATTCTATTCTATTCTATTCTATTCTATTCTATTATTCTATTCTATTCTATTCTATTCTATTCTATTCCATTCCATTCCATTCCATTCTATATCCCATATTCTGTTCTGTTCTGTTGTGGTCCTGTTCCTGTTCCATTCTATTCTATTCTATTCTATTCTATTCTATTCTATTCTATTCTATTCTATTCTATTCTATTCTATTCTATTCTATTCTATTCTATTATTATTCCTATTCTATTCTATTCTATTCTATTCTATTCTTATTCTATTCTATTCTATTCTATTCTATTCTATTCTATTCTATTCTATTCTATTCTATTCTATTATTATTCCTATTCTATTCTATTCTATTCTATTCTATTCTTATTCTATTCTATTCTATTCTATTCTATTCTATTCTATTCTATTCTATTCTATTATTCTATTCTATTCTATTCTATTCTATTCTATTCTATTCTATTCTATTCTATTCTATTCTATTCTATTCTATTCTATTCCCAAGCTCTTTATAGCAGCCACAGAGATTTCCTGCCTCTTCCTGGGTGGGGGAGATTTAGTGTCCCCTCTGGGGCAGAAAACCCTAAAAGAGATCATCTATTTTTTAGGGGGAACAGAAACCCCCAGAAAGAGCCTTGGATCAAGGATCAAAGGACAGGGACTGGAGAGCAAGGCAAGAAGCTGCCAGTTGGGCACAAAATCTTTAGAATGGAATAGAATAGAATAGAATAGAATAGAATAGAATAGAATAGAATAGAATAGAATAGAATAGAATAGAATATATGGAATAGAATAGAATAGAATAGAATAGAATAGAATAGAATAGAATAGAATAGAATAGAATGTAGAATAGAATAGAAAATATGGAATAGAATAGAATAGAAAATATAGAATAGAATAGAATAGAATAGAATAGAATAGAATAGAATAGAATAGAATAGAAAATATGGAATAGAATAGAATAGAATAGAATAGAATAGAATAGAATAGAATAGAATAGAATAGAATAGAAAATATGGAATAGAATAGAATAGAATAGAATAGAATAGAATAGAATAGAATAGAATAGAATAGAATAGAATAGAATAGAAAAGAAAATATGGAATGGAATAGAATAGAATAGAATAGAATAGAATAGAATAGAATAGAATAGAATAGAATAGAATAGAATAGAATGTAGAATAGAATAGAAAATATGGAATAGAATAGAATAGAAAATATAGAATAGAATAGAATAGAATAGAATAGATAGAATAGAATAGAATAGAATAGAATAGAATAGAATAGAATAGAATAGAATAGAATAGAAAATATGGAATAGAATAGAATAGAATAGAATAGAATAGAATAGAATAGAATAAATAGAATAGAATAGAAAAGAAAAGAAAATATGGAATAGAATAGAATAGAATAGAATAGAATAGAATAGAATAGAATAGAATAGAATAGAATAGAACAGAACAGAATAGAGATATAGTAGAATTTAGAATAGAATAGAATAGAATAGAATCATGTTACAATAGAATAGAATAGAATCATATTAGAATAGAAATATAGTAGAATAGAATAGAACAGAACAGAAATAGAACAGAGCAGAACAGAACAGAATAGAATAGGAGTAGAGCAGGAAGGGACCT
>CM044354.1:369075354-369492854 GCA_024294585.1 Vipera latastei
CGGAGGTCTTCTAGTCCAGCCCCTTGCTTAAGCAGGAGACCCTATTCCATCTCAGACAAGTGGTTGTCCAATCTCTTCTTAAAAGCCTCCAGTGATGGGGCACCCACGATTTCTAGTGGCCAGCTGTTCCACTGGTTCATTGTCCTCCCTGTCAGGAAGTGGATCCTTGCATCTGTGGATGAATTGAGTCAGGTCGTGAGCCCATCGGGTGGGATCCTCTGCTACGCTGGGTGGGGGATTCTGGGAGTTGGAGCCCACCCCTCTTTTCATGAGGGTCAGATTGAGAAACCTGCTCTCAGGTTAAGGGATCTGGTGCCCAGGAACGTGGAGGTGCATTTGCTCCTAAACGTTCCTACTGCAAACTGAAAGGGGGGGAGGGGGGCCTCCAGTCTCCTGCCCCCTTGAGAGACTGCAGGGAGTTGCTGAAGGCCACTCCAAGCTGGGAGACCCCTACTGTGCTTTGGGGGAAGGGGCTGCCTTGCTTCCTTAGTTCCTTGGAGGGAGGGGGGCTGAAAGGCCGACGCCAAGGGCCCAACTCTTGGCAGACTTTTCTCTCTGCAGGAGATGCCGGCGGCAGCGTATGAGGTCTCCATCTAGGGCAGAGGCCGCCCTCAAGGGGGGAGCCGGAGGGGCAGGCCTGACACCCACCCACCCCCGGATCACAGAGGCTCCCCCACTGCTCCCTGCGCTGAGATAGGACCTGTAAATACCTCCCAGCCAGACCTTCCAAGGAGAAACACCAGGCGGGGGTGGGGGGGGGTGGGGGGGAGGGGAGCTGCTGATGGACGCTGCCTCCCCTTCCAGGACCCCCCCCCTGACCCTCAGGACCCCACGGCCACTGCAACATCAGGGCCCCCCCCCACGGCACAGAATTTGCCTTCGTTCGGGAGAACTGCAGAAATATTTTGCTTTTTTTCAAAACGAAGGCCGATGATCCTTTCTCGGGCTTCGGAGTCAACCTTGCACTGTTTCTCCAGGCAGAGACACAAGCTGCGATTGTGGCAAGCACTGAGGACGTTCCCTAGTTGGGTCACGAAAGGTCTGCAAGAAAACAACGAAGCTCAGAGGGCATCA
Organism: Vipera latastei; assembly: GCA_024294585.1. Classification (NCBI taxonomy): domain Eukaryota; kingdom Metazoa; phylum Chordata; class Lepidosauria; order Squamata; family Viperidae; genus Vipera; species Vipera latastei. Next base: position 369,076,429 of record CM044354.1, read on the forward strand.
AGGACCCCACAGCCGCCCTCCTCCTCCTCCTCCTCCTCCTCTCCACAAGCCCCCCTCCCTTCTAGCACTGAGGATGTTCCCTAGTTGGGTCATGAAACGTCTGCAAGAAAAGCACCCAGCTCAGAGGGCACCAAGGACCCCACAGTCATTGTTCTCCTCCTTCTTTTTCTCCTCCTCCTCCTCCTCCTCTTCCTCCTCCTCCTCTCCACAAGCCCCCCTCCCTTCTAGCACTGAGGATGTTCCCTAGTTGGGTCATGAAACGTCTGCAAGAAAACAACGAAGCTCAGAGAGCACCAGGGATCCCACAGTCCTCCTCCTCCTCCTCCTCCTCCTCCTCCTCCTCCTCCTCCTCCTCCTCCTCCTCCTCCTCCTCCTCCTCCTCCTTCCCCTCCCTTCCAGCACTCATGATGTTCCCCAGTTGGGTCATGAAACGTCTGCAGGAAAACCGCCCAGCTCAGAGAGCACCAAGGACCCCACAGTCCTCCTCCTCCTCCTCCTGCATAAACCCTACTCTCCTAGCACTGATGCTGTTCCCCAGTTGGGTCCTGAAACGTCTCCAAGGAAACCGCCCAGCTCAGAGAGCACCAAGGACCCCCCAGTTCAACCCTGAGCTACAAAGATTCTCCTTTATCGGTTCTGATCCGAGCAATTAAACAGGCCCGGACCTGCTTCAGGCATGGAAAAGCGACCATGGGGAAACCCCGACTTGGACTGGGTTAATAAATGGATAGGAAAACTTCCCAGGAAATCCCCGCCTGGGGGCTGCACTGAGGAATTCAGGAAAATTCCCCAGGGACGACAGAGGCATGGCCTGGAAGTCACCAAGAATCCAGCGTCCTCATTGCGGTAGCCCCATCCCTCTGTGGGGCGACACCCAAAAAGGGAGACATTTCTTAACATCCACGCCCAGGATGGTCAAAGGACTCCTGCCTTGGGCAGGGGGTTGGACTAGATGACCTCTTGAGGTCCCTTCTACGAAGCTGAGGACCTTTTCAGTTTGGGCAAGCTGGGGGGGGAAACCTGATGGGAGAGGAAGAAAAGGGAGGGGGCTATCTCTCACTCTTACGGGGGTGGGTGGGTGGGCTTCCTGCCTCTTTGAAAATCTGAATTTCGGCGGTTTTCTGCTTAGTGGCTGTCGCCATTCGGGTTTTGAAACTGCCTTCGATCTGTTTTGGAGATTTTTGTACGCAATGGGAGGGGCTTCGTTTCAAGGAGGGGGAAACTGCTGCTGATTTTGGGGTACTGGGATTGGAAAGGGGGGGGAATTCCCCAGGAGCCACAACCAAGGGTCTGGATAGCCCCACATACCTTAGGGGGCTTGGTCTTAGGAGGCAAAGACCCACTAGGACAGGGGTAGGCAACCTTGGCTCTTTTAGGACTCGTGGACTTCAACTCCCAGAATTCCTGTGCCAGCATGGGGGAACAATGGCCCCCTTCATGACTTGTGGACTTCAACTCCCAGAATTCCTGAGCTAGCACAGGGACTATGGCCATCTTATGACTCGTAGACTTCAACTCCCAGAATTCCTGTGCCAGCATGAGGGGACTATGGCCCCCTTGATGACTTGTGGACTTCAACTCCCAGAATTCCTGAGCTAGCACAGGGACTATGGCCATCTTATGACTCGTAGACTTCAACTCCCAGAATTCCTGTGCCAGCATGAGGGGACTATGGCCCCCTTGATGACTTGCGGACTTCAACTCCCAGAATTCCTGTGCCAGCATGGGGGAACTATGGCCCCCTTCATGACTGGTGGACTTCAACTCCCAGAATTCCTGAGCCAGCATGGGGGAACTGTGGCCCCATTTATGACTTGCGGACTTCAGCTCCCAGAATTCCTGAGCTAGCATGGGGACTATGGCCATCTTATGACTCGTAGACTTCCAGAATTCCTGTGCCAGCATGAGGGAACTATGGCCCCCTTGATGACTTGTGGACTTCAACTCCCAGAATTCCTGAGCTAGCATGGGAACTATAGCCATCTTATGACTCGTAGACTTCAACTCCCAGAATTCCTGTGCCAGCATGAGGGGACTATGGCCCCCTTGATGACTTGTGGACTTCAACTCCCAGAATTCCTGAGCTAGCATGGGAACTATAGCCATCTTATGACTCGTAGACTTCAACTCCCAGAATTCCTGTGCCAGCATGAGGGGACTATGGCCCCCTTGATGACTTGTGGACTTCAACTCCCAGAATTCCTGAGCCAGCATAGCTGGCTCAGGAATTCTGGGAGTTGAAGTCCACGAGTCATGAAAGAGCCAAGGTTGCCTACCCCTGCACTAGGAAATCTGTATGTAGGACAGCAGGAAACAGAGTGGTCCTTGGGGGTCCTGAGCCACTGGATCTTTGGGAAACCGAAGCCACCATTTGAAGAAGGCAGGGGTCCCGCTTGGAAAAGGGGAGCCGGGTGCAGCTGGCTTCCATCGAAGCATGAAAGAGGAAAGTTTAGCTCTCTCTTGTAACTCAACCTCTTCTCAAGGCCTCGAGCAAAGGGTGGGGTGGGGGTGGGTCTCAGAAGTGAGAATCGGCGCTGGCGTTATGCCACCCGAGCCTGGGGACAGACGCAACCGGTTGTGGAAAAGAGCATCTCCGTTCCCGGGGGCCATTCAGTCCTGGGGATAGCAGGAGCGCTGAGACTTATATACCGCTTCACAGGGCTTGACAGCCCCCTCTAAGCGGCTTACAGAGTCAGCCTCTTTGCCCCCGACCATCTGGGTCCTTGTTTTACCCACCTCGGAAGGGACGGAAGGCCGAGTCAACCTTGAGCCGGTCAGGATCGAACTTCCCGGCTGTGGGCAGAGTCAGCCTGCAACGCTGCATTCGAACCACTGCACCATCACGGTTAGAAAGAAAGAGGGGAGGGAGGGAGGGAGGTAAGAAATGAAGAAAGAAAAAGGAAGGAGAAAAGGGAGGGAAGGAAGAAAGGGGAAAAGGGAGGAAGGGAGGGAAGGAAAAAAAGGGAAAAGGGAGGGAGAGAAAAAAAGAAGGAAGGCGGGAAGAATAGCAAAAGCACTTAGATTTATATACCGCTTCACAGGGCTCTACAGCCCTCTCTAAGTGGTTTACAGCATCTTGGCCCCTCCCCCAACAATCTGGGTCCTCCTTTTGCTGACCTCAGAAAGCCACGTCAACCTAGAGCTGGTCACAGGATCAAACTGCTGGTAGTGGGCAGAGTTTGCCTGCAATACTGCATTGTGACCACTGTGCACCACTGCAGGAAAGAAGAAAGGAAAGGAAGGAAGAGAAAGAAAAAGAAAGAAGGGAGGAGGAGGAGGATGAGAAGAAAAGAAGGAGGGGAAAGGGTGGAAGGAAGGAAGGAGAAAAGGGAGGGAGAGAAGGAAGTGAAGGGAAGAATAGCAAGAGCACTTAGACTTATATACCGCTTCACAGGGCTTGACAGCCCCCTCTAAGCAGCTTACAGAGTCAGCCTATTTGGTCCCCCAACAATCTGGGTCCTCGTTTTACCCACCTCGGAAGGGACGGAAAGCTGAGTCAACCTTGAGCCGGTCAGGATCGAACTTCCCTGCTGTGGGCAGAGTCAGCCTGCAGTGCTGCCTTCGAACCACCAAGACAGCCCTTGGCAGTTTGCTAACCCAGCCAAAGGGTCTGTGGAGACCCCCTAACCCCACCCCGTCTTCGCCAGACGTCTCCTTTCATCTCGGGGGTGTAAGCAGGACTCTGCTCAACGCACATTTGAAGTTCACTTTTTCATATTGAGATGCAGACAGCCTTCAGCTTAACGGCCGCAACGGAGCCCAAAATTTCTGTCACTCAGCGAGATGTCGGCTGGGCAAATTTTTGCCCCATTTTACGTCTTTTTCCCGCCACGGTTAAGCGAAAGGGCAGTGGCTACTTTAGGAACGTGGTCGTTAAGGGAATCTGGTTTCCTTTGCCCATCAGAAAGGCGCAAAAGCGGATCACGTGACCCCGGGACACTGCGGATGTCATAAACGTGACTCGGTGGCCCAGCGTCCGAATTTTGATCACGTGTCCGCGGGGATGCTGCAACGGCTGTTAAGCGTGAAAAACGGTCGTAAGTCTCTGTTTTCAGCACCATTGTAAGTTCAATGGTCACTAAACGCGCGGTTATAAGTCAAGGACTAGTCGTAGGTATCTACAGTTGCAAGAAAAAGTATGCGAACCCTTTGGGATTACGTGGAGTTTTGCATGAATTGGCCGTAAAATGCGCTCTAAACGTCATGTAAGTCACAACAATAGAAAAACACAGTCTGCTTAAAATAATACTACACAAACATTAGCTGTTGTCATGTTTTAATTGAACCTAAGATGGAAGCATTCACAGTGCAGGGTGGAAAAAGTATGTGAACCTTTGGACTTAATAACTGGTTGACCCTCCTTTGGCAGCAATAACCTCAACCAAACGTTTCCTGTAGTTGCAGATCAGACCTGCACAACGATCTGGAGTAATTTTGGACCACTCCTCTTCACAAAACTCTTTCAGTGTAGCAATATTCTTGGGATGTCTGGTGTGAATCGCTCTCTTAAGGTCACGCCACAGCATTTCAATCCGGTTGAGGTCAGGACTCTGACTGGTCCTACGTTTTCCTGCAAAATGTCAGCAACACATCCAATATCATCACACTGATTGGAGTCAAGGTTGGCTCACTCCTGGCTCCAATTAGCTCTTGGAGAAGTCATTAGGCTAGGGCAGGGGTAGGCAACCTCGGCTCTTTTATGACTCATGGACTTCAACTCCCAGAATTCCTGAGCCAGCATGGCTGGCTCAGGAATTCTGGGAGTTGAAGTCCATGAGTCATAAAAGAGCCGAGGTTGCCTACCCCTGGGCTAGGGGGTCACATACTTTTTCCACCCTGCACTGTGAATGTTTACATGTTATGTTCAATTAAAACATGACAGCAGCTAATGTTCGTGTAGTATTATTTTAAGCAGACTGTGTTTTTCTATTGTTGTGACTTACATGACGTTTAGAGCGCATTTTATGGCCAATTCATGCAAAACTCCACGTAATCCCAAAGGGTTTGCATACTTTTTCTTGCAACTGTATAGATGGGGTGGGTTCTGGGTGGGGGGAAACACTTGAGAGCGGTCAGCATAATACCGTATAAGTGATCCTCCCAGGTTTAACTTAAAGGCAGCTTTCTCACCGTTAGCATCTGGGCAGCTTACTAAAGGTCTTGAGGAAGGCGGAGGGGGTTCAGGGCTCCCCACAAATTTGGAGGAAAGCTGTTCTCTCCGAATCCTGTGGGGTGGAAGCTTCAGCATGCGGGGGCAGCCAGAAAAATGCACTGGAAGAGGAATAGGAGTAGAATAGAATAGAATAGAATTATGAGATGGAATAGAATAGAATAGAAAAAATGGAATAGAATAAAATAAAGTAGAGTAGAGTAGAATAGAAAATATGGAATGGAATGGAGTAAAGCTGGAAGGGACCTTGGAGGTCTTCTAGTCCAGCCCCCCACTTAAGCAGAAGAACCTATACCATTTCAGACCAAGGGCTGTCCAGTCTCTTCTTTGAAACCTCCACTGATGGAGCACCCACGATTTCTGGTGGCAAGCAGTTCCACCGGTTAATTGTCTTCGCTGTCAAGAAGTTTCTCCTTAATTCCAGGTTGCTTCTCTACTTGATCAGCTTCCAATCGTTGTTTCTCATCCTTCCCTCTGGTGCTTTGGAGAATAGCTTGACTCCCCCTCTTCCTTGCGGCACCCTCTCAAATACTGGAGCACTGCTAGACGTTGAGGAGGTTGAAGGTGATAAACAGCATTTTGGCGGGATCCGTGTTGCGTTCAGAGGCAGCCCTATCTTGAGCGCACTGCAGTAGTCTAGCCACATGGGGATGAGAGCCTGGATCACTGCCAACAGGGCCTCCAGGGGAGGTAGGTCCACCCTTGGTGGCATCGGATAAAGCCAGCCTCCGCAGCCAGCCAGCCAAACCTCAAGATGTTCTCCAGGAGAAATGTGACACAGGCAGGCCTTTACTTACGACCAACGTTTGTGTTGATAAGCGAGACAGTTATTACTGTCTCCCTTTTGCCCCATTTTGCGACCTTGCTTGCCACGGTGGTTATGTGAATCCAGCTTCCCCACGTCGACTTTGCTCGTCGGACAACAAAAGGGGGATCACGTGAAAACCCTTCCCCCCCTCCCACCGGGACACCGCAACCTTCGTAAATACGAGTCTGGCGTCTGAATTTTGTTGCTCACTGCAACGGCCGTCAGCGTGAAGAACAAGAATCATAAGTCATTTTTTTCCAGTTCTTTTGTAACTAAAGGAGTTGCTGCTTGTGCCATCCTGAGACAATACTATAGTAAGGATCAAGCCAGATGTTGGAGGGATTGAATATAAACTAGCTTCGATCCAGCTAAGATCTTGGCCAGGATGGCCATGACAGACACCCATAATCTGATCCTGGGCTAGTGATGTGCAACAGGTGGTATCCCAAAGGCGCCTTTTTTTTCAGGAGGCAACTGGACTTTTTTGTCTTCCTTTGAAGACCTTTCGCTTCTCATCCCAGAAGCTTCTTCGGCTCTGACTGGATGGTGGGAGAATGGAAGGATTTATACTCCTTGCAGAGAGCCGGTCGTTTGCCTTTGTTGAGGCCACTTGGAGGTTTATCTGTGTCCTCAGGGTCATCGGAATGGTGCAAATGGGCGGGGAGACTTTTTGGAAATGTTGAAAGGAATTCCACACCCATTTGCACCGCTCAGGTGACCCCGAGGTCACAGGTCAACCTCCAAGTGGCCTCAACGACTCTCTAAAAGAAGGCAAATGACCAGCTGTTTGCAAGGAGGGACACAGGGCAGAAAACGTCCTGCAGCCAAGAAGGCTCCACACCCATTTGCACCACTCTGGTGACCCCGAGGACACAGATAAACCTCCAAGTGGCCTTAACAACTCTCTAAAAGGAGGCAAATGACCAGTTGTCTGCAAGGAGTATAAATCCTCCCATTCCCCACCATCCAGTCAGAGCTGAAGAAGCTTCTGGGATGAGAAGAGAAACGTCTTAAAAGGAAAAACAAGAAAGTCCAGTTGCCTCCTGAAAAAAAAGCACCTTTGGGACAACCATGGCCTGGATGATGGAGAACCTCCATAGACAGGTCTTATCAGCATTCTGATGGTAGCCCATGGTAAAACAGGGATGACCTTCTCCTAGGGCATCCTGCCGATGGTGGAGACCCATGGTTCCCCACACAGAGTGACCCACATCTCAAATCATCCCTCCTCCACACGCACTGACTGGGACCGGTCCCTTAGGAAGGGGCAGGAAAAGACATGGCTTCCTATTCCCAATCTTAGGAGGGATCCAGAAGGATCCCTTGGCCGCCAAGAGGAACGATCCCATCCTCCAGTTCTCAACAAGGATCTCCAGAAAGGATTGGCCACCCTAGGAAGGGGCTGAAACCACAACAAGATGTGGCCTCCAACTTTAGGAGGGATCCAGAAGGATCCCTTGGCCGCCAAGAGGAACGATCCCATCCTCCAGTTCTCAACAAGGGTCTCCAGAAAGGATTGGCCACCCTAGGAAGGGGCTGAAACCACAACAAGACGTGGCCTCCAACTTTAGGAGGGATCCAGAAAGATCCCTTGGCCGCTAAGAGGAACGATCCCATCCTCCAGGTCTGAAGAAGGATCTCCCGGAAGAATTGGCCCCTTAGGAACAGGCAGATCCTCTCCAAGACATGGTCTCCAATCTTAGGTGGGATCCTTTAAGAAGGATCTCTGGGTCGCCAAGAGGAATGGTCTCTCCCTCCAAGGCACGGACTGGGTGTCCATGCCATTTCAGACCCACATCTGGAGAAGGTCCAGGAAAACCATAGCATTTGAGACCCCTCTGGCTTGAAGCCCACCCATCCTAGATCTTCCCTCCAAAGGAAGAGACACCACCCTTACATCCCGGGGGGGTGGGGTGGGGGGGTTTGATTCTTTCCTGCCCCTATTCTCGTTTCTCGCGGACTTTCCCCCTCCCTCTGAGGTTGCAGAGGACGGATTAGCGGGTCCTGCCCCCCCCTCACTTCCTCCAACATCTACCCCCCCTTCTCTATGAGAAGGATGGACCCCCCCCCACCCGGGTCTGGAGGGAAGGGAAGTGTTTTAGCATTCGGTGTCAAACTACAGAGATTGTCTCCCCACCCCCTTTGCAAGTGGGGGTGGGGGTAACTTGGGGGGGGAGGGGAAAGGAGGGCCAACTTTTTGGACTGTTTCATGAATAAACCAGTGTTTTAGAAAAAGGCAGGTTTGGCTTTGTGGCTTTGTTTTTCCGGAAAGCATCCAAGATCTGTATAGGAAGCGGAGGCCGTAAAAACCAAGGTGCCCTGGGGGATTCTGGGAGCTGTGTTCGGCCCAGAGGGCGCCCTGTTGGGGAATCCGAGGTGGCCCCCACCATTTGGATTTTCCATAGAGAAAGTCCTCAACTTCCAGCTGCAACTGAGTCCCAATTGCTAAGCGAGAGACTTTTGCCCCGTTTTACGACCTTTCTTGCCCCTGTTGTTAAGTGAATCACTGCCATTGTTAAGTTAGTCATGCAGTTGTTAAGTGAATCTGGCTTCCCCCCCCCCCTGCATTGATTTGGCTTCTCAGAAGGTCACAAAAGGGGAACCCATCAACCCCCCCGGGAACACTGCGACCGTCATAAATACAAGTCAGTGGCCCAACATCTGAATTTTGATCATGTGATCAGGAGGATGCTACAATGGTTGTTAAAGTGTGGGGAAAAGATCATAATTTATTTTTCTCAGTGCTATTGTAGCTATGAACGGTCAGTAAATGAAGTGCTGTAAATTGAGGACTATCTGTTTTCCAGGAGACCAGAGCGTTTCTCAACAAAAAAACGAAGCCGTGGTCCTTTTTGAGGGTCCCTGATGTGGCCAGGAATATAGTTGCACAGCTAGGACAATGAGGCGTGGACCACACACACACACACACTGGACCACACACACACACACTTTCACAGTCCTGCATCAGCTGGACCTCTGCAAGGCCCCCCAAAGCGAACCTCCTTGTGTGCCAAAGCAGGCAAAGATATCTGGATCCTCTCCTGCCTTGGTCCACCCGAGAAGGCCCGGGCGGGAAGGGTGAAGCCCGGTTCCCCAGAGGGGGAGGTCCCTGCCCCGTGGAGCCTACAAGTGGAACAGTGTGGGACCACTCGGGGGCATCCTCTCTGCAAAATTCAGCCCCCTGGTCTGGATGGGAAAAACGTGGAGGGGGGAAGAGTGACGGGGGAGGGGAGCTGCCCCCACCCAGGTGCCAACAGGAGAAAGTGGATGAGGATCAAGCAGTTCCTAGGGTGCCAGGTGAGCAGAGAAGAGGCGCCGATGATGTTTCCTGCAGGAAAAGGCTTCATTTTTATTTTATTTTTTATTTATTTATTTTAATTCCATTTATATCCCGCCCTTCTCCGAAGACTCAGGGCGGCTTACAAGCTTAGCAATAATCATAATCATAATCATTGCCGCCCTCCTCCTCCTCCTCCTCCTCCTCCTCCTCCCCGCAAACCCTGCTCCCTTCTAGCACTGATGATGTTACCTAGTTGGGTCATAAAGCTTCTGAAAGGAAACAACTCAGCTCAGAGAGCACCAAGGACCCCGCAGTCCTCTCCTCTCCCCTTCCTTCCTTCCTTCCCTCCCTCCTTTCCACTATTCCTCCTTCTCTTCCTCCTCCTTCCCCCCTCCTCTTCCCTTCTTCTTCTCTTCACAAACACCCCCTCCCTTCTAGCACTGACGATGTTCCCCAGTTGGGTCATGAAACATCTGAAAGGAAACCACCCAGCTCAGAGAAGCACGCAGGACCCCACAGTTGACGTCCTCCTCCCCCTCCCCCTCCTATTCTTCTCCGCAAACCCCCCTCCCTTCTAGCACTCATGATGTTCCCTAGTTGGGTCATGAAATGTCTACAAGAGAACCACCCAGCTCAGAGGGCACCAGGGACCCCACAGTCCTCCTCCTACTCCTCTCCCCTTTCTCCGCTTCCACTCCACTAATCTCCCTCTCCTTCCTTCCTTCCTCCCTCTCCTTCCCTTCCTCTCTCTTCTCTACTTCCTTCCTTCCTTCCTCCCTCCCTCTCTCCTCCCTCCTTCCCTTCCTCCCTCTCCTTCCTTCCTTTCCTCCCTCTCTCCCTTCCCTCTCCTTCCTTCCTCCCTCTCTCCTTCCTCCCTCTCCTTCCTTCCTCCCTCTCCCTTCTCCTTCCTTCCTTCTCTTCCTCCTTCCCTTCCTCCTTCTCCCTTTCCTCTCTCCTTCCTTCCTCCCCCTTGCCTTCCTCTCCTTCCTTCCTCCTTCCCTCCTTCCCTCTCTCCCTTCCCTCTCCTTCCTTCCTCTCCTCCTTCTTCCCTTCCTCTCCTCTCTCCTTCCTCCCTCTCCTTCCTTCCTTCCTCCTTCCCTTCCCTTCCTCCCTCTCTCCTTCCTTCTCTCCCTCCCTTCCTTCCAGAATCATAGAATCATTGTAGGGCTGGAAAGGTACTTTGAGGTCTTCTAGTCCACCCCCCTGCTCATCCTGGACAAACGGCTCTCCAATCTCTTCTTGAAAACCTCCGGCGATGGGACACCCACAAGTTCTGGAGGCTGGCATCCTATTGACACAGATGGGCCACACTGCTGTAAACCAGAGTTTGCAAGACCCAACAGCCGCATTCAACCACACATATGGGAGTGCGGCTCACTGCACCACAGGAACGAGCCTTGTGGGTGATGGAGGCTTGATCCCAAACCTGGCACTGTTCCTGGCCGCGGGCAGATGGGCGATCCTTCCCCTGGCATCGTCAGCCAACTTGAGATCACCCTAGATTTTAATTCTTGTAATCACCAGCCAGCTAAAAACCTCCTGCTGGGGAAGGCAACATTGATTCAATCCCGGAGGATCTACCAGGATTCTTCTTCTTTGCATATCACCCCAAATTTCTACACCAGGGATCCAGTTCTTTCCTCGACCTGCCACACGGATTGCAAACGTGAGTGCCATGCGCCCACGTTTGGTTACAGGCTTTGGGGATTTATTGACACAACATGCTGTGTCTGGTGCTTGGCTTATTTCAGGCATGTGAACCCAGTTCCATTGCTTGCTTACTTCAGTCTCCCAAGCTTGCAGGTTTAAAATGGGTGGACTTCAACTCCCAGAATCCCCCAGCCAGCAATGCTGGCTGGGGGATTCTGGGAATTGAAGTCCACCCATTTTAAACCTGCTGATATCGTGAGCTACTATCCTGGTTTGTTGTGCCACAGGGTCGTTGTAAAGATCGCTCGGAGGTGGGAGATACATCCCATGCAATCTGTTCTACACAATCCCCTGCGTGGATTGTCCCTGTGACAATGGAGGAAAGACGGGGAGGAAGCCAACCACCAGATTGCAAGAGCACAAGCGAGAACAGTCAGGCGAGGAGACTCAAACTCATTGGTAGCCTCACACTGCAGTGAACAAGGCCATACATTCAATTCCCCAGCTACTAAGATTGTTGGACAAGCAGGCACAAAAACAGCCAGGGAAGTGATGGAAACCTGGGAAACGGGCCCCTGATCAGTCAAAAGGAGGGCTGATTTGCCACCAGATTATCAAGTACTTAAAAGGTGAGGGCTGGGCAGCACAAGCAAAGGAAAGCCAAATAACATAGAGTATTACAGGATAGGATAGGATAGGATGGGATATAGAATATGAATAGAATAGAATAATGGAAAGAATAGAATAGAATAGAATAGAATTACAGAATAGAATAGAATAGAACGGAACAGAATAGAATAACTTTATTGTCACTTTAAAATGTACACTAACCAGCATAACATTAAAAAGAAATTTCATTGCCTTCAGCTCTCAAAGGGTAACCACCTCCAATATGCACTACATAAACATGGCAACAGATTATGCATATATCCACACCCACACATGTATATGACACAGAGAAACAACACAAGTCTAGTTTGGATGTATAGATAATTCATGGCTCCTGACGAGTCTGAAAGCTCGGAAGACAAAATCTCTCATCCTGGAGATCGACCCAGATTGGATCCTGCCTCCAGATTGCTTGGTGCGACTAGCCCACACGGGCTGCAGTTGTGTGGCTTTTCACACATCTTTGATTTTACAGCCTGCAGAGAGCTACCGTTAAAGACCATCCGGACGCCCCAACACATGCAGCGGTGCAAACAGTCTTCCATGTAACAAACAGCTCTGCTATCCAAGCTGGATTGGTTGCCAGTCTGCTTCTGGGTCCAATTGCAGGTGTTTACCACTTTTGAAGCCCTTCATGGCATGGGATATAGAGTACCTGAGAGGCGTCTTGTCCAAGTTACCTGTCTCACCCAATCAGAGGGAGGAAATGCTGCGAATCCCATCGATTGACGGGCGTAGGGCAGGGGTCTTCCAACCTGGCTCTTTGGTGACTTGTGGACTTCCACTCCCAGAATTCCTCAGCCAGCGTGGACGCTGGCTGAGGAATTCTGGGAGTGGAAGTCCACAAGTCATCAATGGGCCAAGTTTGGGTATCTCTGCCTTTGGAACATCTGAACCCCAGAGGCGAGCCAGGCTTCTGGAAAAGGGTTCTGCCACCTTTTAAGCCTTGCCCATTTTTTAACCTTGATTTTTTAAAAACTTTTAATGCAGAAATTTTAACCTTGCTTTTAACTGTGCTTTTAGTCGTGGTTTTATCTTGCGTTTAAACAGCCCACGCTAAGGGGAAATGGGCTGCCTAGACATTCGATAGATGATGGATCTAGATAGAGATATAAATATAGATGGATGGATGGATAGATGGATGAATGGACAGACAGTGATAATAGATAATAAAAGATATAGATGATATAAATCATAGAGGATTGGTAGGTAGGTAGGTAGATAGATGATAGATGAGATAAATAGATGATAGACTGATGATAGATATAGATAATCCGATTCATAGACGATATAGATCAGGGGTGTCAAACTGCTGGCCCATAGGCCGGATGTGTCATGGGGAAACTGCGCCCACCCATTGCTGGCAATGGAAAAAAGTTGCGATACGTCACAACATGTCACGCAACATTGCGAGTTTGACACCCCTGATATAAATGATAGAGAGATGATAGATGATATAGATATATAGATGATATAGAACAGGGGTGTCAAACTCAATTCCATTGAGGGCCGCATCAGCATTGCGGTTGCCCTCAGGGGGCCGGGTGGGTGTGGCCAGGGTGGGTGTGGCCTACTGGGTGGGCGTGGCTAGAGTGCATATGGCCTACTGGGTGGGCGTGGCCAGCTCTACATCGTTCGCATCAAGGGTGCCTATGGGGGCCTGGGCAGGAGTGGGACAGATCTGAGGGTCTCTGGCAGGAGGAGGGTCTCTGGGCCAGGGCCGTGGGGGCCGTTCCCTCACTGTTTCCAGGATGGCTTCGCGGGCCACATGAAACCAGTTCGTGGGCCGCATCTGGCCCCCAGGCCTTGTGTTTGACATGTCTGATATAGAAGATAAGACGATATATAATTAGATAGACAGATGATAGAGATGATACAGATAGATAGATGATAGATGTAGATGATACAGCTATAGATTGATAGATGATATAGATATAGAGATGATATAGAAGATGATAAGACGATATATAATTAGATAGATGATAGAGATGATACAGATAGATAGATAGATAGATGAGATAGATGATAGATAGATAGATAGCCAGCCAGCCAGCCCCAAGTAAGTGCTCGCCCATCCGGACTAGGAGCCAGGAGGGAGCAGAGGGATCGCGCAGGCTTCTCCGCTGCCGACGGGGAAGCGCGAAGGCGAGCAGGGGTCGCTGGGCAAAGCTGTGCGGGCCTGGCCGTCTGGAAGACCCCCCGTCTAGCGCTTTTCCCGGGGTCTGAGCTTGGGGTCGCTGCGCCCGGGACTCAGACCACCGGATGGACCCCCTCGGCGGGAAGCAGCTGAAAAAGCCCTGCGGTTCCCCCACCCACCCACCCCCGGTCATAAGCGAGGACCCCTCCCCAATTCCAACCTGCGACCCCAGAGAACTAGGCTGCCCTACAGGACGGGCATTATCGTGTCCCCGGAGACCGTCTTCTCCGTGTTCACACGAACAAATCTACCCGTGTAAAGGTCCACCCCAGCGGGAGCGTCTGTCTCCCCCCACCCAGCCTCGCCCCTCTCCACGGCGATCTGCAAGCCCCCTCCTCCTAAGGCTCCTGCGCGCCCCACCCTCTTCATTGTGGCCAAAGATAAGCTCTCAGTCCGCCCTTCTCAGGCTATATAATGGGAGAAGCCTTGGACGACACTGCGAGGTTGTCGCAGCACCGCTCCGCTGCTGCAAAGGAGAGCCCTTTGCAGAGCCTCGAAAAGAGCCGGCGTATTCGGCGTGCGAACAAAAGAACTGCTCCCCTTTCGCTTCGCACTCCTGCTCGCCGGTAGTGCGCAGACTCGCATGCCGGCGCTTTCTGCGCATGTGCGCCAAGCCTGCCTCCCGTTCCTCCGACCTCCTGCCTGCCTGGAACGCAGGTCCTGCGCATGCGCCACAAAGCACCTGCCGCCAGGAAAACTGGGGGACAGGTAAAATACTCCTTGCGCGGTGATCAGACCGCACCGTTTATTAAAACGTCACTTTAAGTCATGACTATATACGGGGGGGTTGAACATTTTGAAATTAAACGTTTTTTTTTCTGCAATAAAAGGTCAGTCCGCGCCGGCGCAGACCGAGACCTTAGATAGAGAGAACGGCGCTTGCGCAAAACGACGGGAAAGAACGGGGAGGGCAAAAAAAAAAAAAAAAAGATCCGCATTTGCGCAGAAAGAGCCTGGGAAAACATACCCCAAAACAAAAAAAAAATGGCCACGCGTGCGCAGAAAAGGCCTCCTGGCAGCGGAGCGGCGCCTGCGTGTAAAGCGCAGGAGCCGAACGGGAGGGCGACGAAAGGAGGGCTTGTACGGCCGCGCAGGCGCAGCGTGGAGGACCTCGAGCGCTGCCTTCCTCCCCCCCCCCCCGAGCGAACCCGAAGCGTCGTGGTTTCTTTTCTTGTCTTTCTTTTTTTTTTTTCCGGCTGCCCCGCGCCTGCGCGGCAGAGGGCCGCCGCCGCGCGCATGCTCCCGGGGCGGCGGGGAGGTGGCGGTGCGCCTGCGCGACGAGCGCTGTGGCAGCGGCGGCGGGGCCCTGCGTGTGAGGCGGCGGCGGCGGCGGCGGCGGGCGACCTTTCCCTCAGCGGCGGCGGCGAGGCAGGCAGCGCGGGCCCCGCCCCCTGTCATGGCAGCCGTCCCCTCAGCCCAGCCGCGGCCTGTCCGGGCGGCGGCGGCGGCGGCGGGGGGCTCCCCCAGGCCCGTCGGGTAGGCCGAGCCGGAGGCGGCGAGTCCCCCGCGGCCCCGCGACGCGCCTCCCCCGCCGGGCCGGCCTGAGCGGCGCGCTGCGGCCCTGCCCGCGCCCTTGGATGTGGGAGAGGATGGAGGCCAAGACGGTGGTCTACGACCTGGACACCACGGGCGGGCTCATGGAGGTGAGGGGGGGGGGTCCCGGGGGGGCGGGGGAGGAGGAGGAGGAGGAGGGGGGTCCCGTCCGGCGCCCGCCTGACCGATGCTTCCCCTCCCCCCTCCCTCCCTCCCTCCCTCCCCCCCCGCAGCAAATCCAGGCGCTGCTGGCCCCTCCGCGGAGCGACGGCGGCGGCGGCGGCGGGAGCGAGAAGCGGAGCCGGCGGCCCGAGCGAGGCGGCGGCGGCGGCGGCGGCGACGGGCACCCCGCGCACCACTTCCAGCAGCAGCAGCAGCAGCAGCAGCACCCGGCGCCGCCGCCCCCCCAGCCCGGCGGGCTCCCGCACGGCGCCCCCCCGGCGCCGCCCCCCCCGGCGGGAGGCCCCCCCCGGCGCGCCCCACCCGCAGCACCACCACCACCCGCAGCACCACCACCCGGCCTCGGCCGCCGCCCAGCGACGCAGCGGGCGCGCCACGAACCACGACAGCTGCGACAGCTGCAAGGAGGGCGGCGACCTGCTCTGCTGCGACCACTGCCCGGCCGCCTTCCACCTCCAGTGCTGGTGAGTGAGAGGGCCCGGCCGGCCTCCCTCCCTTCCCACTTTCCTTCCTTCCTTCCTTCCTTCCTTCCTTCCTTCCTTCCTTCCTTCCTTCCTTCCTTTCTCTCTCCCTCCCTCCCTCCCTCCCTTCCTCCCCACTTTCTTTTCTTCCCTTCCTTTCTCTCTCCCTCCCTCCCTTCCTCCCCACTTTCTTTTCTTCCCTTCCTTCCTTCCCTCCTTTTTCCCTTCCTCTGTCTTTCTCTTCCGACTTTCCCCCTCTTTCCATCTTCTCTCCCTCCTTCTCCATTCCACCACCTTCCTTCCGCCTTCCCTCCTTTTCCTTCTTTCCTCCCATCCGTCTTTCCCTCTTTCCTTGCTTTTTCCTTCCTGCCCTCTCTCACTTCTATTCACCTTCCTTCCTTCCTTCCTTCCTTCCTTCCTTCCTTCCTTCCTTCCTCCCACCCTCCATCCCTGCCTGCCCGCCTGTTATCCCAGCCGCTTCCCCGTTATCCCAGCCACTTCCCGTCCCCGCCGGGCAGGGCACCGACAACATGGCAACCCGCCTGGGATTGCTGCCTTTTCCTCCAGCGCCATTTTGCCCATCGGGCCCCTCCTGGTGTGTTCCCCCCACCCACCCGCCCCAGCCAGGCAACAGGGCTGAGCCCCCTTCCCCCATCAGCCTCCGAGGCCCAGCCAAGCCAAGCCGCTCATCCGGGCAGGGAGGGTAGGAGGCTGGGCTGGGGCTCTCCTGACCTGGAGGAGGAGGAGGAGGAGGAGGAGGAGGAGAAAGAGGAGGGCACTGGCTACTCTCGAGTAGACCCAGGCAGGCTGGGGCTGCTTCCTCCCTCACCCGCTCTTTTGTTTATAGCCTGGAGGTGTTTCGGCTCCTCCTCCTCTTTCAGCCGTGAAATGGGCTGCAGGTTTCCCAGTCCATTGTTTGCGCTCGGCACCCCCGATGCTGTGCCTCGGCCTGGGGATCGGGGAGCCTGGTTGGAACGAAGGCCCCTTTGCCCACTGAGCAGGCAGGCAGGCAGGCTGGCTGGGTGGTGTAGGCCTCTGGAGCTGGCCTCAGCGCAGGGGAGAGGCGGTGGTGGCGGCGGCAGCAGCGGCAGCAGCCATAAAAGGAAGGCCAAAAAAAAAAAAAAAGGGAAGGCGGTAGGACGCGCCGAGGTGTCCTCGCCTGCCGCCTCCGGATCTCGGGAGGGTCAGCGGGGAAGGCAGCCTGCGGTGTCTTTTCTGGACTCCTCCTGTTCCACCTGCCCGGGAATGCGGGCCGCACTCTGCACCAGCTTGGCAGTTGGGACGTGGCCGAAAGTTTTTGAGCTGGTCAGCAGGAAAGAGGCGGTGACACCCCCCCCCCCCCCGTTCCCCAGCAATGTGTCTGGTGTGATGCGAGGCTTTGGAAGGACACAACCCCGCCCTGGTAGGGAAGGAGGCTGGAGTAAGCAGAGGAGGAGGAGGAAAACAGTAGCCTGAATTCGGTGGCCTTAGGACAGTTAACACTGAAGGCCCCTGACCTCTGCTGGACGCCGGCCCTGCCAGCTCCCAGCCATTGTCTGGGTTGAGAGTTACGCCCCAGTGCATCTACGAGTCCTCGCCCCCCCCCTCGCAGGCTCTGGGCCTCGGGGGTGGGGTGGGGGGCTCCTGGCAGCTCCTGGAGGAATGCCTAAGATCCTCCGTGGCAAACCGGAGGAGGCGGCCGTTCTCATTGGCGGAACCCAGACTTGCCTCCCCTTGGCTTCTGCAGGGCCCGCTGCCGCTTGCGTCTCAGCCAACCATTTTGCCTCCCGGCGGCGGGTGAGGAGCTTGGAGGCGGCGGGGGGGGGGGGCGGGAAGGGAAGGGTTCCTGCCTCCATCTCTGTTTTCTAACATGGTCACTCCTCCGTGCCTCTTTTTAAGATGGCCCTGAGCTGTGTTCGGCAGAAGGCAAAGGGCTGCTTAATTGAAGGTGGCATTACATTTCTCTTTCCAGGCATTTGTTTTCGTTTAAATTATGTAAACCGGCAGCGCAGAGCGAGGTTTGCTTGCTTGCTTGCTTGCTTTCTGCATTTTGTTTAACTTGGGCCCGGCTTTCAGCGTTGCTGGGTTGGCTGTATTGTTTACACAGTTGCGAATAAAATATCGCTTTGCATTTCTGACTTGGACTTCAAACGGCGAGGCTGCTCCTTCTCACACCCGCGGTTGCTGTGGGCGGTTGGGAGCTGAGGGGTAAGCTGGACGTTAAAAGAGTCTAGCTTATATTGGGGAAGGGGAGGCAGTCTGGGAAAAGAAAATGGCAGAAAGTAGCCATTGTGAGGGGCTCACACGATGCTGCCTTGTTTCTCTGTTTGGGGAGCGCTTGGATTTTAAAGGTCGGGCTTTGGGGCCCCGGCATCAGGACTGTTCTGCCTCCCAGCTCTTAAAAATTAAGCTTTATTACTCGGGAGAAAAGAGGGAAGCTGTTCAGTGTGAGAAAGCTGGAAAATGGGGAGGGGGCAGAACTTTGGGGAAACTGTCCTGAAAAATAAGGCCATTTTTCATCGTAGAAGCCGTCTTTCCTCTCTCTCTGATAGGCCGTGTCATTGCTGAACTGTACCTACTCAAAACTTGCCTGTCAAACAAAGAAAGGCCTGTCTCTCTTAGACGTGTCCTCGCTGGCGCTGACCTGGCTGCTTCCCTTGTGATTTCATGCAACTGGGATGCAGCCTGTGGATAGTCTGCGGAGGATTAATTTGTATTAAAAGGATTACACTTAGGCGCAAGGCCCATTTAGAGCCCTACCTTTTGCTCAGAGGAGAATCCTGCGTGTACAGGACATCTGTAGCTTCCTTCTAAAGATATCAGAAGATAGCGATCGAGGGTTGCCGTAACATTGTTTAGAAAATGCATAGGAAGCTCTTAAAAAAAGAGTTTGCAAAATCTCGCTTGACAGCCTGGTCAAATAGATTAGTTCAATGGAGTATCCCGTTTGCTTTTGTGTTTCTTGAGAATTTGCCCATGATTATGTGTCCGGTGTCTTTCTTTCCTCTGGGGATATGGTGTATTTAATGGAGATTAGTGAGAAAGTTTTTTGTGTGTTTTAAAAACTTCTGTGCAGTGCAGGCTCGTTCTTTCGGCTGTAGCCGACATGCTGACATTAGCACAATTGATTCTTTGAACAGCTTTTGTGAATAAAAAATAAAAATAGCTAGGAGATCCTTGACTGTTTTATTCTCTTTCACCGTTCCCCCAATCCTGGTCCCTTCGTATATGATGTTCTACGCTTACCGGAATGCCCAGACTTCACAAGCGCTGGCCACATTGGCTGGGAATTTGGGAAGTGGCCCTCTTTAACACATTTGAAAACATCAGACGGGGGGGGGGAACTTAACAATACTGCATGCACCTAGCTGTAATGATCTCCATTCCTTCTCCTTTTTAATATGCATATAAATATACCTTAGGTCTGGCTGGCTGTTCCCAAAGTAAATTTATCACGTTATGGGTGAGCTTGGCTTTACAAATGACAGATACTTTTCCAAGCTGTTAGATTTAGAAGTTGCCAACTCCAGGACAACTCTGGGCGAGCTTAGATGGAAAATAGATAAACAATTAAAGAAAGAAAGAAAGAAATGAATCTAAACATCCCATCAGATTACATCCCAGGGCTGCACAAACACCCTAACCCCAAGGCCTGGGAGAGCAGCCAGGTTTATAAAGACTTCCGGAACATCATCAGGATGGTTGCTAAAGGGATCTCTGTGATTAAAGGAATTTCACCAAGGGAAAAAGGGGAGCTTTGTTTTGGCAGGTAACTAGGAAATAAGCGGATAGTGGCAGAGAGAGTTGAATGGAATTTGTTTCCCTGTTGTAAAAGAGTTCTCCAAAATTAGTGAACCATCTTGTCCATCTGGGTTAACTCCTACTGATAACCCCTCAAGTCCCCAAATCTTTGAAATCAGCACGATATTTCTCTGGAAAAGACAAGAGCCCCTCTATCAGGAACCTGTTGGTTTAATGCAGGGGCCTTCAAACTTGGCCCTTTTATGACTTGTGGACTTCAACTCCCAGAATTCCTCAGCCAGGCGCGCCGGCTGAGGAATTCTGGGAGTTGAAGTCCACAAGTCATAAAAGCGCCAGCAAGTTGGAAGACCCCTGGTTTAATGTCTGTGGAGATTCTCAGTCATCCAGATCATGCTTTCTTTTTTTTTTTCTTTTCCAAAAGGCAACTGGACTTTTGTTTTTGTTTTTTTTCCCTTGAAGACGTTTTGCTTATCATCGAAGAAGCTTCTTCGGTTCTGGAGAAGTGAAAACGTCTTCAAGGAAAAAACAACAAAAAGTCCAGTTGCCTTTTTGGGGGGAAAAAAAGCACCTTTGGGACTGGAATGTTGATTTCTTAAGGCCCTTTAAAAGTGCTTTCTTGCTACTTCCTCACTTCATATTATTTTTGTGAATTTTCTTCCTGGAGGCCACTTCCTAGCTGCTCACTCTGTACCTTTAAGGAACTGACTTTGTTTCCTGTATGGTTTTTTTTTTTTTTGGCCGGGCTGCTCTCAATATAGGTCAGCCACTTGGAGGAGACCTGCTGTGAGAGGGCTTGAAAGGAAATTCTAGAGACGGGCCTGCCTTGCTTGGGAATCCCAGTTGTTTTTTTTCCTGTTCCCCCTTACAGACCCGAGTGTTTGCTATTTGTCTCCTGAGCGGGTACAGATAACTCTTCCATCTGGATGCATTTGTTAGTCTTGACTCCCATTGGCTGCAGTCTCCCAAGTTCTGATATTTATCCCGCATTTGAAAAAAAAAACGGTCTTAAAAAGATTCCCGTAAAGAAGAATATTTGTAGGCCAAGGTTGAACTGCCCCGTCCTTCTGAGATTGACGGTTTTATTGCAGACGGTTCATTACCCAACTAGTTAACAACATCGGTGCTAAAAGGGGGGGGGGGTTTGCAGAAAAGAGGATAATGGGGGGAAGGATGAGGAGGAGGACGCTAGGAGGGTTTGCAGAGTGGAGGATAATGAGGGGGGGAGAGGGAAGAGGAGGAGAACTGTGGGGTCCCTGTTGCTCTCTGAGCTTGGTGCTTTAGGGTACGTCATCGGTAATGCTGTAACAGTAATCAGTAACACTGCTAGCACTGACGGTGTTCCCTAGTTGGGTAATGAAACGTCGGCAAGAAAACAGCCAAGCTCAGAGAACAAGAAGGACTGGTTAGTCCTCCCCTCTAATTCCACAACCCCCCCTCCCAGCACTGACCATGCTACCTAGTTTGGTAACGAAACGCCCGCAAGGAAGCCACCAAGCTCAAAGAAGCAGCAAGGATCCAGCCATCACCACGTAAAAAGTTTCCACAGAAGCAGGGTGTTTTGTAAAGGCTTACAATTCGGCTCTCTGTTAAGACACGTCGACCAAGGACGAACACCCCGTTCGTTTGGTCAGCCTGGTCCCTTCCGTCTCCTAAACGGGGTCCTTTCCAGCGTTAGCCGGAGGTGCTACCGAGCGCTGACCTTGCCATTTGCCACCTGCCAGGTAGTCTCCCCCCCCCCGCCACTGTTTATGGAGGCCTTACCTCCTTTTACGATCGATCGTTCAGATAAGGTTACTGCGGCACAAAGGTGAATTAAGTTGATAGCACATTGGTTTGACTCATTCTCTCTGATGGCTGGGCATCAGAGAGTCCTTCCAGAGCACGTGTGAAGAATAAATATTTTAAATGTGCAATCATAAGTCAGTCCCACCAGGTATGTATGTGCTGTGGAAAGTAGATTAAATCTGGGGGGCGTCTGTGCCCCTCTTTGATTTAGCTGCCCCTGAGTGGTTGGCTGCACGCGTGTGAAGAGAGGATTTCTAGAATGGAGATGAGCTTAAGGACAGCTCCTAAAACTTCCAGTTCTTAAGATCCTTGCTCTAGATCAGGGGTCTTCAAACTTGGCCCTTTCATGACTTGTGGACTTCAACTCCCAGAATTCCTCAGCAAGCTGGCTGAGGAATTCTGGGAGTTGAAGTCCACAAGTCATAAAAGGGCCAAGTTTGAAGACCCCTGCTCTAGATGGACGTACAAGGATTTCCAAGCGCCGAGACCATCCAGAGTAGGAGCTGGGTAATTACCGGAGTACAAGTCGACTTACGACCACAGTCGAGCCCCAGAATTCCGTTGCTAAGCAAGACAGTTGTTAAGTGAGTCCCCATTTTACGGCCTTTCTGGCCGCAGCTGTTAAGAGGATCACTGCAGCCGTTAAGTTAGGAACGCGGTTGTTCAGTGAATCTGACTTCCCCATTTACTTTGCATGTCGGAGGGTCGGGAAAGGTGATCACATGAACCCCGGGACGCGGCGACCGTCATAAATACGAGTCAGTCGCCAAGCGGCTGAAATTTTGATCACATGACCACAGGGATGCTGCAGCGGTTTGTCGTAAGGGCAAAAACCGCTCATGCATCACTTTTCCCAATGCCGCTGTAAGTTCGAATGTCACTAAACAAGCACTGTGTTCTTACAAGAAGTTGCTCTCACGGAGCTAAGTCTGAAACTCTAGATCAGAGTCAGAATAGAGCTGGAAGGGACCTTGGAGGTCTTCTAGTCCAGCCCCCCACTCAAGCAGGAGAACCTATACCGTCTCAGACAGGTGACTGTCTAGCCCAGGGGTGTCAAACTCAATTCCATTGAGGGCCGCATCAGCATTGCGGTTGCCCTCAGGGGGCTGGGTGGGTGTGGCATGGGTGGGTGTGGCCTGCTGGGTGGGCATGGCTAAAGTGCGTATGGCCTACTGGGTGGGCGTGGCCAGCTCTACATCATTTGCATCAAGGGTGCCTACGGGGGGCCTGGGCAGGAGTGGGACAGATCTGAGGATCTCTGGCAGAAGGAGGATCTCTGGGCCAGGACCAAGGCAGTGGGGGCCGTTCCCTCACTGTTTCCAGGATGGCTTCGCGGGCCACATGAAACCACTTCGCGGGCCGGATCCGGCCCCCGGGCCTTGTGTTTGACATGTCTGGTCTAGCCTCTTCTTAAAAATCTCCAGTGATGGAGCACCCACGATTTCTGGTGGCAAGCTGTTCCGCTGGTTAATTGTCCTCACTGTTGGGAAGTGCCTCCTTAATTCCAGGTTGCTTCTCTCCTTGATGAGTTCCCATCCGTTGCCCATCCATCCATCCATCCATCCATCCATCCATCCATGGAATAATAGAATAACAGAGCTGGAAGGGACCTTGGAGGCCTTCTAGTCCAGCCCCCAGCTCAAGCAGGAGAACCTATGCCATCTCAGACAAGTGAATGTCCAGCCTCTTCTTAAAAACCTCCAGGGATGGAGCTCCCATGATTTCTGGAGGCAGGCTGTTCCACTGGTTAATTCTCAACTGGACAGTAGGGTAGGGTGGAGGAGGAGGAGGAGGAGGAGGAGGAGGAGGAGGAGGAGGAGGAAAACAGAATCCAAAGCTGGAAGGGACCTTGGAGGTCTTCTAGTCCAGCCCCCCTGCTCAATATTTCTGGAGAAGAATTTAGGACGCTGATCTCAACTGGAAATCAAAAGTTCTGTCAGTTCAGCTCACGTGGTCCAGGAAAGGAACCGGAAAGCCAGCGGATTACCAGATGAATCCCGTCAGATCGTTTCTACGCTTCCTTCCACAAGGGCCCAATTGGGGCATTAAAATCATGGCAGGGGACTGAAAACTCATCCACAGGCAGTCCTCAGCTTACGACCACAAGGGAGCCTACATTTACGATCACAAGTCGTGCCGGTTGTCGAGCAGGCCCACGCGTGACCGCACCTGATTTTTTTTTCCCCGTGCACAGGCGATGGTTATGCAAGCCCCTTGTCTGCTTTGAGACCTTTTTCTTCTTTTTTTTTTGCCAGAAACCAGAAGTAAACACCAGAACAGCAAGAACATCACAAAACTGTGGTCATGCGACCGCAGGATGCTGTAAACCTTGGCCAGTTGCCAAGCGCCAGAAGACGTGGGTCCCGCAACCACAGGGGCGGTGGAGGCCCAGCAATCAGAACTTAGAATCTGGGGTCCTAAGGGGTCTGTCGCAACTTGAGAGAGTTGCTAAGCAACTGGTCATAAGTCGAGGACAGACTGCAGTCAGTGGTGGGATTCAAATGTGTGGCCAACCGGTTCAGTGCGTGGAGCTTCTTCAGTAATTATTACCAAAATGATCCTAACGTTCTACTGGGTGTTTCTCTCCTTCCCACCCCCCATTTGAGAATTATTTTTAAAATTTTAATTTTACCTGTATCCTCTTTTCTGGGGAGACAGAAAACAGAGTTGACTTTGCATAGTCAGGTTGACCCATTATTTCAGCAAGGGAAATTGGCTGGGGGGAAGAGGCAGAAGATGGCTTCCTTGCAGCCACAAATCACCGCCCTGCAATGAACTCCCATTTAACACACACACCCCCTCATTTTTTCCTTCATAATTCTTTCCCGGGGGCAGCACAATGCAATGATAAATGTTTTCAGAGGTATTCCACCATATACCTTTGGCCGAGCACGCCGTGGGTACATGTAACTGAACGCGTTGGGTGAGCCCTTCCTTGATTGAAAAAAAAAAGAAAAAAAGCTTCTGGGACAGGAAATGAGAAATATTTTTGGGCGCAGCAGAGAAATACGTTTGCTAATTTTGTTTGAAGTTGTGAGTCAGGTACATGTGGAAGCTGCCCTTACGAGATTCTGTAATCTTTTCTCAAAATTCCCCAAAGCAACTCTGGTTTTGCAACTATTGGGAGTTAACTGAAGCTTTGGCTTTCAATAGAGTCCTCGACTTCACAACCGCAGCTGGGACCAAAATTTCTGTTGCTAAGAGAGGCAGATGTTAAGTGAGATTTGCCCCATTTTACGACCTTTCCTACCGCCGTTGTTAAGCGAAGCACTGCAGTTGTTAAGTCAGTAACGCGGTTGTTAAGTGAATCTGGCTTCCCCATTCAATTGGCTTGTCAGAAGGTGGCGAAAGGGGATCCCGTGAATGTGAGTCAGTTGCTAAGTGTCTGACATTTTGATCAGGTGACCCTGGGGATGCTGCGACGGTGGTGTGAAAATTGGTCATAAGTCACTTTTTTCAGTGCCACTGTTAACTTTGAACGGTCTAAATGAAATGTTGTGAGTTGAGGTCTCCCTGTAGTGCAATATCTGTAACATACCAAGATTCTGTAGTTTCAAATAGTCCAGAAATGGAATAGAGGAGAATAGAAGAGAATAAGAATAGAATGCAGAATAGAATAGAATAGAATAGAATAGGATTAAAACAATAGAAATAATAATAATAATAATAATAATAATAATAATAATAAGAAGAAGAAGAAGAAGAAGAAGAAGAAGAAGAAGAAGAAGAAGAAGAAGAAGAAGAAGAAGAAGAAGAAGAAGAAGTAGTAGTAGTAGTTGGAAGGGACCTTGGAGGTCATCTAGTCCAACCCCCTGTTAAGGCAGGAAACCCTATACCATTTCAGACAAATGGCTGTCCAGTCTCTTCTTAAAGTAGGATAGGATAGGATAGAATAGGATTAAAACACAATTAATAGAAATAGGATAGAACAGAATGGAATAGGATTAAAACACAATAGAAATAGGATAGGATGGAATGGAATAGAATAGAATAGAATAGAGCTGGAAGGGACCTTGGAGGTCCTCTAGTCCAGCCCCCTGCTCAAGCAGGAGAACCTCTACCATCTCAGTCTAGTCTCTTCTTAAAAACCTCCACTGATGGAGTACCCACGATTTCTGGAGGCAGGTTGTTCCGCTGGTTAATTGTCCTCACTGTTAGGAACTTTCTCCTTAATTCCAGGTTGCTTCTCTCTCTGATCAGTTTCCAGCTGACCAAGAGTTAAGAGGAGGGGTTCCCCCCCACCCTTCATTTTTGCCTTTGATGGAAAGAAAGCCAACCAAGGGCGACTTAACACCATTCAGATGCAGCTAAGAGGGAGGCTTGTAACTTCAGAACCCCTTCGCGGGGTTCTGTCCAAGCGGTAGTTTTCACAAAAGCGTCCGTCCCTGCTGTGCCCGGGTTGTCCTGGCGGCCACCAGCGTGCGCTTTGGGACAGTGGAGAATGAGTGGTTGCAATTAAGAATCCAGTTGCTGTAACTTGAACCCGGCTTACTCTGCACCCGTTTCCCTTTCCGTAACCGGGGGGCCCTGATTCTCCTATGGCTGCTCCGGGTAGCTCTGGATTGTTTTACAGGATTCTGTGGCAGATTTAGGGACGCAGTGGCTCAGTGGGTTAGGACGCTGAGCTTGTCGATCAGCAGGTCGGCAGTTTGGCGGGTTGAATCCCGAGTGCTGCGTAGCAGAGTGAGCGCCTGTTACTCGTCCCAGCTTCTGCCAACCTAGCAGTTCGAAACCACGTAAAAATGCAAGTAGGAAAATAGGGACCACTCCGGTGGGAAGGGAACAGCGTTCCGTGCGCCTTTGGCGTCTAGTCATGCCGGCCACATGACCACGGAGACGTCCTCGGACAAGCGCTGGCTGTTCGGCTTTGAAACGGAGATGAGCACCGGCCCCTAGAGTCAGAAACGACTAGCACGCATGTGCGGGGGAACCTTTACGTGGCAGATTTGGGGAAGCTCCTCTCTTTGAAAAGTTCTCCCGAAATGAGATTAAGGCGAAGGAAGGCAGTGCCTTAGCAAGGACTTGGTAGCGGCTAAGATCCTACCTAAAAAGTGTGCGGAAAAGAGCAGTCTGGAGGCTAAATTATATGACGGATGGTTAAGGGAGCTAGCTAGATCCAGTCCGTCGGAGAGAGCAACAGATTGGGAATGGACCTTGAAGGTCTGCTTGACCAGTGATGGCGAACCTTTTAGAGATCGAGTGCCCAAACGACAACCCAAAACCCACTTATGTATCGTCGGGTGCCGGGTGGGCATGGCCCATTGGGTGGGCGTGGCTGCGGTGGTAACAGACTGGGTGGGACTAAAAAGTTCAATCCATCAATTCCAACTTTGTGAGATCTTTTTTTTTCCTGCAAGAAGTTGAAATTGATGGATTGAACCTTTTTTTTTTTTTGCACATGGCGGCGGAGGCCCAAAGCGAAAAGGTTTTATAAAACCCAGCTGAAGGCCTAGGACTGCGGCGATGGTGCAAGTGCCCACAGAAAGGGCTCTGCATGCCACAGGTTCGCCACCACGGTTCTAGACCTTTTCACCAGCAGGACACACTAGACCTTTCCAGACAAATGGCTGTCCAGTCTCTTCTTAAAAGTCTCTAACGTTGGAGCACCCACAACGTCTGGAGGCCAGCTGTTCCACTGGTTAATTGTTCTCACTGTCAGGAAATTCCTCCTTTGTTCCAGCTTGGATCTCCCTCTGACTTCAGTCCCTAGAATTCCCCAGCCCGAAGGTTTTAAGGTGGGTGGGCTTAGAATCCTAAGGTTGGAAGGGACCTGGGAGATCTTCTAATCCAAGCTCCTGTTCAAGGCCAGAGACCCTACATTAGGGGCCCCCAACCCCTGGTCTGTGGACTGGTACTGGTCCACAGCATGCCAGCAACCGGGCCGCACAAACAAGCAAAGCCCCATCCACGGGATGCAGGCATCGCACAAAACCACGCGCTTTCCGGTCCGTGGAAAAACCTCTCACCATGTAACCGGTCCCTGGTGCCCGAAAGGTTGGGGGCCTCCATCATTCCAGACAAACAGCTGTCCAGTCTCTTCTTGAAAACCGCCAGTGGTGGAGCGCCCACAGCATCTGGGGGGAAGCCTTTCCACGGATTCATTGCTCTCTCCGTCAGGAGGTTTCTGCTGAATGCCAGCTCGGTTCTCTCCTTGATTCGTTCCCATCCGTTGCTTCACATCCTGCCCTCAGAAGCTTTGGAGAAGAGGTGGACCCTGTCTTCTTCGAGAAGGATTGCGGGGGACGTGACGAGACATTTTCCAATGCTTGGGGGCGCTGCCCCAGTGAGACCGGCTTAATCTCCAAAGCACCTAAGGGCAGGGTGAGAAGCAACACGTGGAACCAACCTAGAAGTAAAGGGAAACGGCCTGACCGTGAGAACAATTAAATCAGTGGAACAGCTTCCTTCCTGGAGTTGTGGGTGCTCCATCACTGGAGGTTGTCCAAGAGCCTTGGTGGAGCAGTGGGCTAATGCCTCCTTAAGTAACACCAGCTGCCTGCAATTATTGCAGGTTCGCATCCCACCAGGCTCAAGGTTGACTCAGCCTTCCATCCTTCCGAGGTAGGTAAAATGAGGACCCAGATTGTTGGGGGCAATAAGCTGACTTTGTAATAAGGCCGCTTGGGTGTGTGTGTGAAAGCCCTAATAAGCAGGCATATACATAGAATGAAGGCTACTGCTAAGCTTGTAAGCCGCCCTGAGTCTTCGGAGAAGGGCGGGATATAAATGGAATTAAAAAAAAAATAGTCTGGGCAACTGTTGGGACCAGGCTAGCATGGCCTTGAGCAGGGGCTGGAACTAGAACAGCGGCCCCAAACCTTTGGGGCATCAGGGACCGGTTCCGCGTAGAAAAGTTTATCCTTGGACCGGAGGGGGCATGCTTTTGCCTTACTGCCTGCATCCCGCAGATGGGTTTTCACTTAATAACAGTAATCCTAAAAGGGGCCTTGGAGGTCATCTAGCCCAACCCCCTGCCTCAGGCAGGAAACCCCATACCCTATACTTGATTGCACGGACCGGTTGCTGGCAGCCCTATGATTCTGTGTTCTGCTCTTTAAAAAACTCCTGTGCTTCGTCCTGGCACCTGGGAGCAAAAAGCCTGCGGCAGAAATGTTGAGATAGACAACCCCAGAGTGAAATCAGGAGCGTGCAACTTCTGCCCTTCTAGATCCTGGAGAATCCTGGCCTGTTGGAAGCCACGTTGCCTACAACTGCTCTTAGAAGAAGGATGCAGAGCCCATGGAGAAGCCAGAGGTCTACATTACATACATACACACACACACACACACACAGAGAGACTTTGTCACCTATAGAGGTGCTCACTTGACGGGGAAGAGAAGGAAGGCTATGATTGTTTTATGTTTGTTTGTTTTTGCTTACATCTTTCCAAATTTATTTTAAACCTGGGGAGTACGAGGTCTTGAGGATAACCACCAGAAAGAGAGCGAGGGTGCACGCATGTTTAAATACAATAATAATCACATAGCTAATTACAGATCATGTTAGTAGATAATAAAATATGTAAGGTTTAATTAATGTCATTTTAATCGCCCGCCCAGTTGATATTTTTATATGAGCCGTTCCCCCCCCCCTTTTTTTTTCAGTTCAGGTTGCGGCATTTCTAATTTTTTAAAGTCTGCCCCCCCCCCCCCCCCCGCTCGGTCCAACTTTTCATACAGCACCTGGGAGAGCAGAGATTTGCCAGTTGTGGGTTAAATAGATGACTGCCCTTGAATTATTGCTCAATTTTTTTTAAAAAAAAAAAATGGGGCTGGATTTTTACATAGAATAGCAGCGGTTGGGTATGGTTCAAATCTACAAATTCTGTACAGGTGAGTCCTCGACTTAACAACCATTTCTTCACTGACCGTTTGAAGTTACAACGGCTCTGGGGACAGCGGCCACTTTTCATGACCGTCCCAGCATCCCCGTCTTGACGCGACTGAAATTTAGACGCTGGGCAACTGACTTGTGCTTATGGCGGTCGGGGCGTGCCAGGGGTTTCACGTCATCCCCTTTTGTGACCTTCTGACCAGCAAAGCCCATGGGGTAAGCCGGACCTCTTGTCTCGCCTAGCAACCGAAATTTTGGGGTCAGTTGTGGTTGAGATTTGAGCACTGGCTGTAGCTGGATATTTTCTGGATTTGAAGCCAACGGATATAAGTAAGAAGGTGGATCGAGTTCAGCCAGACTTTTGATTGTGTGACACAAGAAGAACGGTTGCAGTGTTCCAGTATTTGGGGGGCTGTCCCAAGAGAAGAGGGGGCGTGGTCAACCTGTTCTCCAAGGCACCTGAAGGCAGGACGAGGACCGATGGATGGAAGTTGACCAAGGAGAGAAGCAACCTGGAATGAAGGAGAAACTTCCTAACAGTGAGGACAATTAACCAGTGGAACAGCTTGCCACCAGAAGTCGTGGGTGCTCCATCACTGGGGACTTTTAAAAAGAGACTGGACAGCCACTTGTCAGAGATGGTGTAGACTCGAGTCTTCTGCTTGAGCAGGGGGTTGGACTAGCTGACCTCCAAGGTCCCTTCCAGCTCTATTCTGAGAATAGAATAGAAAATAGAATGGAATGGAATGGAATTAGAATAGAAATAGAAATTAGAATAGAATAGAAAATGGAATGGAATGGAATAGAATAGAAAATAGAATAGAATGGAATGGAATAGAATAGAATAGAATAGAATAGAATAGAATAGAATAGAATAGAATAGAATAGAATAGAATAGAATAGAATAGAATGGAATAGAATAGAAAATAGAATAGAATAGAATAGAATAGAATAGAATAGAATAGAATAGAATAGAATAGAATTTGGAATGCAATGGAATAGAATGGAATGGAATAGAATAGAAAATAGAATAGAATAGAAATAAGAATTAGAATAGAATAGAATAGAATAGAATAGAATAGAATAGAATAGAATAGAATAGAATACAGTAGAATAGAGTAGAATAGAGTAGAGTAGAAATAAGAATTAGAAATAGAATAGAATAGAATAGAATAGAATAGAATAGAATAGGACCTTGGAGGTCTTCTAGTCCAGCTCCCCACCCAAGCAGAAGAACCTATGCCATCTCAGTCTGGTCACTGATTGACTCTTTCTTGCTATACCTAGTAGGGGAAGCTACATCTGACTGTTTATACATTTCCCCTCTGATAAAAGCTTTTGGTAGACACAACCTCCC
Organism: Vipera latastei; assembly: GCA_024294585.1. Lineage (NCBI taxonomy): Eukaryota > Metazoa > Chordata > Lepidosauria > Squamata > Viperidae > Vipera > Vipera latastei. Next base: position 369,107,093 of record CM044354.1, read on the forward strand.
TCGTGATAGACTAATGTTGTTCTCCACAACAGAGACAGCATAGCAACCAATCAGGTTGAGACCCTGACTTTCTAGAAATGTATTTCAGATCTGATTTTGGCACTAAAAATACCTCTCCTGCCGCGAGGTGCCAGAGGTGGAATACAACCATGTTGGTTCTCTTTCCTCCCATCAATCATGGCACCCTTATGTGTCAGAGCGTGCACAGTCCTTTTGCACGAGATAACCCAGGAGTAAACGCAATAAATGGTGGTCCACAGTGGTCTTACGCTATCTACAATATCATACACCAGGAACAATATACATGCATGTGCTAATACAGCAGGATCCAACAAACCACAGTTACAGCAGGAAACGGAAGAGAGAGGACCCATCAGCAGAGCCTTCCCTTTATACAAAGGCTCTTAAATAGACACAGACCCTGCTGGCTCTTAAAAGAATGCAGAGAACCTGCTTACTCTTGAAGGGACACAGACCCTGCTGAGTCATTCCCATCATTACATCTTACATTCCATATGCTGGTTAGCTGTTAAATCAATATCTTGACATGAAAATTGGGTCTTCAGTTGGGAGTGGACAGATCTCAGTGGTTGCACTCAACTCTGGGCAGCCATTTCTAAATCGGATGCTAATAGATTTCTGGTTGATTCCATGTGGGGTCCCGTGGGTTGTTTGACGTGTGTAAGGCAGCTTGGTGTAGTGGTTAAGCTTCAGGCTGGAAACCTGGAGACTGTGAAGTCTCAGCCCACCTTAGAGACGAAGCAGGCAGTGATAAACCTTGCCAAGAAACCTGCAGGATCTAGTCCAGGCCGTGACCTGGGGTCAACACCAATAAATTAAACAAAACAAGCCCACCTCTACAGGTAGTCCTTGACTTAAACCTTGACCACAACTGAGCTCAAAATTGATGTTGCTAAGTGGGAAATGTTATCCCATTTCCTTATCCCATTAAGTGAATCGCCGCAGTCATTAAATCGGCAACACCTTCGTTAAGCAATTCCAGCATCCCCCACGGACTTCGCTTGTCAGAAGGTCGCGGAAGGGGATCACGTGACCCTCTCGGGGACACTACGACCGTCATAAATACGAGTCAGATGCCGTGCGTCTGAATTTTGATCACGTGACCCATGGGGATGCTGCAACGGTCGTAAGGCTGAAAAACGGTCATAAGTCACTTTTTTCCCACTGCCGTTGTGACTTCAGACGGTCACTAAACGAACTGTTGTAAGCCAGGGACTGCCTATACCTCAAAACTGCTCAGGAAGCTAATTCAGAGATTTATAGTGTTTGGTGCAGGTGGTATACAGGCAGTCCTCAACTTATAACCTCAGTTGAGCCCATACTTTCTGTTGCTAATCCAGACAGTTGCGAATTAAATGAGTTGTGCCCCATTTTACAACCTTTTTTCCCCCGCAGTTGCTAAGGGAATTGTGTGGCTGTTAAGCGAATCCAGCTCTCCCCCCCTCCCCCACCCGTTTACCTGGCTTGTCGGAAGGCGGCGGGGAAGGTCGCAAATGGCAATCACATGAGCCCAGGACATAGAACTGGAGGCTTGCAAGGAAGAGGACAGGATGGCCAACTGTCAGAAATGTTGTAGGGTCTCCTGCTTGGGTAGGGGGCTGGACTAGAAGACCTCCAAGGTCCCTTCCAACTCTGTTTATTCTATTCTATTCTATTCTATTCTATTCTATTCTATTCTATTCTATTCTATTCTATTCTATTCTATTCTATTCTATTCTATTCATTTCTAATTCTATTCTATTCTATTCTATTCTATTCTATTCTATTCTATTCTATTCTATTCTATTCATTTCTAATTCTATCCTATTCTATTCTATTCTATTCTATTCTATTCTATTCTATTCTATTCTGTAGTTCTATTCTATTCTATTCTGTAGTTCTATTCTATTCTATTCTATTCTATTCTATTCTATTCTATTCTATTCATTTCTAATTCTATCCTATTCTGTAATTCTATTCTATTCTATTCTATTCTATTCTATTCTATTCTATTCTATTCTATTCTATTCTATTCTATTCTATTCTATTCTATTCTATTCTATTCTATTCATTTCTTATTCTATTCTATTCTATTCTATTCTATTCTATTCTGTAGTTCTATTCTATTCTATTCTGTAGTTCTATTCTATTCTATTCTATTCTATTCTATTCTATTCTATTCTATTCTATTCTATTCTATTCTATTCTATTCATTTCTAATTCTATCCTATTCTGTAATTCTATTCTATTCTATTTTATTCTATTCTGTTCTATTCTATTCTATTCTATTCTATTCTATTCTATTCTATTCTATTCTATTCTATTCTATTCTATTCTATTCTATTCATTTCTTATTCTATTCTATTCTATTCTATTCTATTCTATTCTATTCTATTCTATTTTCCATTCTATTCTATTCTATTCTATTCTATTCTATTCTATTCTATTCTATTCCATATTCCATTCTATTCCATTCTATTCCATTCTATTCCATTCTATTCCATTCTATTCTATTCTATTCTATTCCATATTCTATTCTATTCTATTCTATTCTATTCTATTCTATTCTATTCTATTCTATTCTATTCTATTCTATTCCATATTCTATTCTATTCTATTCTATTCTATTCTATTCTATTCTATTCTATTCTATTCTATTCTATTCTATTCTATTCTATTCTATTCGATTCTATTCTATTCTATTCTATTCCATATTCTATTCTATTCTATTCTATTCTATTCTATTCTATTCTATTCTATATATTCCTGTTGTTCTCTCCTCTCCTCTCCTCTCCTCTCCTCTCCTCTCCTCTCCTCTCCTCTCCTCTCCTCTCCTCTCTTCTATTCCTCATTCTGATTCTATTCTGTTCTCTTCTGTTCTGTTCTGTTCTATGTTCTGTTCTATATTCTTTTCTATTCTTTCTATTTATAATTCTATATTCTATTCCTATTCTTTCTATTTATAACTCTATTCTATATTCTATTTGTATTCCATATTCTATTCCATACTCTTATCCTATTCTGTTTCTAATAATTCTATTCCATTCTGCAAGAATGGATTTCTTTGACAAGTTTCTCTTACTCTCAGGTAGGTTGTATCACCAGAGGGACAGGCGATGGGGTGACACGATAGCATCTTCCAATATTTGAGGGGCTGCCACAGAGAAGAGGAGGGGGTGGTGTTTCCACCCATTTTCCGAAGCACCTGAAGGCAGGACAGGAAGCCAAACAGATGGAAATTAACTAAGGAGAGAAGCAACCTGGAATCCAGAGGGAATTTCCTGACAGTGAGAACAAACAATTGGTGGAAGGACTTCCCTCCAGAAGTTCTGGGTGCTCCATCATGGGAGGCTTTTAAGAAGAGGTTGTCTGCAATGGATTAGGGTCTCCTGCTTGACCAGGGGGTTGGACTAGAAGACCTCCAAGGTCCCTTCCAGCTCTTGTTATTCTCTAAATCCATGCCAGCGGCCCAGCAGCCAAATTCTGATCATGGGACCGGAGGGGGTGCTGCAGCGGTCATTTGCTTGTCGGAAACCAGCTGAGAAAGTCACCCCTTGTCGTGCGCCAAAGCTTCGATCATGAGATACGGCGATGCTGCGTTGCTTGCGAGCGCAAAGTCTGGTTGGAAGTCACCTTTTTTCTGAAGCCCTTGTAACTTTTGGCAGTTGCTAAGCGAAGGGTTGCAAGTCGGGGACCGCTAAAATACACCTTGATGAGAGGAAGCGAGGCATAACCCTTAACGATGTTTTTATTCAGATGTATTTTAAAAAAGAAAACACATCTGAACTTCCAGTCTATAATAATAATGATGATGATGATGATGATGATGATGATGATGATGATGATGATGATAAGCAACCTAGAACTAAGGAGAAACGTCCTGACAGAACAATTAACCAGTGGAACAACCTGCCTCCAGAAGCGGTGAATGTTCCAACACTGGAGGTTTTTAAGAAGAGACTGGACAGCCATTTGCCTGAAATGGTATAAGGTTTCCTGCCTGAGCAGGGGGTTGGACTAGATGACCTCCAAGGTCCCAACTTTATTATTACTATTATTATAATTATTATCTTCATCATCAACAACAACAACAAACAAAACAACAACAATAAAGTTAGAACTTGGAGATCATCTAGTCCAACCCCCTGCTCAGGGTGCTGTGCCTCCCCAGGCGCCTCTGGACCTGGCACCAGATTGCACCAATTCAGAGTACATAAGCAGGCATGAGGGACCTCGGAGTCCTAGTGGACGATCCCTTAAACAGGAGCCAGCCCTGTGCCGCAGCTGCCAAAAGAAGCCAACTCACTGCTAGGCTGCATCGACAGAGGGACGGAATCCAGATCACGTGAAATGTTAATACCGCTTTACAACGCCTTGGTAAGGCCACGCTTGCAATACGGCATCCAGTTTTTGGTCACCACGACGTCAAAAAGATGTGGAGACTCTGGAAAGAGTGCGGAGAAGAGCAGCAAAGATTTTAAGGGGACAGGAGGCTAAAACAAACGAAGGAACGGTTGAAGGAATTGGGTATGTCTAGTCTAATGAAGAGAAAGACTGAGGGTGACGTGATGGCGGTCTTCCAAGGTTTGAGAGGCTGCCCCAACGCATCTGAAGACGGAAGAAGGAGTAATGGATAGATGATAATTAAAGAGTCAACCTGGAAATGAGGAATATAATAATAATAACAACAACAACCATAACCATAATAATAAAAGTTGGAAGGGACCTTGGAGGTCATCTAGTCCAACCCCCTGCTTGGGCAGGAAACCCTAGACCAGGGGTAGGCAACCTCGGCTCTTTTATGACTCATGGAATTCTGGGAGTTGAAGTCCATGAGTCATAAAAGAGCCGAGGTTGCCTACCCCTGCCCTAGACCATTTCAGACAAATGGCTGTCCAGTCTCTTCTTAAAAACCTCCAGTTTTTGCAGCATTCACAGCTTCTGGAAGCAAGGAGTTCCACTGGTCAATTGTTCTCACTGTCAGGAAATTTCTCCTTAGTTCCAGGTTGCTTCTCTCCTTTTTTTTTATTGAAAAGTTTTAGAATACATTTTTGAATACAAAAAACCTCCCCCTCCCCTCCCCCCAGCCCTCCCCAACCCTCCCCTCCCCCCTCCCCGACTTCCCAGAGCTAAATACAGGGTATAAAAATACAAACAAACATAATCTAAAATATGCAAACAACAATAAAATATTAAATTCTATCGCACTTTAACTCTTAGTAAAATAACTACAAGCTAATTATACATCATATAAATCCGCTACTTATTCAAATGCTAAGTGAAACTTTTTAGTTTATTTATTTATTCTGAATATAATCAATCCATCTCTTCCACTCCACAGTGTATCTCTGTTGTGATTGATCTTTCAAATACGCTGAAATCTTTGCCATCTCCGCCAAGTTGCTTCTCTCCTTGATGAGTTTCCATCCGTTGCTTCTTGTCCTGCCTTCAGGCGCTTTGGAGAATAGCTTGACTCCCTCTTCTTTGGGGCAGCCCCTGAGATACTGGAAGACTGCTATCCTGTCCCCCCTCGTCCTTCTCTTCATTAAACTGGACATACCCAATTCCAGCAACCGTCCCTTGTATGTTTTAGCCTCCAGTCCCCTGATCCTCTTTGTTGCTCTTCTCTGTACTCTAGAAAGAGTCTCGACGTCTTTTTTTACAACGTGGTGACCAAAACTGGACGCCGTATTCCAAGTGTGGCCTTACCAAGGCCTTGTAAAGCGGTACTAACACTTTGCGTGATCTTGATTCTCTCCCTCTCGTTCATGCAGCCTGGCACTGTGTTGGCTTTTTTTGGGCGCCGCAGCTGCCTGTGTCATTTCCTGACATTGGAACAATTAACCAGTGGAAGGGCTTCCCTCCAGAAGTTGTGGGTGCTCCATCCCTGGAGGTTTTTTAAAAAGAGTCTCATTTCTCTGAAATGATATAGGGTAGGGGGTCTTCAAACTTGGCCCTTTGAAGACTTGTGGGCTTGAACTCCCACAGAATTCTGAGGAACTCTGGCAGTTGAAGCCCACAAGTCATCAAAGGGCCAAGTTTGAAGACCCCCGATGTAGGGTCTCCCGCTTGAGCAGGGGGTTGGACTAGATGACCTCCAAGGTCCCTTCCAACTCTTGTCGTTAATTGCCGGGTCCAGAGTCAACGCTTCTCCGAGCCCGGATGCCTTGCCACGTTGAGCTTTTGGCTCCGCCGTGCGCTTCTTTCTGCTCTGGAATCTCGGCTCCTCTGACTTGGCACACTCCCCGGGCGCGACGTGTGTGTGTGTGTGTGTGTGTGTGTGTGTGTGTGTGTGTGTGTGATTTCCTCTTTGCATCCTCATGTGGCAAATCCACCCGTCACATGTGGGGAGGCAAAAAAGGAAGTGTCCTGGAGCCAATTAGGAATAGCAGTAGGCGGGGTGGGGGGGCTGTAAAGACGGTTCCACCGCTAGGCAAAGAGATCTGTCCGTCAAACAATGTAAATTGTGTGTGTGTGTGTGTGTGTGTGTGTGTGTGGAGGGGGAAGGAAATGAAGATTAGGGGGAAAAAGTTGGGACCTCTTGGGAAGCCATCAGAATCCCTCGCCATAAACCTTCCTTCAAGTGCATTATCGGCAGCAGACGGAGAGGAAGTCAAACATCCTAAGCCTTTTGCACACTTGGGAATGAGCTAATATGAGTTGGAGGTAATGTGGTACAGATGTCGGGTTTAGCCGAGGCTTAAGGGCGCAACCAACCGCACAGCTCCTTCCCATTGTCTTCTGATTGCAGAATACGCACAGGCCCCGGTTTGGTTCATCTATTTGATGACCATCACACACACACACACACACACACACACACACACACACACACACACACACACACCCTTGTTACACCGGCTCTGAGACTGACTACAGATAATCCTCAATTTACAACAGTTCGTTTAGGGACCATTCAAAGTTTTTATTTATTTTAATTCCATTTATATCCCGCCCTTCTCCGAAGACTCAGGGCGGCTTACAAGCTTAGCAGTTACAAGAGCGCTGAAAAAAGGGACTTTTTTTTTTTTACTTACCACCCGTCGCAGCATTTCACATGCTCAAAATTCAGACATCTGGCAATTGGCTCATAATTGTGATGGTCGCAGTGTCCCAGGGTCCTTCGATATAACAACAACAACAACAACAACAATAATAACAACAACAACAAAGTTGGAAGGGATCTTGGATCATCTAGTCCAACCCCCTGCTCAGGCAGGAAACCCTGCACCATTTCAGACAAATGGCTGTCCAGTCTCTTCTTAAGAACTTCCAGTATAGAATAGAATAGAATGGAGCTGGAAGGGACCATGGAGGTCTTCTAGTCCAGCCCCCTGCTCCCTAATACTAATAGTGTTGGAGCATTCACAGCTTCTGGAGGCAAGGAGTTCCACTGGTTAATCGTTCTAACAGTCTCTACATTTCTCTTTTGGCGACCTTCAGAGGAGCAAAGTCAATGGGGAAGCCGGCTTCACTTCACAACCCGTGGGACACAGTGATTCCCTTAACGACCGCAGCAAGAAAGGTCGTCAAAGGGGGCAAAACTCATTTAACAACTGTCTTGCATAGCAACAGAAATTTTGGGCTCAATTGTGGTGGTAAGTTGAGGGGCTTACTTGTACGGTGTTGCAAGCGCAGTAGATCCCACGGGAATTTTTTTTTTTTGTGGCTAAAAGGAAGACGTTGTGTTTCCTGGGAGGTACCAAAAAAAAAACAAAACCCAACAATAATAATTCCAAGAGATAATTAAGCACCAGCTAACTGATCTGAGTCACCATCCGGCACTTTTGTTTGAAGGGACGGGAGGCGAAAGCCTGGGCCTGTGTTTGCCGAAGGCCTCAGCCTTTCCTGCTCGCCTTTCGGGGATTGCTGTGGACAAGATGAATCATGATGGATTTGGGTTTTAAAATTATTTAACTAATGTATTCTTATTTTATTGCCCTGTACACCGCCCTGAGTCCTTCAGGAGAAGGGCGGTATATAAATCAAATAAATTAAATAAATAAATAGAATAGAGCTGGAAGGGATCTTGGAGGTCTTCTAGTCCAGCCCCCTGCGCAAGCAGGAGAACCTATACCATCTCAGACAGATGACTGTCCAGCCTCTTCTTCTTTTTATTTATATACCGCCCTGAGTCCTTCGGGAGAAGGGCGGTATATAAATAAAATAAAATAATAATAATAATAATAATAATAATAATAATAATAATAATAATAATAATAATAATAATAATTATTATTATTATTATTATTATTATTATTATTATTATTATTATTATTATTATTATTATTATTAGTCTCCAGCGATGGAGCACCCACGATTTCTGGAGGGAAGCTGTTCCACTGGTTGATTGTCCTCGCTGTCAGGAAGTTTCTCCTTAATTCCAGGTTGCTTCTCTCCTTGATCAGTTTCCATCCGTTGGCCCTTCCTTCCTTCCTTCCTTCCTTCCTTCCTTCCTTCCTTCCTCCCTCCCTCCCTCCCTCCCTCCCTCCCTCCTTCCCTCCCTCCCTCCCTCCCTCCTTCCTTCCCTCCCTCCCTCCCTCCCTCCCTCCCTCCCTTCCTGAATTATAGAATCCTTGGGCTGGATGGGACCTTGGAGGTCTTCTAGTCCAGCCCCCTGCGCAAGCAGGAGAACCTATACCATCTCAGACAAGTGACTGTCCAGCCTCTTCTTAAAAGTCTCCAGCGATGGAGCGCTCACGATTTCTGGAGGCAGGTTGTTTCACTGGTTAATTATCCTCACTGTTAGGAACTTTCTCCTTTAAGTTTCTCCTTATTTCCAGGTTGCTTCTCTCTCTGATCAGTTTCCAACCATTGTTTCTCGTCCTTCCCTCTGGTGCTCTGGAGAACAACCTGGCCCCCTCCTCTTTGTGGCACCACCCCCCCCCCCAAATACTGGAACGCTGCTATCACGTCTCCCCTATTTCTTCTTTTCTTTAAACTACTAGCCAAACCCAAGTCCCACAGCCGTTCTTCGTGTGTTGTAGTCTCCAGGCCCTTGGATCATCTTAGTTGCTCTTCTCTGCACTTTTTCCAAACTCTCTACATCTTTTTTTTGTGCCCAAAATAGGCTGCAGTATTCCAGGTGTGGCCTTGTAAAGCAGTGCTAATACTTCACGTGATCTTGATTCTACGCCTCTTCTTTGTGCAAGCCAGGATTGTGTTAGCTTTTTTGGCGGCTGCTGCACACGGCTGGCTCAGGGTCAAGCGATCGTCCACCAGGACTCCGAGGTCCATCTCACAGCGGCTGTTTTGGAGCCAGGCCTCGCCCAGTCTGTACTTGCACCTTTGGTTTTTCCTGCCTAAAGGACATCGGGGTTCACGTCTTTCCTGCTCCTTCTTTGCCGGGTTGCCGGAGTTTCGCAGGACAGGGAAGGTGTCTCATGAAACGGGCTTTGTGGCTCTGAGCCTGCTTTTCTGCCACTCAACTGGGGATCCTATTTCATTCGGGTATCGCTTTTCATCCTGAAAGGTTGTGGACTGGTTTGCAGCCTATTTATAGAACCTTATCGGGAAGGTGAAATGCATTTTCCTCTTCCTCCAGGGAACGCCTCGACCAGTTAGACCAGAGGCCCCCAACCTTTCGGGCACGACGAGGGACCGCCGGTTCCGTGGAGAGAGGTTTTTCCGCGGACCGGTGGGCGCGTGGTTTTGCGTGCTGCCTGGATCCCGTGGATGGGGCTTTGCTTGTTTGTGTGGACCAGTTGCTGGCATGCCGCGGCCCGGTGCCAGACCACAGATCGAGGGTTGGGGACCCCTGAGTTAAACTGCAGCAGTGGTGCTGGTGACCGAAACAGGACGGATGGACACACACACACACACACACACACACACACACACACACAGACATACACACCCCGAGGCAAGGTTGCTGTGCTGATCCTCCGGGACAGAAGAGAGATTGAGATTTGTTAAATTTATATGCCGCCCTTCTCCCTAAGGACTCAGGGCGGATCACAACAATAAAAATTAAGAGACATAAAATACAAAAATTGAAAAAGGAATTAAACAATGAATATAAGAAATACGGGACAATTTACACAATAAAAACCAAATTAAAAACCGTGGTCAGTCCAGGCCCGCTTGTTGGAACAACCAGGTCTTCAGGTCCCGGCGGAAGGACCGAAGGTCAGGGGTCGTCCGCAGCTCCGGGGGCAACTCATTTCAGAGGGTCGGCGCACCCACAGAGAAGGCTCTTCCCCTGGGGGTCGCCAGACAGCATTGCCTGGCCGACGTTACCCTGAGGAGGCCGACTCTGTGGGAGCGAACCGGGCGATGGGAGGTTGACAATGGCAGCAGGTGGTCTCGCAAGTACCCCGGACCTAAGCCATGTAGAAGCTTCCCTTAGCCAGAATTGAGTCCCACCCTGTGTCTTCGCATTGGCCTTCTTTTCTGAGAAAGAGGCTTTTTGACCAAGAGCTGGCTTTTGTGGCTTGTCTTAAAGGGGGAGGTGGGGTTTTAGGGATTGTGGGGGTGCCGGGGGGCCGAAGCCCTTTGATTGCTCTTTCTCCTTTGGGGTCTTTGGAGCTCTCTGGGCTGGGAGGTTTCCTTGCAGACGTCTCATTACCACACTAGGTAAGTGCTGCATCGCACAAACGTCTGCGAGGAATCCGCTCAGCTCAACACCAAGGTACCTCACAGTTCAAAGCTGAGCTACAAACACAGCCCAATAATAATAATAATAATAATAAGAAGAAGAAGAAGAAGAAGAAGAAGAAGAAGAGGAGGAGGAGGAGGAGGAGGAGGAGGAGGAGGAGGAGGAGGAGGAGGAGGAGGAGGAGGAAGGAACCTTGGAGGTCATCTAGTCCAACCCCCTGCTCAGGCAGGAAACCCTATACCATTTCAGACAAATGGCTGGCCAGTCTCTTCTTAAAAACTTCCAACAACAAAATAATAATAATAATAATAATAATAATAATAATAATAATAATAATAATAATAATAATAATGATGATGATGATAATAATGATAATAATAATAATAAATAATAGTTGTTTATTGTGTAAAAAACACGACTTGCCTGTGTCATGGGAACATAGGGTGGAAAAAGTTGTCGAGAATGAGAGGGTGAAGATCTTGTGGGACTTCCGAATACAGACAGATCGCCATTTGGAACACAACACGCCAGATATCGCAGTCGTAGATAACCGAAAGGTATAGCTGATTGATATCGCTGTACCAGGAGATGCCAGAGTCGAAGAAAAAGAACTGGGAAAAATTCCGAAATACCGTGACCTGGCCATCGAAACTGCGCGATTATCGATGAAATGTGTAACAGTGATACCCGTTGTCATCGGGGCAGTGGGAACTAGGTCTAAAAACTGCAAAACACATCAAGAAATAACTGCAATAACTCCAGCAAAGCTACAAAAAACTGCGCTACTCGGAACATCTTACATTTTAAGGAGATACCTGGTTGAGACCTAGGATGCTGGCAGCAACCCGTGCCAACCATTAGTGCCAGTCAATTTGAGTGTTCAGTTGACTTGAGGTTCATGTTTTATGAATAAAAGTTTTATATAATAATAATAAAGCTGGAAGGGACCTTGGAGGTCATCTAGTCCAACCCCCTGCTCAGGCAGGAAACCCTATACCTTACGACCACAGTTCAGCCCTAAACTTCCCTTGCCAAGCAAGACAGTGGCTAAGTGAATTTTGCCCTGTTTTACGACCTTCCTTGTCTCGGTTGTTAAGCGAATCGCTGCAGTTGTTTTAAGTTAGTAATATGGTTGTTAAGCGAATCGGGCTTTTCCCTCTTGACTTTGCTCGTCAGAAGGTCGCAAAAGGGACCCTGGGAACGGTCATAAATACGAGTCAATTTATCTATCTATAATCTATTTATATCTATGGCTCAGTGGGTTGGGACGCTGAGCTTGTAGATCAGAAGTTCGGCAGTTTGGTGGGTCGAATCCCGAGTGCCGCGTAGCAGAGTGAGCGCCTGTTACTTGTCCCAGCTTCTGCCAACCTAGCAGTTCGAAAGCACGTAAAAATGCAAGTAGAAAAATAGGGACCACTACGGTGGGAAGGGAACAGCGCTCCGTCTGTCTCTAGATCCACCCAAAAGCCGGAGAAAAATGCTTGCTTGGGGGCAGCCCTTGCGCCGTGCCCCCCCCCCCCCCAGCGTTGGGCTTCTGCCCAGTGGCAGTGGAGTCTGGCTGGACAGCTAGCCAAAGGTGTTTTCACCCCAGAAGGATTTGGGCAGAGGGTCCAGGGTGCGAGTCAGGGGACCCAGTCAAGTTTTACAGGGGTGGGACGTGGGAGGAATGAGTTTGGGGGTGTTGAGTTGCTTATGTGTCTCCCCCCCCCCCCAGGAAAACAGCAAGTGGGTCTGGTTTTTTTTTTGCAGGAAAACCTTGCGTAGTTCTGAGCTACCCTGTAAATTATTGTATAAGCCTGTAAGCCCGGGGCATCCAACCTTAGGAACTTTAAGGTCTTAAAGTACCTGTTTAAGCTTTAAGATGTCAACTCCCAGAATTATTTCCTCGGAAATAGGTGATTAATCCATCGTAGCTATTTTACACAATTAATGCAGCAAACCCTTTTGCGGTATCCCTCTCTTGCACTTTAGCATTTAGTATGACTAAGGGGCCCTCACAGGTAAGGATGGAGATTATCTCATAGTTAGGCTGTGCCAGGGGTCTTCAAACGTGGCCCTTTTAAAGACTTGTGGACTTCAACTCCCAGAATTCCTGAGGAATTCTGGGAGTTGAAGTCCACAAGTCTTAAAAAGGGCCACGTTTGAAGACCCCTGGGCTACGCTGTGGTTTGACAGTGTGCAACGGACAGATTGGATGCCAGATTGTGTGGTTCGAAGATAGATTTTTTCTCTGTTATTTATTATTTTATTCTAGAATTTTTAACTGGATATCCCTGGAGGGTTTTTAACCTGCTCTGGGCCTTTGACCGTAATAAACATCGGCTTGACTTGTATGTAGCTCAGGGAAGCTGTGCCCTTCAATAAAACTCATCATTTCCCTGCTGGCTGAGGAATTCTGGGAGTTGAAGTCCACAGGCTTTAAAGTTTCCAAGGTGTGGACAGACAGACAGACAGACAGACAGACAGACAGACAGACACACACACACACACACACACACACACACACACACGGTGCTGTAAGTGATTCATAATCAGGCCGATTTAGGAAATCCTCTCCTTTTTTGTGTGTGTGTGTGTGACAAATTTGCAGAATGCATCACACGTCCCGTAAGAACATGGCGTAACTGGCAGACGTCACTTCCTGCCCTGGGGGGGGGGGCCTTAAATCTTAACAAGCTACGGTGGTAGTAGTAGTAGTAGTAGCAGCAGCGTACTCTTCCTGGAAGGAAACAGCCAAGCGCGTAACAATCTTGGGAAGCTCTTTGTGCCTTTTTTCAGGACCTTGGATGTTGCCTCCTGTTAAAATTCTTTTCAACGGACACCTGAAAAATGTTAACTTTGGGCCACGGAGCTGGGCTCTTGCCAAAAACCATGCGTAAAAGCAGCTCAGCTTCGGAGACGAGTGAATAAAGTCTTAGTAGCGCTCTGTGTACGCCCTGCTTCTTTTTTTCCCCCCCTGGATGTCTTCCAGCTGATCGATGAAGTAGTGTGGCTAGCAATATCCCACTTCAGGTTTTACTTCCTGAAAGCTCTTCTAATTAGAAGGCAGGTGTTAATTGGGATTGTTGTAACTGCATGTGGAAAAACCACCCCCCTCTTTTTTTTTCCTTTTTTAAAAAAAGTCAGCTAACCCTTCTCTCTGCCGTGTTCTGGATTTGGGGCGAGCTGTTTTAATTGCCCCTGAAACTTGACACCGGGGGCGGGGATCAGGAAGCTAAGTGAATGTACCTCTTATTTTTTTTCCCCCAGCTTTCCCCAGCTGTGCCTTCTTCACTGCGGTCGGTCGCTGTGTGGGTTTTTCACAATGCTCTTGAGGCTGTTGGTCCTGTTCGCTTCCCTGATTCCTGAGCTGTGCTCTCAAAATGGCTGCTGGCTTTTCTGCCTCCTGATTTTAAACAGAAGGAGCAGCAAGCTTTGGGGTCTGGCAGACAAGGGGTGTGTGGGTGTGGGTGTCGCTTCCAGACCGTTTCCGTGGTGTGCCATAGAAATAGTTCTAATTCTAGTCCTGCTTTAGAGACAAAAACCCGCTGGGTGACTTTGGGCCAATCACCAGGAGAGAGTGAGTTCTAGTCCCGCCTTAATGCACAAAAGCCAGCTGGGTGAATTTGGGCCAATCACCAGGAGAGGGTGAGTTATAGTCCCGCCTTATGCACAAAAGCCAGCTGGGTGACTTTGGGCCAATCACCAGGAGAGGGTGAGTTCTAGTCCCACCTTATGCACAAAAGCCAGCTGGGTGACTTTGGACCAATCACCAGGAGAGAGTGAGTTCTAGTACCGCCTTAGGCACAAAAGCCAGCTGGGTGACTTTGGGCCAATCACCAGGAGAGGGTGAGTTCTAGTCCCACCTTATGCACAAAAGACAGCTGGGTGACTTTGGGCCAATCATCAGGAGACTGTGAGTTCTAGTACCGCCTTAGGCAGAAAAGCCGGCTGGGTGACTCTCGGCCAATCACCAAGAGACGTTGAGTTTTAGTCCTGCCTTAGGCATAAAAGCCAGCTGGGTGACTTTGGGCCAATCACCAGGAGACTGTTGAGTTCTAGTCCTGCCTTAGGCAGAAAAGCCGGCTGGGTGACTCTTGGCCAATCACCAGGAGACGGTGAGTTCTAGTCCCGCCTTATGCACAAAAGCCAGCTGGGTGACTTTGGGCCAATCCCTCTCTCTCTCTCAGCCCAGCCCACCTCACAGGGTTGTTGTTCTGGGGAAAATAGGAGGAGGAGAGGTATGTTGGATATGTCTGCAGTCTTGCGTTACTTGTAAACAAAAAACAAAAGGAACAAGGCTGGATACCAATAAATAAATAAAGTTTTTTTAAAAAAATAGATGGAGAGACTTCCTCTCTGCCGGGCAAAGAAGGGCAATAGCCGAAGTTTGACGATGAAAGCAGGACGCAGAAGCAGTCAGGCGCCCTCCAGTTTCCGACGGGCCCTTGTCGCCTGGGATGTGTCGAATCGCAGCGCCGGTTGTGAGGGTGGCAGAATGCGCGCAACTCATTTGTGCTTCTTGTCTCCTCCCACAGCAACCCTCCGTTGAGCGAGGAGATGCTGCCTCCCGGGGAATGGATGTGCCATCGCTGCACCGTGCGCCGGAAGGTAAAGAGAGTTTGGGGACACACACACACCAACACACACACACACCCTCTTTCCTCCTCTCTGAAAAGCCGAAGAATGGATCCCAACAGCTGTAGGAAATAAGCCTAGCAAAAGCACAGCTGGCGCTGTTGCAGCAGACAAAAAAGCCTCTTTGAACACCCTTTTTTTTTCTTTTTCTTTTTCTTTTGGCCCCTCAGTCTTAAGGGGGAAAGTGCATCATCATCATCATTATTATTATTATTATTATTATTATTATTATTATTATTATTATTATTATTATTATTATTTAGATTTATATACCGCCCTTTCCCGAAGGACTCAGGGCGGTTTACAGGGCATTTAAAAAACAGTCAATACAAACGTTAAAACAAATTAAAAGAGATTAAATAGAACCCTGAGAAAATTAAAACCCAGTTAAAATTAAAATTAAAAATATTCTCAGCCTGGGCCGGAAAGCTCGAAGAGCCAGGTCTTCAGGTCCCGGCGGAATGAACGGAGGTTGGGGGCAGTCCTCAGCTCCGCAGGCAGCTGGTTCCACAGGGCAGGCGCACCCACTGAGAAGGCCCTCCCCCTGGGTGTTACCCGCTGGCAGTCTTTAACCGGCGGCACCCTGAGAAGACCCTCCCTGTGGGAGCGCACTGGACGAAGGGAACTTGATGCTGGCAGCAGGTGTTCCCTCAAATATCCCGGACCCAAGCCATTTAGGGATTATAAATTATAAATTATAAATCTGAGAAAATCACTCAAGGCTTATATACCGCTTCACAGGGCTTTACAGCCCGCTCTTAGCCGTTTACAGAGCCAGCATTTGGCCCGCAACAGTCTGGATCACGGGTGTCAAACTCAATTTCATTGATGGCCGCATCAGCATTGGGGTTGCCCTCAAGGGGCCGGGTGGGTGTGGCCTGGGTGGGCGTGGCCTACTGGGTGGGTGTGGCTAGAGTGGGTGTGGCCTACTGGGTGGGCGTGGCCAGCTCTACATCGTTGGCATCAAGGGTGCCTATGGGGGCCTGGGCAGGAATGGGACAGATCTGGGGGTCTCTGGCAGGAGGAGGGTCTCTGGGCCAGGGCCAAGGCAGTGGGGGCCGTTCCCTCACTGTTTCCAGGATGGCTTCGCGGGCCGCATGAAACCACATCGCGGGCCGGATTCGGCCCCCGGGCCTTGTCTTTGACATGTCTGGTCTGGATCCTCGTTTTATGGACTTCGGAAGGACGGAAGGCTGAGTCAACCTAGGTCAACCTTGGAGATAAACGACTCCCCCACCCCTAAGGAGTAACTTACTGGCCTGAAGTGCAGCATGGGAATCAGCGCTTCCCCGCTCTCAGGCAGCTGCAGGTGGCTCCACCTCCTTGGGCCGCTTGCGGCCCCGGACGGGGCAGGCCGACCCCGCTCCTCCCAGGCTGGCACCGGCCTCTTCCCCTCTCCACCGGATGGACGCTTCCCTTGCCAAGCCCCCCACTTCCTTCCAGCAAGTTGGAAAACAACGGGGGGGGGGCTCCCGCTGTCTCTAGGTGGCAGCGGCAGGGAGAGAACGAGGGCTGCCCCCTTGGCTGCTCCTCCTTGGCGGGAACGGCGGAGGAGGGGAAGCGCCTGGGCTGGGCTGCAGCTGGTCAGCGGAGAGGCAGGCGGAAGGTGCAGCAGCTGCAGGGCCAGTCCGGAGAGCAAGTGGAGATAAGCAGAGATATTCTCCCAGCCCTGGGACCCCCCAACCCCACCCCACCCCGGCATCTGGGGCACAGAGTTTCCAGCTGCTGCTGCTGCTGCATCTCCAAAGGAGTATCTTTCTTTCGCCTGCCTGCCTGCCTGCCTGCCTGCCTGCCTGCCTGCCTGCCTGCCTGCCTGCCTATCTATCTATCTGTCTGTCTGTCTGCCTGCCTGCCTGCCTGCCTACCTACCTACCTACCTACCTACCTACCTACCTACCTACCTACCTATCTCTTTCTTTCTTCACCTGGTTCCTTCCTTTCTTTCTTTCTTTCTTTCTTTCTTTCTTTCTTTCTTTCTTTCTTTCTTTCTTTCTTTCTTTCTTTCTTTCTCTCTCTTTCTCTCTCTCTCTCTCTCTCTCTCTCTCTCTCTCTCTCTCTCTCTCACACACACACACACACACACACACACACCATGGCTTCCATGGGAAGACTGACGGCTGGTTTGTGTCTTGCAGAAGAGAGAGCAGAAAAAGGAACTCGGTCACATGAATGGCTTGGTTGACAAGTCCGTCAAGAGGACCTCGTCTCCCACCAGCGATGCTGACTACTTGGACCGGGCGGGTGGTGGGAGCCTCCGGACCCTTCCCCACGCCCGACTCTTGGAGCGCAGAGCCAGCCGGCCCGGCACCCCGACCTCCAACACCAGCACTGACACCCCCAACTCAGAGCAGAACGACGTGGACGAGGACATAATTGACGTGGACGACGACTCTGCCCCCGGGGGGGAAGCCGAGGGGGGGCAGCCTCACCTGAAGCGGCCCTTCGAACTGCTCATCGCGGCCGCCATGGAGAGGAACCCCACCCAGTTCCAGCTGCCCAACGAGCTCACCTGCACCACGGCCCTGCCAGGTGAGTCGGCGGCAGCAGCGGCGCTTGGCGTGGGAGCCCCTTGCAAGGGCGGGGCTGTGCCTGCCCTGCCACAGGGCAAGGCCCAAAGGGGCATCCTTGGGGGGGGGTTCCGCTTGGCTTCCGGCATCGCCTGGACCAGGAAGCATAGTGGGTGGTTGAGCCAAGCCAGGGGGTCTTTTGCTTGAGCGGGGGGGGGGAGGCAGCGGTAGCACCCAGCATTCCGGACGTTGAAGTCCCCAGGGCGTAAAGGTCATAAAGGGGCTGCCAGAGTTGCCCAGCCCTGCAGTTGAGGGTGAGCCCGGGCAGATTCCCCCCTTCAGATCCCCAATACCTGCCTAGCCCTGTCTGTCTGTCATCGGTGTGTGTTTGTGTGTATCAAATTTAGAGGTCTGTATATAATATCAGTCTACCTACCTACCTACCTTATTGTCTGTCTGTCTGTCTGTCTGTCTGTCTGTCTCTCTCTCTCTCTCTCTCTCTCTCTCTCTCTCTCTCTCTCTTATCTCTGGGTCTGCATCCTGTGTGTATCAAATTTAGAGATCTAATCATCGGTCATGTATTCTTCCCCCCACCCCCGTGTGTATATGTATGTTTATATATCTCAGATTTAGGGATCTATCACCTGTCATCTATCCACTAGGGTGGGGGTGTCTATGTGCATTATTTAGGGATTTATATCTCCCTGTGTGTATCAAATTTAAAGAGCTATATCTATATCATCAATCTACCTACCTATCATTTATTTATTTTAAGAAGAGATTGGACAGCCACTTGTCTGAAATGGTATAGGTTGAAATGTGTTTGAGTGGCATAGGTTCTCCTGCTTGAGCGGGGGGCTGGACTAGAAGACCTCCAAGGTCCCTTCCAGATTCTGTTCTGTTCTGTTCTGTTCTATTCATTTTCCATTCCATTCCATTCTATTCTATTCTATTCCATTCTATTCTATTCTGTTCTGTTCTGTTCTGTTCCATTCCATTCTATTTCCTATTCTATTCTATTCTGTTCTTCTATTTCCTATTCTATTCCATCCTATAATTCTTTCTATTCTTCTATTCTATTCCATCCCATAATTCTATTCTATTCTATTCTATTCTATTCTATTCTATTCTATTCTATTCTATTCTATTCTATTCTATTCTATTCTATTCTATTCTATTCTATTCCCATATTTTCTATTCTGTTCTGTTCTGTTCTGTTCCATTCCGTTCCGTTCCGTTCCGTTCCATTCTATTTCCTATTCTATTCTATTCTGTTCTTCTATTTCCTATTCTATTCCATCCTATAATTCTTTCTATTCTTCTATTCTATTCCATCCCATAATTCTATTCTATATTCTATTCTATTCCATCCCATAAGTCTAGTCTAGTCTATTCTTCTATATTCTGTATTCTATTCTATTCTATTCCATATTTTCTATTCTATTCTAGTCTAGTCTATTCTAGTGTAGTCTATTCTTCTATATTCTATTCTATTCTATTCTTCTATATTCTGTATTCTATTCTATTCTATTCCATATTTTCTTTTCTATTCTATTCCATTCCATTCCGTTCCGTTCCGTTCCATTCCATTCTATTTCCTATTCTATTCTATTCTGTTCTTCTATTTCCTATTCTATTCCATCCTATAATTCTTTCTATTCTTCTATTCTATTCCATCCCATAATTCTATTCTATATTCTATTCTATTCTGTTCTGTTCTATTCTATTCTATTCTATTCTATTCTATTCTATTCTATTCTATTCTATTCTATTCTATTCTATTCTATTCTATTCTATTCTATTCTATTCTATTCTATTCTATTCTAATGTGTCTGTATGCTTGTGTGCATCAAATTTAGAGATCTATCACTCGTCATCTATCCTGTCTGCCTCCCTCTCTCTCCCTGTATGTGTGTGTGTGTGTGTGTGTGTGTTTGTAGTATATCACATTTAGAGACCACCCATCTCACTCCCGGAGCAGCTCTCTTCCTGTTCTGCTTGACTTCCTGTTCTGCCCTGCCAGGTACTAGTAAGCGGAGAAGGAAGGAAGAGAGCTCGGGGAAGAACGTCAAGAAAGCACAGCACGAGCTGGACCACAATGGCCTGGTTCCCTTGCCGGTGAAAGTCTGCTTCACGTGCAGCAGGTATCAGCTTGGCTCGGGCGGGGATCCCGTACCTGTGGGAACATACCTGGGGCTTGGGCTGGGGGTCTTATACCTGTGCACGGGAAGGGGAGATGTTCCCCATTTCAGAAGCTCAGCAGCACCCCCGTGTGCGCGGGCGTGCACACACACACACACACACACACGCACACACACACACACACACACACACACACACACGCGCATGCACGCACGCACCTCAGCTTAAAGTTGCCTCTGTGCTGGCCTGGCCTTGTCAGGTCCTCCAGGAAATTAAATTTAATTTTAATTTAATTGGATTTATATACCGCCCTTTCCCGAAGGACTCAGGGCGGTTTACAGGGTAATTTAAAACAAGAAATACAAAAGTTAAAAACAATTAAAAATAATTACAACAGTCCCTGAAAAAAGTAAAAAAAACCCAATTAAAATTAAAATTAAAATTAAAATTCTCAGCCTGGGCCAGAGAGCTCGAAGAGCCAGGTCTTCAGGTCCCCGCGAAATGTGCGAAGGTCGGGGGCAGTCCTGAGCTCCACGGGCAGCTGGTTCCAAAGGGCAGGCGCACCCACCGAGAAGGCCCTCCCCCTGGGTGTTATCCGCCGGCAATCTTTTACCGGCGGCACCCTGAGAAGACCCTCCCTGTGGGAGCGCACAGGATGAAGGGAGCTTGATGCCGGCAGCAGGTGTTCCCTCAGATATCCCGGACCCAAGCCATTCAGGGCTTTATAGGTCATCACCAGCACCTTGAATCTCACCCGGAGGGCAACCGGAAGCCAATGCAGCTCACGGAGTAGAGGTGTTACGTGGGAGTATCGGGAAACCCCCATCACAACTCGCGCGGCCGCATTCTGCACCAGCTGAAGCCTCCGAGTGGTCCTCAAGGGCAGCCCCATGTAGAGAGCGTTGCAGTAGTCTAAGCGGGAGGTCACGAGCGCATGAGTGACTGTGCGTAGGGCATCTCGGTCCAGGTAGGGTCACAACTGGCGCACCAGGCGAACCTGGGCAAAAGCCCCCCTGGTCACAGCTCCTATGTGGTCTTCAAAATTGAGCCGGGAGTCAAGGAGGACGCCCAAGTTGCGGGCCCTATCGACGGGAAAGAAGCAGTCTGGAACTCAGGAGGAATTTCCTGACAGTGAGAACAATGGATCAGTGGAAAGGGTAGTGGGTCCTTGGTGCTCTCTGAACAGGCTTGTTTTCTTGCAGATGTTTCGTTACCTAAACTAGGTAACATGGTCAGCACTAGCACTTGATGGTGTTCCCTAGCTGGGTCATGAAACATCTGCAAGGAAACCAACCCAGCTCAGAGAGCACCAAGGACCCCACAGTCCTCCTCCTCCTCCTCCTCCCTTCAAACCCCCCTCCCTTCTAGCACTGATGATGTTCCCTAGTTGGGTCATGAAACGTCTGCAAGAAACCCACCCAGCCCAGAGAGCACCCAGGACCCCTCATTTCAAGGTTGAGCTGCAAATATTCTCCTTTATTGGGAAAGGGTGGGTCCTCCAACACTGGAGGTTTTTAAGAAGAGACCGGACAGCCACTTGTGTCTGACGTGGTCTACGGTCTCCTGCTTGAGCGGTGTGTGTGTGTGTGTGTGTGTTAGACTAGAAGACCTGCAAGGTCCCTTTCAACTCTTGTCATTCTGAATCCCCCGATGGAATTCCTCTTTTTCTGCTTCCCCACAGTTGGGCTGGCAGCTCACAAGTGAAGTGCTTCCTCACGTTACAAGGGTTAGGGTTAACCCTAACCCTAACCCCTGGCAGGAGGTGACAGGGTGGGATGACCAGAGGAAAGGAGAAGGAGGATCTAATATTGCGTGTATTGACAGCAGCGAGAATAGCATTTGCCCAGTACTGGGAAAATGAAAACCTACCAGCTGAGGAGATTTTAATCAAGAAAATATTAAGTGTGTGCAGAAATGGACAGATTAAACTTGGAGATTAAAGAGAAAGAGGATTCAATTCATTGGGATAAATTTTTACCAACGGTTAGGCAAACGAACTAGCCAGAAATGAACGTGGTATGTTATTTTGAATGTATATTGGTGAGAAGAATGATGCGTATTGACCGACTGATATCGCTTGTGATGACCGTTTGGCATATACATTACAGCTATTTGCTGTTACGTTAATTAGCGTTAATTGGACATTTGTACCCGGACGATAGTCTGTTTGCTAAAGCTTGGAAATGTTATTGGGGGGGGGGAGGCAGCCCCAATGTTGTTTCCAAGCCCGTTCCCATCCTAACTTGGCTCTTCGAGCTGTCTGGCCCAGACTGAGGGGTTTTCATTTTTAATTGGGTTTTAGTTTTAAATTTTGGGGACTTGAATTAATTAATTGTTTTAAGTGATTTTAATTTTTGTATGTTATGCTTTTAATTTTCCCTGTAAACCGCCCTGAGTCCTACGGGAATAGGGCGGTATATAAATTTAATAAAATAAATAAATAAACCCCATCCCAAACTCTGATTATATCCTCTCCCCTAACCTTATAAAATTCAGTAAAAAAAACTTTTTATTTTATTTTATTTTTAAAAAAGGGAGAGGGGAAAAGTCCAAGAGGACATCCACCCCCACCCCCCACTTCGGTCTTCTCCATGGAGTAAGGGTTTGTGGTCTTCTTTCCCAGGAGTTGCCGGGTGGCCCCCCTCATCCAGTGCGACTATTGCCCTCTCCTCTTCCACATGGACTGCCTGGAGCCCCCCCTCACGGCCATGCCGCTGGGCCGCTGGATGTGCCCCAATCACATTGAGCACGTGGTGGTAAGCCGGGGCCTCCCCTTGGAGTGGGGGTGTGTGGGGGGGCTGGGGGGGTGAGAGCAAATGGCTGTTTTTCCTTAGTGCCACTCCGTCTCTTTCAGCTGAACCAGAAGAACATGACGCTCAGCAACCGCTGCCAGGTCTTCGACCGCTTCCAGGACACCATCTCTCAGCACGCGGTGAAGGTGGACTTCTTGAACCGGATCCACAAGAAGCACCCGCCCAACCGCCGGGTGGTCCAGTCGGGGAAGAGGAAGGGGCTCAAGGTAGGAGACCCCGGGTCACACAGGCAGCGGCATCCGCCGCAGGCCGGCCCTCCCCCCCCCCCCCCCAAAAAAAAAGCCAACACAATCCTGGCTGGGCTGCATAAACAGAGGCCTAGAATCAAGATCACGCGAAGCCGCCCTGAGTCTTCGGAGAAGGGCGGGATATAAATGGAATTAAAATAAATAAATAAATAAATAAATTAGTGCCGCTTTATAAAGCCCTAGTAAGGCCACGCCTGGAATACTGCAGCCAGTTTTGGTCACCGTATCACCAAAAAGATGTTGGAGAGTTTGGAAAAAGTGCAAAGAGCAGCAACTGAGAGGATCCAAGGAGACTGGAGGCTAAAACCTACGAAGAACGGCTGCGGGACTTGGGTTTGGCTGGTCTAAAGAAAAGAAGAAATAGGGGGGACATGATAGCAGCGTTCCAGTACTTGAGGGGCTGCCACAAAGAGGAGTGGGGTCACATTATTCTCCAAAGCACCAGAGGGAAGGACGAGAAACAATGGTTGGAAACTGATCAAGGAGAGAAGCAACCTGGAATTAAAGAGAAGGTTCCTGAGAGTGAGGAGAATTAGCCAGTGGAACAGCTTGCCTCCAGAAATCGTGGGCGCTCCATCAGTGGAGGTTTTTAAGAAGAGATAGAGAGTCACCTGTCTGAGATAGTATAGGTTCTCCTGCCTGAGCAGGGGGCTGGACAAGACCTCCCGGGTCCCTTCCTGTTCTATTCTATTCTATTCTATTCTATTCTATTCTATTCTATTCTATTCTATTCTATTCTATTCTATTCTATTCCTGATTCTGATTCTGATTCTGATTCTGATTCTGATTCTATTCTATTCTATTCTATTCTATTCTATTCTATTCTATTCTATTCTATTCTATTCTATTCTATTCTATTCTATTCTTATTCTTATTCTTATTCTTATTCTTATTCTTATTCTTATTCTTATTCTATTCTATTCCTGATTCTGATTCTGATTCTGATTCTGATTCTGATTCTGATTCTGATTCTGATTCTATTCTATTCTATTCTATTCTATTCTATTCTATTCTATTCTATTCTATTCTATTCTATTCTATTCTATTCTATTCTATTCCTGATTCTGATTCTGATTCTGATTCTATTCTATTCTATTCTATTCTATTCTATTCTATTCCTGATTCTGATTCTATTCTATTCTATTCTATTCTATTCTATTCTATTCTATTCTATTCTATTCTATTCTATTCTATTCTATTCTATTCTATTCTATTCTATTCTATTCTATTCCTGATTCTGATTCTGATTCTGATTCTGATTCTGATTCTATTCTATTCTATTCTATTCTATTCTATTCTATTCTATTCTATTCTATTCTATTCTATTCTATTCTATTCCTGATTCCTGATTCCTGATTCTGATTCTGATTCTATTCTACTCTACTCTACTCTACTCTACTCTACTCTACTCTACTCTACTCTACATTCTCTATTCTATTTCTACCCCAAACTGGGCATTTAGGAAAGAAAGACCCATGACTCCATTTGCAGCAAAAGGTATACTTTTACTAAAGCCAAGTGGTTACAGCGTAGGAAAGCCGGATCTGAAGATTCCAGCATTAACCAGGTTAAGAAGAGTTTGGACAGCCATTTATTTATTTATTTATTTACTTACTTACTTACTTACTTAAATTTATATGCCGCCCTTCTCCCTGGCTCACAACAATAAAAATTAAAAAAGAGCAAACATAGAATGAAAATTTAAAAAGAATTAAACTAGTAAATACAACGATAACATGACAATTTAAAACCCAGTAAAATCCTAATTAAAAACCGTGGTCAGTCCAGGCCCGCTTGTTGGAACAACCAGGTCTTCAGGTCACGGCGGAAGGACCGAAGGTCAGGGGCCGTCCGCAGCTCCGGAGGCAACTCATTCCAGAGGGTCGGCGCGCCCACAGAGAAGGCTCTTCCCCTGGGGGTTGCCAGCCGGCATTGCCTGGCCGAGGGCACCCTGAGGAGGTCGACTGTGGGAGCGAACCGGGCGATGGGAGGTTGACAATGGCAGCAGGTGGTCTCGCAAGTACCCCGGGCCTAAGCCATTTGTCTGAAATGGTATAGGCCTGTGCAGGGGGTTGGACTAGAGGACCTCCAAGGTCCCTTCCAGCTTTGTCATTCCGTTACTTCCTCCCTGGTCATCTTTCCAGTGTCCCATAAAGTTGAAATTAGTTGTTTTGGTAACAATAAAGGAAGATATTTGTAGCTCAGGGTTGACATGAGGGGCCCTGGGCGCTCCCTGAGCTGGGTGGTTTCCTTACCCAGACTAGGTCAACTCAGGGCTAGAACTGGATTGGAACAATAGCCCAACCAAGAAACTGCCCGAGAGCCGACAGCCAAAGAATCTCTTAAGACCATGGACACTGACAGGGCAAACCAGCAGAATATAAACTGAGAGCAAACTGTATTCTTTACTTGCCCTGATGATGTTCCCCAGCTGGGTCGTGAAACGTCCGCAAGAAAATAGTCAAGCTCAGAGAGCACCAAGGACCTACAGTCCTCCCCCCCCTCCTCCTCCTCCGCCTCCTCCTCCTCCACCACCACCACCTCTACACAAATCTAGCACTGATGATGTTCTCTATTTGGGTGATGAGATGTCTGCAAGGAAACCACCAAGCTCAGCACCGAGGACCCCACAGTCTTCCTCCTCCTCCTCCTCCTCCTCCACCACCACCATCTCTACACAAAACTAGCACTGATGACGTTCTCTGGGTCATGAAATGTCTGCAAGGAAACCACCCAGCTCAGAGACCACCCAGGACCCCACAGTCCTCCTCCTCCTCCTCCTCTCCCCCACAAACCACCCCTCCCCTTCTAGCACTGAGGATGTTCCCTAGTTGGGTCATGAAACGTCTGCAAGGAAACCACCCAGCTCAGAGAGCACCAGGGATCCCACAGTCGTCCTCCTCCTCCTCCTCCTCCTCCTCCTCCTCCTCCTCCTCCTCCTCCTCCTCCTCCCCTTCTAGCACTGAGGATGTTCCCTAGTTGGGTCATGAAACGTCTGCAAGGAAACCACCCAGCTCAGAGAGCACCAGGGACCCCTCATGTTTTGGTAACACTTCTGAGGTTTGGCGCCTCTTTGATGGGCCCAACCGGTGTCTCTGGAGGGCTCTTGGTTCGGTTTCTGTTTCCCATCATTTCACCACCACCCCCACGCTCCGCTCCCCCCCGTGTTTTACGCCAGGCTGCCACCAGGGGAAGCCCGGCTGAAGCGACGGCAGATCAGACAGCCCTCCCGGGCGTCCCCAGCCATCCTCGTGGCCTCCCTTGCAGTGCCAGGGGATGCCAGCCTCCGATGGCCGTAACGACCTTCTGTTCTCCGCTGCCCGCAGGTCCCAGAGGCCATCAAGTCCCAGTATCGGATCCCACCAGCATTAATGGCGCCAGCGGCCATCCGAAACGGGGAGCTGATTTGCAACGGGTTTTCCGAGGAGTCTTTGCCGAAGCTTCCCGGCAGCGCTTCCCAGCACTTAGCCGCCCAGGCTGAACAGCAAGAGGTAACGGCTGACACGCCTCGTATTTTTTTTGGGGGGGGGGCAGTCGGGGGGAGGATGGGCAGGGTCAGGGGGTTGCCCTCCTGGCAGGCTGCAGCCAACGCCCCCCTCTCTGGGTCTTAGAATTGGGACAGGGCCGTCCGGCAGAGGAAATTAATCTAGGAGAGAAGCAACCTGGAACTAAGGAGAAACTTCCTGACAGTGAGAACAATTAACCAGTGGAACAACCTGCCTCCAGAGGTGGTGAATACTCCAACACTGGAAGTTTTTAAGAGGAGACTGGACAGGCATTTGCCTGAAATGGTATAGGGTTTCCTGCCTGAGCAGGGGGTCGGACTAGATGACCTCCAAGGTCCCTTCCAACTTTGTCATTCTGTTATTCTGTAAAAGTTCAGGAGAGAAGGGTGAGGGGGGACATAATAGCAGTCTTCCAGTATCTCAGGGGCTGCCCGAAAGAAGAGGGAGTCAAACTATTCTCCAAAGCACCTGAAGGCAGGACAAGAAGCAACGGATGGAAAACTAATCAAGGAGAGAAGCAACCTAGAACTAAGGAGAAACTTCCTGATAGTTAGAACAATTAACCAGTGGAACTCCTTGCCTCCAGAAGCTGTGAATGCTCCAACACTGGAAGTTTTTAAAAAGAGATTGGATAGCCATTTGTCTGAAATGGTATAGGGTTTCCTGCCTGAGCAGGGGGTTGGACTAGATGACCTCTAAGGTCCCTTCCAACATCATCATCATTATTATAAAGCTTTTATTCATAAAACATGAAACTCAGTCAACTGAACACTCAGATTGACTGGCGCTGATGGTTGACACGGGTTGCTGTCAGCATCCTAGGTACCAACCAGGTATCTCCTTAAAATGTAAGATGTTCCGAGTAGCGCAGTTTTTTGGAGTTATTGCAGGAAGCTGCAATTTCTTGATGTGTTTTGTAAAGTTTTTGGACATAGCTCCCAGTGCCCCGATGACAATGGGTATCACTGTTACACATTTCATCCATCATGTTGTTGTTGTTGTTGTTGTTGTTGTTGTTGTTGTTGTTGTTGTTGTTATTATTATTATTATTATTATTATTATTATTCCCTCCCACCCAAGCTGAGCTCCCCCAACCCCCACAGAAACCCAGTGAGGCCAATTAGCCCGGCTCCTTCCCTAGTTGGGGGGTCGGTTCGGGTCGCCTCATACCAAGGAGGGCCCTCCCCTCTGCCCCACGGAGCCCCCTTCCTCCGCTTGGGGCAGGGGCTGCTGCTAGAAGAGCCCAAGGGAAGCAGGCCACAGATTTGGAACAGAGGTAGTCCCTGACTTACGACCGCGACGGACGTTTCCCGCGGGCGAGCAAGGCGTTTATCGAGCCAGCTTTGCCCTGTTTTACGACCTTCCTTGCCACCGCTCTTAAGCGAACCCCTTGCAGTCGCCCCGTCAGCAATGGGATTGTTAAGCAGCTTCCCCCATGGACAGAAGGTCGCCAAGGGGGATGACGTGAGCCCAGGACACCACAACCCTCACAAGCACAGGCCGCTTGCCGAACCGTCATAAGCACCGGCCGTTTGCCGAATCGTCATAAGCACCGGCCGTTTGCCGAACCGTCATAAGCACCGGCCGTTTGCCGAACCGTCATAAGCACCGGTCGTTTGCCGAACCGTCATAAGCACCGGCCGTTTGCCGAACCGTCATAAGCACCGGTCGTTTGCCAAACCGTCATAAGCACCGGCCGTTTGCCGAACCGTCATAAGCACCGGCCGTTTGCCGAATCGTCACAAGCACCGGCCGTTTGCCGAATCGTCACAAGCACCGGCCGTTTGCCGAACCGTCACAAGCACCGGTCGGTTGCCGAACCGTCATAAGCACCGGTCGGTTGCCGAACCGTCATAAGCACCGGCCGGTTGCCGAACCGTCATAAGCACCGGCCGTTTGCCGAACCGTCATAAGCACCGGCCGTTTGCCAGATTGTCATAAGCACTGGCCAGTTGCCGAACCGCCATAAGCACCGGTCGTTTGCCGAACCGTCATAAGCACCGGCCGGTTGCCGAGTGTCCCGAATTTTGATCACGTGGCCAATTTTGTGACCGGATTGTCCGCCTCTGGCTCAACTATCCAAGATTTCTTTCATTTCTGAAAAGTTTCGCTTTTGTTTTCTCTAAACTATTCGAAGCATCGCCCCCCCCCACACACACAACACACACACACACACACCAGTCCCTTATTCTAATGACAAGATGAAAACAACGAGGCCCATAGCTGCCATGTTTTCACTCCTGACGTGGATTTTGATCAGGCGACCCAGTTTGATCCTGCGACTTGTTGACCGTTGCAGGCAAAGATCATTAAGCGTCAAAAAAAGCTGGTCCCAAGTCATTTTTTCCCCCACCGCTTTTAACATCGGTCCCTAAATGAATGAATGTTTGTCAAGTGGAGGGTTACTTGTAATAAGAAACAACAGGCCAGCATACTTTAAACCAGGATTCAAAGGGCTGGGGGAGAGTCCAAAATACCTCTGCCTGGCGCAAAACCTCTCTGGAGAAGGGGAGTCCTCCTTCCGAGAAGCAGCCTCCGATTTTGTGCCCGTTTGGCGGATGCGCCGGTTCCCGAGGCATTTCCTGCAGGGGTCCTCCTTTAGCGACAGCCGCTTTGGGAGGAGGATTCGAGCTCTCCCAGGAAGGAAGGCCTGCTGGGATCCAGACGCGGCTTCTGGAGGCCGAGTGTCCCAGCAACCCCGGACAATAGCAATTGCCACTCGGGCTTAGACATGTGCCAGAAGTCCTCATCTTACGGCCACGATTGAGCCCAAATTTTCTGTCGTTAAGCAAGACATTCCTCAAGTGAGCTTTGCCCTATTTCATGACCTTCCTTGCCACGGTTGTTAAGTGAAAGCTGATAGGTTAGTACAGGGGTCTTTGAACGTGGCCCTTTGATGACTTGTGGACTTCAACTCCCAGAATTCCTCAGCCAGGCATGCTGGCTGAGGAATTTTGGGAGCTGAAGTCCAGAAGTCATCAAAGGGCCACATTGAAAGACCCCTGGGTTAGTAGCCTGGTGGTTAAATGAACCTGGATTCCCCCATTGACTTTGCTTTGTCAGAAGGTCACAAAAGGCGGTCGTAAATGCGAGTCAGTTGCTAAGCGTCCAAAATTTTGATCATGTGACCACGGGGAGGCGGCAACGGTCATACATATGAGGGTGTGGATTTCGATCCCCTGGCCGCGAGGATGCTGCGGTGGCCATAAGTGTGAAAAATGGTCATAAATCACTTTCCTCCGTGCCGTCGTAACTTTGAATAGTCCCTGTTGTAAGTCGAGGGCGTAACTGCAGGTCCTTGGACTTGGCAACGGGTTCGTTTAGCCACCATTCAAAGTTACAACAGCAGTGAAAAGAGGGGAGTGTTTTTCCCACCAAACGAC
This sequence comes from Vipera latastei, assembly GCA_024294585.1. Classification (NCBI taxonomy): domain Eukaryota; kingdom Metazoa; phylum Chordata; class Lepidosauria; order Squamata; family Viperidae; genus Vipera; species Vipera latastei. The sequence continues at coordinate 369,136,906 of CM044354.1, forward strand.
CATGGCGGCATCACACCTTGCGGATCGGAATTCAGAGGCTCGGCAACTGGCGTGTACTCGTGACGGTTGCAACCTTCTGACGATGGAGAAAGCAGATTCATTTAACAACCCTGTTCCTGAGTTAACAACTGCAGGGGTTCACTTAACAAGCTGGGCAAGAGAGGTCGTCAGATGGGGCAAAATTTCACTTAGCCGCCTCGCTGAGTGACGGAAAGGTTGGGCTCCGTTTGTCGTCGAGTCGAGGACTGCCTGCATACTGACCCCCCCTAGCGCTTTCCAGCTCTATCTCTGGGCAGGTCGCCACCTCGGACCAGCCCTGCCAGGGCTACCTGCGGCTGGACCGAGACCGGGGTGGTGGTGGTGGCAAAGCTGACCGTTTATCCTCCCTGACCTCTGACCTCCCTTTCTCTTTCAGTGGCTGTGCAGCATCGTGGCCCTGCAGTGCAGCATCCTCAAACACTTATCAGCCAAGCAGGCCCCTTTTTCCTGGGACTCGGAGCAGCTGGAGAAAGGGGATGTCAAGCCGGTGCTGGCGGCCGACGGCTCCCTGGCCAGTCCGTACCGGGCCGCGGACAAGTCCACCACCCCTTCCAACTGTCCGGCCTCTTGCCCCGTGGGGCTCACCCCCCAGAACTCCTTGCAGGACGAGACCCCCTACCCCTCCTCCGCGGACAGGCCCAAGAAGGCTCCCCCCTGTGGGACCTCCAACGGCCTCGGCGGGGCCGCCGAGGTGAAAATCAACGGCCCCAGCTTCTACGGCGAGGCCTCGGCACCCGCATCGTCCAGGCTGAGCGGGCAGGGCGGCTCCGTGTCTCACCGGCAGCAGCCCTGGCCGAGGCCCACCACTCCCCCGGCGGCTTACGGGCTCCTCAACCACGTGGCTGGCACGGTGGTGAAGACGGAGAACGCCGCGGGACCCGTCTCGTGCCCGCACAAGGTCGCCGTGCCCATCACCACCCTGCTGGCCTCCATCCCCAGCTCCTGCTTCAGCCTGGAAGCTGCCACGGCGTGGCCACAGAAGAACACTCAGGCGCCGATCGGGCCTCTGCTGGCCACGGACCTGGGCGCAGCGGACTCTCCCGTCTCCGCCACGTGGGCACTCACTCCCCACCAGGCGGCTGTAGGGGAGGGAGGCTCCGCCGTGGCCCCTGCCCACGGCTTTTGTTCGTCAGCCCCACCTCCAGGTGAGCACAGAGGATGACTGGGGGGGGCGGCTTCTGCTCCCCCCCCCCGCTTGCCAGAAATCCTGAATAAAGGCCTTTTTGTTTCCAAAGGCAAGATTGTTTTTTTAAAGCCTCTTTTAAGAAGGGCAGTCTGGAATCTTGTAGGGCACCTTGGAGGTCATGTAGTCCAACCCCCTGCTGAAACAGGCGACCGTATCTCAGGGCTGTCCAACCTTGGAGCTTTTAAGACTTGTGGGTTAGACTAGAAGACCTCCAAGGTCCCTTCCCACTCTGTTATTCTGCTATGTCTTTCCAGTACAACTACTGGGTTCAGGTTTGCCGTGGATGCCTGTGTGACGCCAAGGAAACAGGTCCGGGCTGCACTTGGAAATTGTGGCCGTGCCTGGCGTGGCACAAAGTGGACACAGGCTGCAGAAGTCCAGGGCTCTGCTCTCTGTGCTGTGGCTTGAGGCTGCTCTGCTGTCTTGCAGCCCTGGGTCTCGTGCCCGAGGGAAGGCGTCCCAAAGCAGGGTGGCGCAGTGGTTAGAGTGCAGTACTGGAGGCTACTTCTGCTGACTGCCGGCTGCCAGCAGTCCTTCCTTCCTTCTCCCTCCCTTTTCTCCCTTCCTTTCTCCCTTCATTTCCTTCCTTCCTTCCTTCCTTCCTTCCTTCCTTCCTTCCTTCCTTCCTTCCTTCCTTCCTTCCTTCCTTCCTTCCTTCCTCCATTCTTTCTCCCTCCCATTTTCTTCCTTCCTTCCTCCCTTCCCTCCTTCCTTCTTTCTCCCTCCATTTCCTTCCTCCCTTCCCTCCTTCCTTCTTTCTCCCTCCATTTCCTCCCTTCCCTCCTTCCTTCTTTCTCCCTCCATTTCCTCCCTCCTTTCTCCCTTTCCTTCCTCCCTTCCCTCCTTCCTTCCTTCTCCTTCCATTTTCTCCCTTCCTTCCTTCCTTCATTCTTTCTCCCTCCATTTCCTCCCTCCCTCCCTCCTTTCTCCCTTTCCTTCCTCCCTTCCCTCCTTCCTTCTTTCTCCCTCCATTTCCTCCCTCCCTCCCTCCTTTCTCCCTTTCCTTCCTCCCTTCCCTCCTTCCTTCTTTCTCCCTCCATTTCCTCCCTCCCTCCCTCCTTTCTCCCTTCCCTCCTTCCTTCTTTCTCCCTCCATTTCCTCCCTCCCTCCCTCTTTTCTCCCTTCCTTCCTTCCTTTCTCCATTCTTTCTCCCTCCCATTTTCTTCCTCTCTTCCCTCCTTCCTTCTTTCTGCCTCCATCTCCTTCCTTCCTTCCTTCCTTCCTTCCTTCCTTCCTTCCTTCCTTCCTTCCTTCCTTCCTTCCTTCCTTCCTTCCTTCCTTCCTTCCTTCCTTCCTTCCTTCCTTCCTCTCTTGTCCTGGTGCCGCAGTGGTTAGAACACAGCATTGCAGGCTAATTCTGCCCACTGCCAGGAAGTTCGATCCTGACCGGCTCAAGGTTGACTCAGCCTTCCATCCTTCTGAGGATGGAAAATGACTCTGTAAAATGACCCAGATTGGTTTTTTTTTTTGGGGGGGGGGGTAAATAGGCTGACTCTGTAAAGCTTCTTAGAGAGGGCTGTAAAAGTACTATGAAGTGGCATATAAGACTAAGCTATTGCTACCTAAGGTCCCCTCTATGGTCTGTCTTCACGGGAGGTTTATTGTTTATTAACGTATTTATTCCAGTCGTATCTCAAGGCTTGACTGTTTCAAAATGCGTCGAATTTGTAATTGGACGCCCTTTGAAGCAGAATCCTCCTCTCTCTCCCGCTAGTCGAAATGCAAGGAAGAACTTGCTGACTTCGGCTGCCTCGTGACTCGCTATTTCTTCTGGCTGAAATAGCGGGTCCCGTGGTAAGTCACGTGGTTTTCTCAGGACTTGTCGGTTTTGGATTTCGTTGCATCATCTAGAACAGGGGTCCCCAACCTCCGGTCCGTGAACCAGCACTGGGCCGCGGCATGCCAGCAACCGGGCTGCACAAACCAGCAAAGCCCCATCCGTGGGATGCGGGCAGCACACAAAACCACGCGCCCTCCGGTCCGTGGAAAAGCCTGTCTCCACAGAACTGGTTCCTGGTGCCCGAAAGTTTGGGGGCCTCTGATCTAGAACAATAACCGACAAGTACTGAGGCGACAATGCAAATATCAAACAAAGAGCTTTTTTAGCGGCACAAAGAACTTGTTCAGAGTGTGCGGGTTATCCCAGAAGCTAAATTTGGACTAAAAGGAGGTTTTTCTCTCAACCAGAAATAATTTTCCTCTGTTTTTTTGCCTTTTCCCAGTCGTAATTCCTTCTGTGTCTAGCCCCACTCACAAATAGATTTTGTTTCTTTTGCTGTGCACGCCAACAGGACAGTTGTCATAAAGGATACAGGTAGTCCTCGACTTAAGTGACCGTTCAAACTTAAGACGGTGCTGCAAATAACTTTTGACCGTTTTTCACACTTAACAACCTTTGCATCGTCCCCATGGTCAGGTGATCAGAATTTAAAGGCTTGGCAACCGGCTCACATTTACGACGGTCGCACTGTCCCCTGGGTTCACGGTGATCCCGTTTTGCGACCTTCTTACGTGCAGAGTCAGGGGGGAAAGCCAGATTCACAATGACCGGGTTATTGATTTAATAACTGCCGTGATTTTACTTAACTTTACTTAACTTTGGCTAAAAGAGCCGTCTTAAAATGCGGCAGAACTCACAACAAATGTCTCGCTTAGCAACAGAAATTTTGGGCTCCGCTGTGGTCGTAGGTCGAGGACTACTGTAATCACAGCCGTTTCCGAGCGTTTGTTAGTTTTCATTGCACTGGCTTGGTTATAAACCAGGGGCCTTCCAACTTGGCCCTTTGATGACTTGTGGACTTCAACTCCCAGAATTCCTCAGCCAGGCACGCTGGCTGTGGAATTCTGGGAGTTGAAGTCCACAAGCAGGGGTCTTCCAACTTGGCCCTTTGATGACTTGTGGACTTCCAGAATTCCTCAGCCAGGCATGCTGGCTGAGGAATTGTGGGAGTTGAAGTCCACCAGTAAGGGTCTTCCAACTTGGCCCTTTGATGACTTGTGGACTTCAACTCCCAGAATTCCTCAGCCAGGCATGCTGGCTGTGGAATTCTGGGAGTTGAAGTCCACAAGCAGGGGTCTTCCAACTTGGCCCTTTGATGACTTGTAGACTTCCAGAATTCCTCAGCCAGGCATGCTGGCTGAGGAATTGTGGGAGTTGAAGTCCACCAGTAAGGGTCTTCCAACTTGGCCCTTTGATGACTTGTGGACTTCAACTCCCAGAATTCCTCAGCCAGGCACGCTGGCTGAGGAATTCTGGGACTTGAAGCCACAAGTCATCAAAGGGCCAAGTTGGAAGACCCCTGTTATAAAGGGATTTAGCAGTCTGTCCAGATCTGGGAGATGTAACCCTAACCTGACCTGACCTCTTTGCTTTTCTCTCGTCTCCAGATGGAAAGGTCAGCCCGGGTCCCCTTCCTGGTTTAGCTACCCCTTCCTCGCTCCCTTCCAATTCTTCGGCCGCAGTGGACGTTGCAGGTCCCGTGAAGGCATTAATCGACGGCAGCGGAGGTGAGGGTCCTTCGCGAAGGTCTCGTTTCCCCAGGAGGGCAAATGCTTCTCCGATGGGATTCTTGCCATGGGCAGAACGTCTGTGGAGATTCTCCCTCACCCAGGTCAGGATCGTCCCAAAGGCGCTTTTTCTTTCAGGAGGCAACTGGACTTTCTTGTTTTCCTTTGAAGACCTTTCGCTTCTCATCCCAGAAGCTTCTTCAGTTCTGACTGAATGGTGGAGGATGGAGGGATTGACATTCCTTGCAGTCATCTGGTCACTCGCCCTCTTTCTGGGAGTGCTGGAGGCCACTTGGAGGTTTATCTGTATCTTCACCTGGGTCACCTGAGTGTAAAACAGGTGTGGAACCTTTTTGGAACGGCTGAAAGGCCTGTGTTGTAAACAGGAGATGGGTGGTGTTGTATTTCCCCCCCCCCCTCTGTTGAGGGAAGGCTGTTCAGTTTTGACCCAGATGGCCTCTTGGACCCCCTTTCAAACCGGCGGTCCTGTCTGTCCAAAATGTGGACTTTGCTGCCTTCGAAAGAGGGGCCTTGGTCTTTCAAAGGCGGAGGGGCTGCTGACGGCGACTCTTAAGGCCACTCTGGAAGACGGCAAAGTCCACATTTTGGACCGACGGGACCGCTGGCTCGAACAGTTCTCTGGGCCTTGTCGAACAAAATGAAATTCAGGGTAGAGAAATGTCAAGTCCTACACTTAGGCAAGAGAAGCCCAAAAGGACACACATGGATTGGGCAAAACCAGGCACAATAGCGGCAACAGATGGAAACTAGTCAAGGAGAGAAGCAACCTGGAACTAAGGAGAAACTTCCTGACAGTTAGAACAATTAACCGGTGGAACTGCCTGCCTCCAGAAGTTGTGGGTGCTCCATCACTGGAGGTTTTTAAGAAGAGACTGGACAGCCATTGGTCCGAAATGGTATAGGGTTTCCTGCCTGAACAGGGGGTTGGACTAGATGACCTCCAAGGTCCCTTCCAACTTATTATTATTATATAAAACTTTTATTCATAAAACATGAAACTCAGTCAACTTAACACTCAAATTGACTGGCACTAATGGTTGACACAGGTTGTCGTCATCATCATCATCATCATCATTATTATTATTATTAACAACTGTGAGAGGGATCTTGGCGTCTTAGTGGACAGTCCATTAAACATGAGCCAGCCGTGTGCAGTGGCAGCCAGAAAAGCCAACGCAATCCTAAGATGCATTAACAGAGGGAGTCAGTCAAGACCGCGTGAGGCACTAATACCACTCTGCAAAGCCTTAGTAAGACCCCAGCTAGAATACTGGAAGCAGTTTTGGTCACCCACACTACAAAAAAAGTGTTGAGACTCTAGAAAGGGTACAGAGAAGAGCAACAAAGAGGATCAGGGGACTGGAGGCGAAAACATATAAGGAATGGCTGCTGGAATTGGGAATGTCTAGTTTAATGAAGAGAAGGGCGAGGGGGGACACGATAGCAGTCTTCCAGTATTTGAGAGGAAGGGGGTCCACCTATTTTCCAAAGCACCCGAAGGCCAGACAGGGAATAACGGACGGAAAAAGATCAAGAAGAGATTCAACCTGGAAATAAGGAGAAATTTCCTGACAGTGAGAACAAGCAATCAGTAGAAGAGTTTTGTCTACAGATGTTGTGGGAGTTTCATCAACCGGAGGCTTTCAAGAAGAGACTGGACTTCTGTCTTGTCAGACATGGTGTAGGGTCTCCTACTTGGGCAGGGGGTTGGACTAGATGACCAGATGACCAACAGATGTGGGAGTTTCATCAACCGGAGGCTTTCAAGAAGAGACTGGACTTCCGTCTTGTCAGACATGGTGTAGGGTCTCCTACTTGGGCAGGGGGTTGGACTAGATGACCAGATGACCAACAGATGTGGGAGTTTCATCAACCGGAGGCTTTCAAGAAGAGACTGGACTTCCGTCTTGTCAGACATGGTGTAGGGTCTCCTACTTGGGCAGGGGGTTGGACTAGATGACCAGATGACCAACAGATGTGGGAGTTTCATCAACCGGAGGCTTTCAAGAAGAGACTGGACTTCCGTCTTGTCAGACATGGTGTAGGGTCTCCTACTTGGGCAGGGGGTTGGACTAGATGACTAGATGACCAACAACTCTTTGTTACTCTGGTTCCCGCCTACCCCACGGTCCTTTCAGCATTTTTTAGAAGGCTCCACACCCATTTGCACCCCTCTGATGACCCTGAGGACACAGGTGTAAACCACCCAAGAGGCCTCAAGGACTCTCCAAAAGGAAGCCAGAAGGACCGGCTGTCTGCAAGGAGTATAAATCCTCCCGTTCTCCCGCCCTCCAGCCAGAGCTGAAGAAGCTTCTGGGAGGAGAAGGGAAACGTCTTCAGAGAAAAGCAAAGTCCAGTTATGTCCTGGAAAAGCACCTTTAGGGCTTGCGGTGGGCACTGCACGGAGACACGAACGCATCGATGGCTGGCCGAGGGAACGGACCCATTCTCAAGCTTTGTCGTGTGCTCCAAACAGCCAGCCGGCCCACCTCTTGGTTTCTTCCTGTAACCCGTGGGGGGGGGGACGTGCAGTCCTTTGGGGCTTTCTTCGGAGGCTGCTTGCGGCTCCTTGGGGTTGGCTGGCTCCTTGGCCCGGCCCAGGCTCTCGGCTTGATCGACCCCCTTGCCTTTTTGTTAGCAGAGATTGAGATCGGGATGCTGGATGAGAAACTGATCAAGTTCCTGGCCTTGCAGAGAATACACCAGCTCTTCGCCTCCAAAGCTCAGCCCGCAGCCGACCGCGTGGGAAGCCCCCCGCCCACTTCTGCCAGCAGCCCTGCCGAAGGTAGTCTGGGCCGCCATAATCCCGGCCTTCCAACTGGGGGGCGGGGGGGGGGGGTTGAAAAGAGAATGGGGGGCTTGGCGTCCTCTTGCATGTGCCCCGTTTCTTCTCTCTCTCTCTCTCTCTCTCTCTCTCTCTCTCTCTCTCTCTCTCTCTCTCCTTCTCTCTCTTTCTCTGTGTGTGTGTGTCTCTCTCTCCTTCTCGTGTTTTTCTCCCTCTTTCTCTCTCCCTCTCCCTCTGTGTGTCCCTTTCTCTCTCTCTCTCTCTCCCACTCGTGTTTTTCTCCCTCTTTCTCTCTCCCTCTCTTTGTTTCTCTCTCTTTCCCCCTCTCTCTTTTCTCTCTCATTCCCCCTTTCTTTCTCTCTCCCTCTCCCCCCCTCTCTCTCTTTCTTTCTCCCTCTTTCTCTTTCTCCCTCTGTGTCTTTCTCTCTCTCTCCTTCTCTCTTTTTCTCTCTCTCCCCCGCCCCCCACTCAACCCTTCGGTCTCCAAGTGTTGCCCTCTCCAAGTGCCAAATCCCGAGGGCCTGCTAGGTGCCCACTCCTGCTCAGAGTAGATACAGCGGTACCTTGATCCTGATCGTTAATCCGTGATCGGTTGCAGGAGGCACGATGAGCACCAAAAACAATGAGCACCAAACAAATTTTTCCCCATAAGGAGGGAGGTAGCGAGTCAGCAGGCAGCCGACACCGACACGTTCTAGCTGGTGCGTTGAGTATCAAACAAACAACGAGCGGCGGGACAAAAACGTCCTCGTCCAAATGCGTCGAGTACCAAATTCGATAAGTTTCGAAGCGGCTGAGTACCACGGTACTGCCGTAATCTGAATTAAAGCATCAGTGACAGGTGCCGGACTGTCCGTGCAGTGAAGGGGACACCCCAGCCCCAGCCTGGGCCCGGCTGCTCTGCCCTTGGACACCCCCTTCTTTCTGACCATGCTACCATCGCCCTGGCACCCTTGCCCTGAGCAGTCTAGCTGGGCAAAGCCCACTCTTTCCAGCAGGGAAGCTCGGCCGAGCTTTTCCCTGGAGTTGGGAGGGTTAAAAAAGGGGGGCCTCCTTTTTCCCTGGGGAGGGATCTCGTGGGAAAGTGGAGCCCGCCGCAGTTCTTCTCAGCGGCGTTCAGAGAGAGAGGCGTATGGCAACTGAGCAATCCCGTCTCTGGCACGGCAGGCGCTTGGCACCCAGGGCATCTTTCTGCCTTTCCAGGACGGAGGAAGGAGGTGCAGGCCCGGGCGGTCTTCTACCCACTGCTGGGCTCGGGCAGCGCGGTGAACATGTGCTACCGGACCCTCTACATCGGGACAGGCAAGGAAGGGCTGGTCCTCTGCGTGGCTGGGAGGTGTGGGTGGTCGGCGGCGGTGGGGAAGGAGCGCCTCCGCTCTTTCGCTGCCCCTCGGGGTGCGTTCCTGGGGCTCCCTCTGGCCCCCTCGCTGGGAAAGCCGCCCTCCAGGCGGCGGCCGATACATGATTTACGAACAAGAAATGTGGAGGTGAGCAACCCAAGGCCTGACCCGGTAGTGGGGACCCCCGGATTGCGGTTCTGAGATCCCCCCCCTTTCCTCCTTCGTTCGACAGGAGCAGACATGGACGTGTGCCTTACAAACTACGGTCACTGCAACTACGTCTCGGGCAAACACGCCTGCATCTTCTACGATGAGGTGAGAGCTGGAAGGCGAGCGCCCAGGGCTTTCCGCTCCTCTGGCTGTTTCCCTCCCCCTCTCCCCCCCCCCCCCGCAACCTCAGCCGTTTGGTGACAACGGTGTTTCTTCCCCAGAACACCAAACATTACGAACTGCTGAACTACAGCGAGCACGGCACCACGGTGGACAACGTCTTGTACTCCTGCGACTTCTCCGAGAAGGCAGCGTTCATCCCGCCCAGCAGCATGGTTGCCAAAGTGCAGAGCGTGATCAGTAAGTTCTCCCGGGCTGCCACACACACACACACACACACACACACACACACACACACTTGCCCAAAGGGTTATCCTGGAATCCTTTTACTTCTTAGGATCTGATGCTGGCTTGCTCGGAGTGGTGGGCGGCCCACAAAACAGAAACACTTTTCAACGTGGCCCCTGCATCGGTGGCCGCGTGGCTCATTGGGAACGACACCGACGTGTGAGCTTGCCCCCCCCCCTTTTAAGTGTCAGTGTACGTCGTCCTCTACTTACCACCACGGTTGAGGAGGGGGAGGATTAGGGATGTTTGCTGCCTTGGGTTACAGGGAGTCCTCGACTTAACGACCACGGTTGACAGGGAAGGAGGATTAGGAATGTTTGCTCAGTCACAGAGAGTCCTTGACTTATGACCCCAGTTGAGCCCAACATGTCTGTGGCTTAAGCAAGCCAGTTGTTAAGTGAGTTTCCTCCATTTTATGACCTTTCTCGCCGCAGCTGTTTAGTGAATCCCTGCAGCGGTTAAGTTAGTCGCACGGTTGTTAAGTGAATCCGACTTCCCCATTGGCTTTGCTTGTTGGACGGTCGCAAAAGGGGATCACGTGACCCCAGGGACTTTGCGATCGTCATAAATGTGAGTCAGTCGCCATGCGCCTGAATTTGGATCGTGACCACGGGGATGCTGCGACGGTCGTAAGTGTGAAAAACGGTCCTAAGCCCCTTTTTTCAGTGCCGTTGTAACTTCAAACGGTCGCTAAACAAATGGTTGTAAGTCGAGGACTCCCTCTGCCCGACACCTTGCTACTCCTCTTTGTGGGATGGCAGCCGTAGTTACCCAAGAACAAGTGTGGGCAGGAGGCCTTATTTGTTGGTTAATAAAATTGGCAGTCTGCACGAAGGACGCTGGGCTCCTCCTGTTTTTGTTGTTGTTGTTGTTGTTGCCAAAGTGATTGATCAATCGATTGATCAAATTTGTGCACCACCCATCTCACTGTTGGCCTTCTCAGCACCCCGAATGCTTTTCTTTTTAACCCGCAAAAAGGGCTGCCTGGTCCCCAGCCTTTCTCGGTTGCCGCACCGGAGGAAAAGGGAAGGGGAAGCATTTAATGCGCACAGGCATGCAAACGGGGTCACGAGCAGACGCACAACGCAGACGGGGTGGCGCTAGTGCCCACGTGACGCTCGCTAGCCCTGCCCTGTTTTCGCCGCACACAGCCCCGTTTAGGCCGTGCGGCGCCCCGCTTAGGCCGTGCGGTGCCCCCTTTAGGTTGTGTGGCACCCTGTTTAGGTCATGCAGAATCCCATTTAGGTTGTGTGGTGCCCCCTTTAGGTTGTGTGCTGCCCCCTTTAGGCCGTGTGGTGCCCCATTTAGGTTGTGTGATGCCCCACTTAGGTTGTGTGGCGCCCCCTATAGGTTGTGTGATGCCCCCTATAGGTTGTGCGGCGCCCCGTGCCCCCTTTAGGCTGTGTGGCGCCCCGTTTAGGCCGTGTGGCGCCCCATTTAGGTTGTGCCGCACCCATTTTAGGCTGTGCGGTGCCCCGTTTAGGCCGTGCGGTGCCCCCTTTAGGTTGTGCGGTGCCCCGCTTAGGCCGTGCAGCCGTGGCGCTGTCACAAGTGGGATTGAGTGCGTGCACCCACTTGCACGCACTGGCCAACCTGTCCCGCGGCCCGGTGGCTGGTAGGCCACGGTCCGTAGTGGGCCTCGACCCACAGGTTGGAGACCCCTGATCTGCCCCCAAATTTCCTTGGAATTGTAATGATGCAGACTGTCCGGTTTTTGGAGATTTATGACTAGAGGTCCCCCGTACCCCCCAATTAGCCCGTACCCAGAAAAGTTGGTGTCCTTAAGCCCTTGCCCCTTCCCCCCTTCCCCAGCCCTGGGGAAAAATCCATCCCATAGTCTTGGTCCTGACCCTTCCCTGTCACCCCCTCCACGAGGTTAGTCTTTTATGGGCATCTCTGGAGATACCTCTTTATGGGCATTTTTCAAACCGTCCCTGAATTCACTTCTGCTTCCTCCTCGTTCTTTCTGACACACAAATCTTCCCTTGTGAGGCTCGGAACAGTTGTGTGTGTGTGACTGTGTGTAATATGTAGGCGAGGCATCGTTGTCAAGCCAGGAATGCAAATTTCACCAACTTTATTGAATGTATTGATTTAGGAATTGCACAGAATTGCAATTGCACAGAAGGGAAAGGCTGGGTCCTCTCTTAAACCACAGAAAAGGGGGGCGGGGTGTGTGTGTCTTTAAATCCATTTCTCCATTGTCGGAGGATTCCCCAAAGATTATTAAAAAAAAATACAGATAGTCCTCAACTTACGGCCACAATTGAGCCCCAGATTTCTGTGGCTAAGATGACATATTTGCTAAGTGAATTTTGCGCCCTTTCTAGCCGCCGTCGTTAAATGAATCGCTGCAGTTGCTAAGTTAGTCACAGGGTCGTTACGTGAATCTGACTGTGATTGTCAGAAGGTCGCCAAAGGGGAATCACGTGGCTTCAGGACACAGCCACCGTCATAAATATGAGTCCGTTGCCAAGCGTCCAGATTTTGACCCCGTCGTGTGAAAAACAGCCGTAAGTGGCTTTTTTTAAGTGCCGTTGTGGTTTCGAACGGTCACTAAATGAGCAGTTGTAAGGCGAGGACTGGCTGTAGTGCAAGATTGCAGCTAATTTTGAAAGAGGATTGAGTTTGCACACAGGCAGCCCTCGGCTTACATCCCTTCATTTAGTGGAGGGGTCCCCAAACTTGCCCACTTTAAGGCTGGTGGACTTCAACTCCCAGAATTCCTCAGCCAGCTTTGCTGGCTGAGGAATTCTGGGAGTTGAAGTCCACCAGCCTTAAAGTGGGCATGTTTGGGGACCCCTAATTTAGTGACTGTTCAAAGTTACACAACATTGAAAAAAGCGACTCATGTCTTATTTTTCACGCTGATGACCGTTGCAGTGTCCCTGTGTTCATGTGATCAAAATTAGGACGCTCTGCAACTGACTCGTACTTACGACGGTTGCAGCATCCTGGGGTTCTGTGACCAGCCTTTGTGGCTTTTCCCGCCAACTTCCAACAAGCAAAGATGATAGAAAGCCAGATTCCGATAACAAGTATCCCCTTAATGACAGACTCACTTAGTGACTAGCAGCTGCCGTGATTCACTTAACAACTGTGGCAAAAGCGTCGTAAAATGGGGTCATGGTTCTCTCAACAGCCGCCTTGCTTAGCAGAGGCAGTGTTTGCTTTATTGTTTGGTGTTATTTTAATTTTACTTTTTAAATTTAATTCTGTTTATTTTTCTGTTTTTTATTTTATTATATAATTTTTTATCTTACGTCACTTTATTTTTTATTTATTTCATTTCATTTCGTTATTATATTTCATTTCACTTTACCATTTTATTATTTATTTTATTATTTTATTTCGTTTCAATTCATTTTCACTTTACTATTTTATTCTTTATTTTTGTTTTATTATTTCATTTTATTTCGTTTCCTTTCGCTCTATTTTATTATTTATTTATTTTATTTTATTATTTTATTTTATTTCGTTTCATTTCCTTTCACTTTACTATTTTGTTATTCTTTATTCTTTTATTATTATATGTTTGCCCTGTTCACCGCCTTGAGTCCTTCGGGAGAAGGGCGGTATACAAATATAATAATAATAATAATAATAATAATAATAATAATAATAATAATAATAATAATAATAATAATAATAATAATAATAATTTCTTTTTATTTTATTTTATTATTTTATTTGTCAAATGTATTGGCCACCCACCTCAGTGCGCGCATGAGCAATCCTGGGCTGCACTGTGGCCGTAAGACGAGGACTGCCCGCACTTAAAGGGGGTGCAAACCGGGGTGTGTGTGTGCTTCTGAGGTGCCAGCCTCTCCCTCTTGGCCTCCATCCTCTGCCTCTTCTCCCTCCAGAGCGCCACAAGAGCCGGAAGCCGCCGGAGGAAGAGCTGCCCGCCCAACCGCCCGTCGGAGAGCCCGTCGCCATGCGCGCCCAGGCCCAGGGCCAGCCCCATCCGCCCTGCGGCTGCCGGGCCAGCAGCTCCAGCCTGATCGGGGGCAGCGGGGCGGGCTGGGAGGGCACGGCCCTCCTGCACCACGGCAGCTACATCAAGCTGGGCTGCCTGCAGTTCGTCTTCAGCATCACGGAGTTTGCGACCAAACCGCCCAAGGGGGACACCTCGGCCTTAGCCCAGGAGACGGACCTGGAGGAGAAGCTGAGCCCCAAAGGCCACCAGGCTGCGGTGCTCCGGTCCAACTCAGTGCCATAGGAGCTTTGGGGTTGACCCGTCGGGGGGGGGGGTCAGGGGGGGAGAAGCCCCTCCCCTCTTCTCCCCTGCACCAGAGACGCCCATTTGACACACACAAACCCCCCCCCCCCCCCCGACCCCGTCTGTCCGCATTTTTTTTTTTTTTTTTTCCCTACCTGGGGCGGGGCGCAGACTTTGGACGCCCTTTGCATGAAATGAAGAACTTTAAATTTTTTTTATGGTTTGCTCAAGTTTTAGGGGCATTTGCACATATATTTGTACTATACATTTCATTTAAAAGACAAAAAGACAAAAAAAAAAGAGAGAGAGAGAGAGAAGGGGAAAAAAAAAACAAACCACAGGATACTGCCACCTGCGGAGGCTGTGCTGGGCGGAGGGGGGGGCGGCCGGGGGGGTCGTGGCCCACGGCAAGCGCTCCCTCGCCGTTGTAAAATAATCAAAAACTTGTTCTATTTTGTGCCAGTGACAATAGTTTTTATATTGAAAAAAAAAAAGAGAGAAATACAGTTTTCATACAGCAAAATCTATACAACTATCATTGTTTTATTTAATGTAAAGACACAACTCTTCCCACCCACCCACCCCCATGCCGGTGTTTTTTTGTCCCCCACCCCCACCCCGTGCCCACATCCTGTGCCCCTCCCCCCCACCCCACCCCACCCCCCCCCGTTTTCCGATGAGAAGTATTTTGGGCGCTGTGTAAATACATCAACTGACGGCATTTTTCAATGTTTTTTAAAGCTGTGTACAGTGGTACATGTGGTATGACGTTGCCTCCGGTTGTCTTAATTGTAGCAAAGCGTTTTTTTGTCGTGATCCTGTTTTTTCTCCCTTTTGTTCCCAACGCTTTCCCCGTCCACCCTACCCCCTGCCCCACCCCATCCATCCTGTTCTCTCAGCAGCTAAGTTCTAATGTACAGAAGTAATTGCAATGTTTTAGCTTTTACGGAAACTTTTTTCCTGTATTCTGTATATAAAACTAGAAAATACGGCACTCGCTGGTGTCCGCCTGTCTGTCGAGACCCCCACCCCACCCGTCAAGGGACCACACATCACTGCCCCTCACCCCTGCAGCCCGCCGGATTGGACCCCTCGTGATGACCCTTGCCTTGCTCGTCCCCAGCTCTTGTCACGAAACCCACCCACCCGGCATGACGTAGCGCCCAGGTGGCAGCTTCAAGCATCGCCACTACGTCTGCCCAGCAAGAGGGCCAGTAGGCCCCCCCCATCCAAGGCTGCCTCGGGGCCCCTGTTTGCACCCCGAGGTGCTACCTTAACTCCCACCGTCCCCACACCTGTGTGTATTGTCTGGACGGTGCAGCACGATGGGCAGAGCAGTTGGAGAAGAACGGCCAAGTGGTTCCCCTTCGATCTTGGAAAAGTTTCCTCCGCCATCCAGGGGACACGAAGTCTGCATTAGGGCCAGGGGGTCCCTGACTTACAACTGCTGAGGGACGGTTCAAAAGTTACAAGAGCACTGGGGGAAAAAAAAGTCAGTTTCCGCACACGGGATTGTGGCGGCATCGCGTGACTCAAAATTCGGACGCTCGGGGACTGTCTTGCATTTGCGACGGGCGCTGTGTCCCGGTGTCATGTGACACCCCCCCCCTTTTGCAACCTTCTGGCCAGCAAACTCAATGGGGGGGAGCCTTATTTGCTTAGCAAACCTGTTGCTAACTGAACAAGTTAGTATTATGTCGTTCACTGGACAAGTGTGGCCACAAAGGCCGCTTAACAAACGTCCCACCAGCGACAAATGTTGAGGTCCATTGTGGGTCATAAGAGTTAGGACCACCTGTATTCTTTTAAGACTGCCAGTGCAGGATGGGACCCCGGGTAATCTTGCTGCTCTTGCAGCAACCGCTTGCAGCCTTCTACATGTCCACAGCATAGACTTTGTCCTTGCTCAGATCTGAATCCCCCGGTGCACGTTGTGTGTCTCACACTTTGGGGAGTGATAAGACCGAAACAATAGTTCAGGGTAGCTAAGCAGCTTGCTTGTTAGCCTGGGCCAGGGGTAGGCAACCTCGGCTCTTTTATGACTCGTGGACTTCAACTCCCAGAATTCCTGAGTCAGCTGTGGGAAAAGACACGGGGGTTTGCAGAGAGGAAGAGGAAGAGGAGGAGGATTGGTGCTCACTGAGCTTGGTTGTTTATTTGCAGACTTTTCATGACCCGCCTCGTGCGTGTACTGATGATGTTACCTAGTTGGGTCCTGAAACATCTTTTTAATTCAGAGTTTTTCCTGGGGGGAGACACTGCATTTCAATCCCGGTGGTTTTCCAACCTCAGCAACCTCTGATATATGGGTTCCAATTCCCAGAGGGTGAAGGGCATCATCAATGCATGGACAGGGAGCTGAAGCAAATCATCATCATCATCATCAATAGTTGGAAGGGACCTTGAGGGTCATCTAGTCCAACCCACTGCTCAGGCAGAAAACCCTATCCAGGAGTAGGCAACCTTGGCTCTTTTATAACGTGAACTTCAACTCCCAGAATTCCTGAGCCAGCTGCTCAGGAATTCTGGGAGTTGAAGTCCACGAGTCATAAAAGAGCCAAGATTGCCTACCCCTGCCCTATACCCTTTCAGACAAATGGCTGTCCGGTCTCTTCTTAAAGACTTCTAGTGTTGGAGCATTCACAGCTTCTGGAAGCAAGGAGTTCCACTGGTTAATTGTCCTCACTGTCAGGAAATTCCTCCTTAGTTCCAGGTTGCTTCTCTCCTTGACTAGTTTCCACCCGTTGCTTCTTGTCCTGCTTTCAGGCACTTTGGAGAATAGCTTGACTCCCTCTTCTTTGGGGCAGCCCCTGAGATACTGGAAGACTGCTATCACCCCTAGTCCTTCTCTTCATTAGACTAGACATCCCCAATTCCAGCAACCGTTCCTTGTATGTTTCAGCCTCCAGTCCCCTGATCCTCTTTGTTGCTCTTCTCTGCACTGTTTCCAGAATCATCATCTTTTTGACATCGTGGCGACCAAAACTGGATGCCGTATTCCAAGTGCGGAATTGCCAAGGCCTTGTAAAATGGTATTAACCCTTCACACGATCTTGATTCTATCCCTCTGTTAATGCAGCCTAGCACTGTGTTGGCTTTTTTTGGCAGCTGCTGCACACGGCTGGGTGCTTCCCCTGTGGCCTTTATTGACCACAGAAGATGGGACACCATAATGGCAGCTCCCTCAAGGACATGTGCATGTTCCTTTTTTGGGACCGGGAACTCAAAAGTCTCTACCTCCTCTCCGGCAAGCTGAGAGTAAGCCTGTTCCTGACAAATCTGGCCAGGAAATCTTGGTTGCAAAGATGCAACTCCAGTAGGACCCTCGTCTCTTTCTCCAGAACTAGAATCCCTCAGCCTCGTGGCAGAAATTCTGCTCCATCAACCAAGTCAAAGTCCAGCACTGCTGCAGACTGGTGCTTTGGTGGGGTTAGATATAACAATGTTTTTCTGGGAGATTAACGCTGGGCCACCAAAACTGTGTAACAAGCTGGCTGGTGAGCAAATGAATCTCTTGCCTTCACTGATGGATGTTCCCTAGTTGGGTCATGAAACGTCTGCAAGAAAACCACCAAGCTCAGAGAGCACCAAGGACCCCACAGTTGTTGTCCTCCTCCTCCTCCTCCTCCTCCTCCTTCTCCTCCTCCTCCTCCTCCCTTCTAGCATTCATGATGTTCTCTAGTTGGGTCATGAAACATATGCAAGAAAACCACCCAGCTCAATGAGCACCAAGGATCTCCCAATTTGAATTAGTAGGATATTTGTAGTTTAGTTTTGGCCTGTGAGATCCTTGGTGGGTCTCTGACCTGGGTCTTCTTGCAGGCATTTCATTATCAAACTAGGGAACATCATCAATGCTAGAAGGGAGTGGGGTTTACAAAAAGGAGAAGTGTGGGGTCCTTGGTGCCCTCTGAGCTGGGTGGTTTTCTTGCAGACGTTTCATGATCCAACTAGGGAACATCTTCAGTGCTAGAAGGGAGGAGGAGGAGGAAGAGGAGGAGGAGGACTGTGGGGTCCCGGGTGCTCTCCGAGCTTGGTGGGTTTCCTTATAGATGTTTCATGACCCAACTAGGGAACATCATCAGTGCTAGAAGGGAGGAGGAGGAGGAGTGTGGGGCCTTGGTGCCCTCTGAGCTGGGTGGTTTCCTGGCAGACATTTCATGACCCAACTAGGGAACATCAGTGCTAGAAGGGAGGGGGGGTTACAAAAAGGAGGAGAAGTGTGGGGTCCTTGGTGCCCACTGAGCTGGGTGGTTTTCTTGCAGACGTTTCATGACCCAACTAGGGAACATCTTCAGTGCTAGAAGGGAGGAGGAGGAGGAGGAGGAAGGACTGTGGGGTCCCGGGTGCTCTCCAAGCTTGGTGGGTTTCCTTATAGACGTTTCATGACCCAACTAGGGAACATCATCAGTGCTAGAAGGGAGGAGGAGGAGGAGTGTGGGGCCTTGGTGCCCTCTGAGCTGGGTGGTTTCCTTGCAGATGTTTCATGACCCAACTAGGGAACATCATCAGTGCTAGAAGGGAGGCGGGTTTGTGGAGAAGAGGAGGAAGATTGTGGGGTCCTTGGAGCTCTCTGAGTTTAGTTTTTTTTACAGACGTTTCATGTCCCAACTCTTGCATATTGATAATGTTAGCTAGCTGGGTCGTGAAACATCTTTAATTCAGAGTTTTTCCCGGAGGGAGACAGTATTTCTACCCTAGTGGTTTTCAACCTGGAACTAAGGAGAAACTTCCTAACAGTGAGTACAATTAACCAGTGGGACAGCTTGCGGATAGAATAGAAATAGAAACAGAAATAAATAGAAATAGATATGGAAGGGACCTTGGAGGTCTTCTAGTCCAACCCCTTACTCAAGCAGGAGACCTTATACCATTTCAGACAAATGGTTGTTCACACACTCTTCTTAAAAACCTTCACCATCTCTGAAATGGTATAGTTTCTCCTGCTTGAACAAGGGGCTGGACGAAAAGACCTCCATGGTGCCTTCCAGCTCTATTCAATTCCATCCTATTGTGAAGGCAAGCTGATCCACTGGGTAATTTCCTCATTCTTAGGAAGTTTCTCCTTAGTTCCAGGTTGCTTCCCTCCTTGATTACTTTCCACCCATTGTTTCTTCTCCTGCCTTCTGGTGCTTCGGAAAATAAATTGACCCCCCTCTTCTTGGTGGCAGCCCCTCAAATGCTGGAAATCTGCTATCATGTACGCCCTCTAGACTGGCCAAACCCAAGTCCTGCAGCCATTCTTCGTATGTTTTAGTCTCCAGGCCTTTCATCATCTTAGTTGCTCTTCTCTGTACTTTTTCCAAACTCTCAACATCTTTTTTGTGATATGGTGACCAAAATTGGCTGCACTATTCCAGGTGTGGCTTTACTAAGGCTTTATAAAGCAATACTTGGTGGAGCAGTGGGCTAATGCCTCCTTAAGTAACACCAGCTGCCTGCAATTAGTGCAGGTTCGAGTCCCACCAGGCTCAAGGTTGACTCAGCCTTCCATCCTTCCGAGGTAGGTAAAATGAGGACCCAGATTGTTGGGGGCAATAAGCTGACTTTGTAATAATGCCGCTTGGGGGTGTGTGTGAAAGCCCTAATAAGCAGGCATATACATAGAATGAAGGCTACTGCTAAGCTTGTAAGCCGCCCTGAGTCTTCGGAGAAGGGCGGGATATAAATGGAATTTTTTTAAAAAAATACTAATACTTTGCGTGACCTTGATTCTGTGCCTCTGTTTATGCAACCCAGGATTGTGTTAGCTTTTTTGGCTGCTGCCGTACATGGCTGGCTCACAGTCAAGGGATCGTCCACTCGGACCCCAAGGCCCCTCTCACAGTTACTGTGAGGTGGTATCTCTCCTTGGTGCAGAATAACAGCTGAATACAGCTAATCTTCAACATAGATGTGCAGTAATGCAGCCGGTCCATTCTGTTTAGGACTACCTGTAAATTAACCAAGTGTTTTTCGATTGTCACAACTAAGGGCCGTAAATGGAGCTTGCTTGCCCGTTACGTTCATCATTTGTAACATTCGTAAAACTGCTGGCTGCACGTCTGACCTGATTTTATGGTCGTTTTTACAGCAAAGATCCACCTCTGTTAAGCGAACCCTGCAACTCATCGTTTGCCACGGTGTGATTTTGCCAAAACTGAGAGTAATGCTGATAATTTGGCAAAACCACAATCGCAGGACACTGCAAACAGCTGTAAACTTACGACCACAGCTGAAGCCCAAAATTTCCACTGCTAAGTGGGACAATTGCGTGAGCTTTGCCCCACTCGGAAAACTTTCCTGCTGCCGTTCTTAAGCAAACCACTGGGGTTGTTAAGTTAGCCACAGGGTTGTTAAGTGAATATGGCTTCCCCATTGTCAGAAGGTCACAACGGGGTCACGTGACCCTTGCAATCGTCATAAATACGTGCCAGTTGCCAAGTGACTGAATTTTGATCATGTGACCGGGGGGAAATGCTGCAACGGTCGTAAGTATGAAAAACGGTCACAAGTCGCTGTTTTCAACACTGTTATAATGTCAAACAGTCACTAGACAAATGTTTGTGAGTTGAGGATTATCTGCAGTCTAAAGGGAGCTTTGAGGAAACTTTGCACAGCCACTAAGTGACCGGTCATAACATGAGGGCTACTGGTACGTGTAAAGGCCTTGTAAGGCTGGGGTCCCCAACCTTTTTGCTCCTGCAGATCAGTGATGGTGACGGCTTTGGTGTTTCGGCAGCGGGGATGGGGGAATGGTTTTGTGCATGTGAGCGAAATCCCGCCAATGTGCAAATGAAGCTTTGTGTGCTTGCCTGATGCTTTGCTAGCCCGGTTCCCAATGGAAGGGAAGCACTGGAGGTTTTTTAAACACTGAACATTTGCTCCAATGAGGAGAAATACAGTTGCAAGAAAAAGTATGTGAACCCTTTGGGATTACGTGGAGTTTTGCATGAATTGGCCATAAAATGCGCTCTAAACGTCATGTAAGTCACAACAATAGAAAAACACAGTCTGCTTAAAATAATACCACACAAACATTAGCTGTTGTCATGTTTTAATTGAACCTAAGATGGAAGCATTCACAGTGCAGGGTGGAAAAAGTATGTGAACCTTTGGACTTAATAACTGGTTGACCCTCCTTTGGCAGCAATAACCTCAACCAAACGTTTCCTGTAGTTGCAGATCAGACCTGCACAACGATCTGGAGTAATTTTGGACCACTCCTCTTCACAAAACTGTTTCAGTGTAGCAATATTCTTGGGATGTCTGGTGTGAATCGCTCTCTTAAGGTCATGCCACAGCATTTCAGTCGGGTTGAGGTCAGGACTCTGACTGGGCCACTCCAGAAGGCGT
The DNA here is from genome assembly GCA_024294585.1 of Vipera latastei. Classification (NCBI taxonomy): domain Eukaryota; kingdom Metazoa; phylum Chordata; class Lepidosauria; order Squamata; family Viperidae; genus Vipera; species Vipera latastei. The sequence goes on from CM044354.1 coordinate 369,157,959, forward strand.
ATTCTGTTCTGTTGAAGCCATTGTTTTGTTGAATTACTTGTATGCTTTGGGTCATTCTCCTGTTGCATCACCCATCCTCTGTGGAGCTTCAGTTGGCAGACAGATGGTCGTACGTTTTCCTGCAAAATGTCCTGATGAACTCTGGAATTCATTTTCCCATCAATGACAACAATCCGTCCAGGCCCTGAGGCAGCAAAGCAGCCCCAAACCATGATGCTCCCTCTGCCATGTTTCACAGTGGGGATGAAGTTTTGATGTTGGTGTGCTGTGCCTTTTTTTCTCCACACATAGTGTTGTGTGTTTTTCCCAAACAACTCAATGTTGGTTTCATCTGTCCACAGTATATTTTGCCAGTAGTGCTGTGGAACATCCAGGTGCTCTTTTGCAAACTTCAAACGTGCTGCAATATTTTTTTTGGACAGCAATGGCTTCCTCCGTGGTGTCCTCCCATGTACTCCATTCTTGCTTCATGTTTTCCTTATTGTATATGTGTCAACAAAAATGTTAGCATGTGCCAGAGATTTCTGTAGGTCTTTAGCTGACACTCTAGGATTCTTCTTTACCTCATTAAGCATTATGCGCTGTGCTCTTGCAGTCATTTTTACAGGACGACCACGCCTAGGGAGAGTAGCAACAGTGCTAAACTTTCTCCATTTGTAGACAGTCGGTCTTACCGTGGACACATGAACATCAAGGCTTTTGGAGATACTTTTGTAACCCTTTCCAGCTTCATGCAAGTCAACAATTCTTGATCGTAGGTCTTCTGAGAGCTCTTTTCTGCGAGGCATGGTTCACATCAGATAGTGCTTCTTGAGACCAGTAAATCCAAAACAGGTGTGTGTTTTTAAAGGGCAGGACGGCTGTCAGCAACACATCCAATATCATCACACTGATTGGAGTCAAGGTTGGCTCACTCCTGGCTCCAATTAGCTCTTGGAGAAGTCACCTCTTCGAACAAGCTGGCCTGGCCTGATGGGATGGGGTTGGGTTTTATTAATGTGTTTTAACCTATTTTAATGTGTTTTAACTAATTGTAAGAGTTGTGGGCATTCTGTTTAATTCTCTTTTAATTTTTGTATTTTTGTATTTTGTATTTTGTCTTTTAACAAGTACTGCCCTGTTCACCGCCCTGAGTCCTTCGGGAGAAGGGCGGTATACAAATAAAAATAATAATAATTAGGCTAGGGGGTCACATACTTTTTCCACCCTGCACTGTGAATGTTTACATGTTATGTTCAATTAAAACATGACAACAGCTAATGTTTGTGTAGTATTATTTTAAGCAGACTGTGTTTTTCTATTGTTGTGACTTACATGACGTTTAGAGCGCATTTTATGGCCAATTCATGCAAAACTCCACGTAATCCCAAAGGGTTCACATACTTTTTCTTGCAACTGTAGGAATGAGAATCAGAAGAGAGATGGAAGGGACCTTGGAGGTCTTCTAGTCCAGCCCTTGCCCAAGCACCACGACCACAAGTAACTGTCCAGTCTTTTCTTAAAAAACCTCCACCACTGGAGCATTCACAACTTCTGGTGGCAAGCTGTTCCACTGGTTAATTGTCCTCACTGTCAAGAAGTATCTCCTTAATTCCAGGTTGCTTCTCTCCTCGAACGGTTTCCAACCATTGTTTCTCGTCCTGCCTTCAGGTGGTTTGGAGAACAGTTGGACGCCCCCTTCTTTGTGGCAACCCTCAAATACTGGAACACTGCTATAGCGTCTCCCCTATTTCTTCTTTTCTCTAGACTAGCCACACCCAAATCCTGGAATGAACTTGAGCCACAAGACACCAGTCAAGACTTGGAGAAGCAGGTCACTAATGACCTACAGGCAATTAGGAAACTTTTTCAAAGACGGAACACAAAGAAACCTGTCAGGTGTGATAGAGATAAAAAGGAGGCAATGTACTCTTTGCTTCTGTTTCCCCCCCCCCCCCCATGCAAAGTGATGCGTAGGTGTGTCAGCAGCTCATTTAAAGTCTGGTCCCAAGAAGGGAAGGCAAAAGGGTGATGCAAATGGAGATAGCCCTGTCTGCTTGTGTGTGTGTTAATTGTGAATTCCAATCTTCAAAAAAAGGTGGGGGGAATGGATCCAGGAAACTACAGACCTATCAGCCTGACTTCAATACCTGGGAAGATTCTGGAAAAGATAATCAAACAACAAATCAACGAACACCGTGATGCAAACAAAGTCATCACTAAAAGCCAACATGGGTTTGTCCAAAACAGATCATGCCAGACAAAACTTATTGCATTCTTTGACCAAGTGACAAAATTAGTGGACCAGAGGAATGCTGTAGATATAATTTACTTGGACTTCAGTAAGGCATTTGATAAAGTAGATCATAACCTACTATTTGATAAGATAGAAAAATGTGGGTTAGATAGCATCACCACCAGATGGATTCGTAGCTGGCTGACAGGCCGTACTCAGCGTGTGGTCCTCAATGGAACCGCATCTACATGGAAGGAAGTGTGTAGTGGGGTGCCCCAGCGCTCTGTTCTGGGCCCAGTGCTCTTCAACATCTTCATCAACGATTTGGATGAAGGGATAGATGGAGAGCTCATCAAAGCTGGCAGGAATAGCCAATACTCCAGAAGATAGGCTTAAGATACAGGAGGATCTGGACAGACTTGAACACTGGGCGCTATGTAACAAAATGAAATTCAATTGTGAAAAAAGTAAGGTTCTGCATTTAGGCAGAAAAAATCAAATGCACAGGTATAGTATAGGTGGTACCTTGCTCAATAGTAGTAACTGTGAGAGGGATCTCGGAGTCCTAGTGGACAATCACTTCAATATGAGCCAGCAGTGTGCTGCAGCTGCCAAAAAAGCCAACACAGTGCTAGGCTGCATTAACAGAGGGAGAGAATCAAGATCACGTGAAGTACTAATACCACTTTACAATGCCTTGGTAAGGCCACACCTGGAATACTGCATCCAGTTTTGGTCACCACGATATAAAAATGATGTTGAGACTCTGGAAAGAGTGCAGAGAAGAGCAACAAAGAGGATCAGGGGACTGGAGGCTAAAACATATGAAGAACGGTTGCACTTTGCAGGAATTGGGAATGTGTAGTAGTTTAATGAAGAGAAGGATGAGGGGTGACAGGATAACAGTGTTCCAATATCACAGTGTGTGCACGCTGCTCTTGCAAACGGAGCTGCATGCATGCTGGCTCGCTGGCCGCTTGCATGGAACGGTTCCCCCTCCTCCCCCCCACTGGAAACATTGGAGAACTCTGATCTAGACATACATTAGTAATAGATTTTATATTTTGTATTTTTCTCTCTTGGCTGATAAAGGAAGAGGCACGATTCTCCTGAACGCAGACAACTTCAACGCTACAAGTAGATTTAAGAAAAAGGGCATCATAGACTGTCTGGAACTATTTTTTTTTTGTTAGCTGTGAAGTCATGTGCGACCCATCGCGACCCCACGGACAATGTTCCTCCAGGCCTTCCTGTCCTCTACCATCTTCTGGAGTCCATTTAAGCTCAGGCCTCCTGCTTCAGTGACTCCATCCAGCCACCTCATTCTCTGTCGTCCCCTTCTTCTCTTGCCCTCAACCTTTCCCAGCATTGGGCTCTTCTCCAGTGAGTCCTTCCTTCTCATGAGGTGGCCAAAGGATTTGAGTTTTAGCTTCAGGATCTGGCCTTCTAAAGAGCAGTCAGGGTTGATCTCCTCTAGGACCGACCAGTTTGATCGCCTTGCAGTCCAAGGGACTCGCAGGAGTCTTCTCCAGCACCAGAGTTCAAAGGCCTCCATTCTTTGGCGCTCAGCCTTTCTTATGGTCCAACTTTCACTGCCATACATTGCAACTGGGAAGACCATAGCCTTGACTATACGCACTTTTGTTGACAGGGTGACGTCTCTGCTTTTTAGTGCGCTGTCTAGATTTGCCATGGCTTTCCTCCCCAGGAGCAAGCGTCTTTTAATTTCTTGGCTACAGTCCCCATCTGCAGTGATCTTGGAGCCCAGGAAAATAAAATCTGTCACTACCTCCATTTCTTCCCCATCTATTTGCCAGGAATTGAGAGGGCCGGATGCCATGATCTTGGTTTTCTTAATGTTTAGTTTCAACCCAAGTTTTGCACTCTCCTTCACCCGCAACAAGAGGCTCTTTAGTTCCTCTTCACTTTCTGTCAGCAACTATTACTGGAGAACAATCCCATTGGCAAGCCACAGCACAGGTAGTCCTTGATTTACCACCACAATTAAGCTCAAAATTTCTGCTGCTAGGCAAGGCAGTTGTTACGTGAATTCTGCCCCATTTTGAAACCTTTCTCCCCACAACTGTGAAGTGAAGCCCTGCTGTTCTTAAGTTAGGAACGGGCTTGTTAAGTCAGCGTGGCTTGCCCGTTGACTTTGCTTCTCTGATGGTGGCAAAAGCTGAGCACGTTACCCTGGGGTGCTGTGCAGGTTCTGAGGTTTTGCTTGATTAAAAAAATACAGGAAGCCAGACGTTGCCTTCAAGCTTTACGTTTTTATTCAGCTGAACAAAGACGGGCTTCTCTAAAAAAAAAAGAGAAAAAGTCCCAAATATCAGAAAAGCCTGATTTTTATACCTTCTTTGATTACATAAGCAATTTACCCAGCAAAGCTGACACACATAAGATAAAGACTTCGCCCCTTTAAGGCTGGCACGCTGTAGATCAGAAAGCAGAAAGCAGAAGTATTTTATTTATTATTTATTTATTTTAATTCCATTTATATCCCGCCCTTCCCCGAAGACTCAGGGCGGCTTACAAGCTTAGCAGTAGCCTTCATTCTATGTATATGCCTGCTTATTAGGGCTTTCACACACACCCCAAGCGGCATTATTACAAAGTCAGCTTAATTGCCCCCAACAATCTGGGTCCTCATTTTACCTACCTCGGAAGGATGGAAGGCCGAGTCAACCTTGAGCCTGGTGGGACTCGAACCTGCACTGATTGCAGGCAGCTGGTGTTACTTAAGGAGGCATTAGCCCACTGCTCCACCAAGGCTAGAAATGTTCCCTTTGGGGTGTTTCCCCAAGACACCTTATGCTCCTGGGTGGGTTGGGATAGTGGCTGTTTCCTTTGTTGTCCTTTTACGACCTTGCATTCCCGGTTCTGCAAGTGGCCAGAGATAGCAGGGCCATCTGCACGTATTCACAATCAATATTATCCCCCTAAGTCCGGGTCAACGGGGGCACTGCGACCGTCATAAATGCGAGCCAGTTGACAAGCATCTGAATTTTGATCAGGTGGCCACGGGCATGCTGCAACTGCCATAAGTGTGAAAAACGGTCATGCCCCCTTTTTGAAGTTCTGTTGCAACTTTGAACGGGCACGAAATGAACTGCCGTTAAGTCGAGGACTGCCTGTATTGCCTTCCACCCCGGGGAAGCCACTCCACGCATACGTGGACTGCCTAAAATCGACAAAAAGGCCACTCCGCAAAGAGGCCACTCGTCAGTGGCGCCAACGTGGTCACTTAAAGGTAAAGGTTCCCCCGCACATGCGTGCTAGTCGTTTCCGACTCTAGGGGCCGGTGCTCATCTCCGTTTCAAAGCCAAAGAGCCAGCACTTGTCCGAGGACGTCTCCATGGTCATGTGGCCGGCATGACTAGATGCCAAAGGCGCACGGAACACTGTTACCTTCCCACCGGAGTGGTCCCTATTTTTCTACGTGCATTTTTACGTGCTTTCGAACTGCTAGGTTGGCAGAAGCTGGGACGAGTAACAGGCGCTCACTCTGTTACGCGGCACTCGGGATTCGACCCGCCAAACTGCCGACCTTCTGATCGACAAGCTCAGCGTCCTAACCCACTGAGCCACCCCGTCCCTCAACGTGGTCACTTACCACATTGCAAAACATCTAAACCACCTTATTATTAAATTAAAAACTCGTGGCAAGGTTTGGAAACTAGAACTGGATCCGGATGAGCCCGTCATTTCTTGTGACGTCACTTCAATCTTCGCCTGCACTGCAACAACTGAGGCCGTCAGGGTAGTGAAGAAATGACTGTTATAGGACGGCACGTAAGGTGACATAACTAACCGCAGCCCAGGCCACATATGTACTGTGCTGGGCTAGAAACCTAGAACTATGGAGAACTTTCCTAACAGAACAATTAACCAGTCAAACAGCTTGCCTCCAGAAGTTGTGGATGTTCCATCACTGGAGGTTTTCAAGAACAGACTGGACAATATTTGTCCAGAATGCTATAGAGTCTCCTGCCTGAGCTGGGGATTGGACTAGAAGACCTCCAAGGTCCCTTCCAACTCTGTTATTCTGTTATAGACGCTTGGTGATCCTATGGGCCAGGAGTTCTCTCCACATTTTCCAAGATAGCACCACTTCTTTGAGTTGTTCCGTGCTCTGGCTAGTGTCAGCTTTGAGGGTATCCAGCCTGGTTGCCTTTTACCGCTCGCTCTTCCATCATTGTTTTCTCCAGTGAATTGTCCCGCATGACATGGCCAAAATAAGCGAGACACAGTTTTGTGATTTGGCCTTCCACTGACATGCCTGGAGTCATTGCTCCGGAATGGGACAACTCACTGCGGTCAACTTGCTGTGGCCAATTCACCGTGGCCAACTCGATGGTGGGACAATTTAACCATTCGATTTAACGAAAATAAATAAAAAATATTTTAATGTTTGCCATTCCTACTTGACTTTGTTCCTCCTTTTGCGTCCTTTCTTTAAAGTCTCTGTTCCATCATTTCTGTGGTATTAGTGCAACTCTTGCACCGCAGCGAGTTGTCCGGCGGTGAGTTGGCCGTGACGAGTTGGCTATAGCGAGTTGGCTGTGGTGAGTTGGCCATGGCAATTTGACCGTGGCAAATTGTTACAGACCTGGATGCGTGCCAGAGTAATGCGAGTGTCAAGGTTCCGACAGATGAAACTCTTCAAAAGAACTTAAAGGCATCGTTTACTTTAAAGGATAATTTATTCGAGTAGCATACTATTGGCACTTACATAATCAAGGCCAAAAACTGAATTCCCCTCCCCTGGACACCTAGTATCAAAGCACAATTCCCTCCTGCAATTAACCATCATAAATCACATTCCCCAATTAGCTTGAAGCGCGGGCTTCCTCTCCAGCTCTCCAGCCTGCCAATTCTTTTATCACCTCTGGGCTCAGTAACCTTAATTCTCACGCTAAGTTTAGTGTTGTTGTGTCTAGCTGGACTCTCATTCACATCCACCCCTCCTCTCAGCATCATCTAACTCTAAAAGCGAAAGGAAGAAAGGAAGAAAGATGGCTACGTTTCCATTTGTCAATGCATTTGTCAATTTGCATTTGTCAATGCAAAAAATATCCAATGTTAGCAGCATTGACAGCAGGCGTCTTCTCCAGCCCCACAACTCAAACGAGTCAATTTTCTGCCTGTCTTGCTTTCTTTAAAGTCCAGCTTTCCCAAACATGTGTAACTATGGCTTGTATTTGAAAGAGGTAGCCTGACCACTGCCTATTTCAAATACAGCAAAGGTTTCAACAGATAAATCTACGGCTGTGCCTCGGGTTCACTTGTGGCTAATCTCTACATGGAAGAGGTAGAAACCAAAGCTTCAAAGGAATTCCGCCCACTCACTGGTGTAGATATATGGACACTATCTGGGTTAAGATTAAACCACAGGAACTGGAAGTCTTTCCCAAGGACATCAACGCTGGACAGGAACGCTAAGTTCAGATGGGAAAATGTCGAAGAAAACAATTTGGCTTTCCTGGATTGCGCGGTACACATTAAGGAACATAGAAGCCTCAGCATCAAAAAATAAAATAAATAAAATAAAATAAAATAAAATAAAATAAAATAAAATAAAATAAAATAAAATAAAATAAAATAAAATAAAATAAAATAATAAAATAATAAAATAAAATAAAATAAAATAATAAAATAAAATAAAATAAAATAAATAATAAAATAAAATAAAATAATAAAATAAAATAAAATAAAATAAAATAAAATAAAATAATAAAATAAATAAAATAAAATAAATAAAATAAAATAAAATAATAAAATAAAATAAAATAAAATAAAATAAATAAAATAAAATAAAATAATAAAATAAAATAAAATAAAATAAAATAAAATAATAAAATAAAATAAAATAAAATAATAAAATAATAAAATAAAATAAAATAAAATAAAATAAAATAAAATAAAATAAAATAAAATAATAAAATAATAAAATAAAATAAAATAATAAAATAAAATAATAAAATAAAGGCCTGGAGGAATGTTGTCCATAGGGTCGCAATGGGTCGGACACGACTTCGCAGCTAACAACAACAATAAAATAAAATAAAATAAATAAAATAATAAAATAAAATAATAAAATAAAATAAAATAAATAATAAAATAAAATAAAATAAAATAAAATAATAAAATAAAATAAAATAATAAAATAAAATAAAATAAAATAAAATAAAATAAAATAAAATAATAAAATAAAATAAAATAAAATAAAATAAAATAATAAAATAAAATAATAAAATAAATAAAATAAAATAAATAAAATAAAATAAAATAAAATAAAATAAAATAAAATAAAATAAATAATAAAATAAAATAAAATAATAAAATAAAATAAAATAAAATAAAATAATAAAATAAAATAATAAAATAAAATAATAAAATAAAATAAAATAAAATAAAATAAATAAAATAATAAAATAAAATAAAATAAATAAAATAAAATAAAATAAAATAAATAAAATAATAAAATAAAATAAATAAAATTAAATTAAAATAAAATTAAAATAAAATAAAATAAAATAAAATAAAATAAAATAAATAAAATAATAAAATAAAATAAAATAAATAAAATAAAATAAAATAAAATAAATAAAATAATAAAATAAAATAAATAAAATAAAATTAAAATAAAATAAAATAAAATAAATAATAAAATAAAATAAAATAAAATAAAATAAAATAAAATAAAATAAAATAATAAAATAAAATAAAATAAAATAAAATAAAATAAAACAAAACCAGACACAGAGAGATCAGTTTTCACATTTTGATTCTCACCGCCCACTGGAGCACAAAATGGAAGTGAGCAGAACCCACACGGCCAGGCTGAAAGTTTGCCTATCAGCAAGGAGGGGAAAGAACAAGAATTAAAACACATCAAGGAAGCCCTCAGAACTTGGGGCTATCCCAACTGGGCCTTCATCAAATCCCCCCAAAGACCCAGCATGGTCACAGGGTCAAAATTCAGGCCCTTAGCAAGTGACTCATATTTATGATGATTGAAGTCTTGCAGACTGATGCGATCCCGTTTTGACAGCCAACGTCAATAGGGAAACCAGATTCTTTTAACAACTGTGTTACTCACTTAACGACCGCATTGATTCGCTGCCAAAAGAAAGGTCGTCAAATGGGGCAAAACCCGTTTAGCAACTGTCTTGCTTAGCAATGGAAATTTTGGGATTAATTGTGGCTGCAAGTCAAGGGCTACCTGTACAGAGAATTCCTGAGCCAGCATGGGGGAACTATGGCCCCTTCATGACTCGTAGACTTCAACTCCCAGAATTCCTGAGCCAGCATGGGGGAACCATGGCCCCCTTTATGATTGTGGACTTCAACTCCCAGAATTCCTGAGCCAGCATGGGGGAACCATGGCCCCCTTTATGACTTGTGGACTTCAACTCCCAGAATTCCTGAGCCAGCATGGGGAAACTATGGCCCCTTCATAACTAGTGGACTTCAATTCCCAGAATTCCTGAGCCAGCATGGGGCAACTATGACCCCTTCATAACTAGTGGACTTCAATTCCCATGCTGGCTCAGGAATTCTGGGAGTTGAAGTCCACGAGTCATAAAAGAGCCAAGGTTGCCTACCCCTGGGCTAGGACATACCAGCCATGGAGAGTTGGGGGAACACCCCTAGAAATGCAAGTGTTGTAGACAACGTTGTTCAGCCCATCCTGGAAACAGTCAATCAGCATGTCTTGTGGTCAGTCAGTCAGTTGGCAACTTGTGGAACTCTTGGATATACACGGCCACTAGTCAACATCCCTGACTTAGGGTCTTGAATCTGGTCATGGCTTTGCAATCAGCCGGGGGACCTTCAAATTACTTTCGGAGCGCACCCATGAAATGGTCAAAGTTACACAGCTACAGGGCATCATTGCCGCGGAGGGTGACCATCCACTCTGCTGCAGTCCCCTCTGGTGCCATGGCCACACACCACACCTTTGCACCTTCAGTTTCATGTCCAGCCCATTCTCCTGCAGGTAGGTCCAGACCTGAGCCAGGAAGAACCTCGGTTGCTTAGGGTCTGTCCCATACCCCATCCCAAGGACTGGTGGTCTGCAAGCTCTCCAGCCCAGGCCGGTAGTGCTGGCTGGGCTATCGTGGTGGTGGTGGTGGTGGCTGGTGCAGAGCAGGAACCTGTGCCTGAGCCACTGGGGCAGGTGTTGCCACAGGTGTGGCAGCGGGCATGACTGTGCAATCGCCAGGTGGGGCTTGTGCTGGTTGAGCTGTGGGCTGAGTCATCCGCGCCACAGCTTCGCATGCTTTGAGGTTTCCGAAGGCCCCCCCGCACGTACTTGATTGCGCGCTCTAGCAATCTTCCCAGTCTTCTTTCGTTCTGATCCCCCAGAGACCGTCGGTGTCTCCACTGGTCCCCATAGGCTTCCAGCTCGACCAGCTTTCAAGGAATAGAATAGAATAGAATAGAATAGAATAGAATAGAATAGAATAGAATAGAATAGAATAGAATAGAATAGAATAGAATAGAATAGAATAGAATAGAATAGAATAGAATAGAATAGAATAGAATAGAATAGGACCTTGGAGGTCTTCTAGTCCAGCCCCTGCTCAAGCAGGAGAACCTACACCAACTCAGTCCAGTCTCTTCTTAAAAATCTCCAGTGATGGAGCGCCCACGATTTCTGGTGGCAAGCTGTTCCACTGGTTGATTGTCCTCACTGTCAGGAAGTTTCTCCTGAATTCCAGGTTGCTTCTCTTTTTGTTCAATTTCCAACCATTGTTTCTTGTCTTGCCGTCATCTGGTGCTTTGGGAAACCAGTTGACCCCCCTCTTCTTTGTGGCAGCCCCTCAAATACCAGAAGACTGCTATCATGTCACTCTTTTGGCGCAGGAAATTTTTAGTCCTAGCACCTGATTCTTCTTTTAGTAAAAGGACCTTTCAGTCCAACCAAATGGGAGTCCTAAGGGATTGGACCGGGGCAGGTCTGACCCTTATTTTCAAGAAGAAAAACAAAATCCCCAGGAAATAAACCACAGCAGCAATTCCACTGAATGCCAGCAATGTATTATTATTACCCTGCTGAGTTACAGAGACATTCATGTGGTTTAGAGAACAGCTTGACTCCCTCTTCTTTGGGGCAGCCCCTCAAATACTGGAATACTGCTATCATGTCTCCCCTATTTCTTCTTTTCTTTAGACTTCCCATAGCCAAATCCCGCAGCTGTTCCTCATATGTTTTAGTCTCCAGGCCTTGGATCATCTTAGCTGCTCTTCTCTGATTTCCCCCCCCCCCCTAAACTCTCAACATCTTTTTGGTGATACGGTGACCAAAACTGGCTGCAGTATTCCAGGTGTGGCCTTACTAGGGTTTTATAAAGCGGTACTAATACTTTGCGTGAACTTGATTCTACACCTCTGTTTATACAAGCCAGGATTGCGTTAGCTTTTTTGGCTGCTGCTGCACACGGCTGGCTCATGGCCAAGTGATCGTCCACTGGGACTCCGAGGTCCCTCCACAGCGGCTGTTTTTAAGCTAGGTGTCACCCAATCTGAACTTCTACCTTTGGTTTTTCCTGTCTAAATGTAAAACTTTGCTTTTCTCCACACTGAAGCTCATTTTGTTGGATATGGCCCATTGTTCCAAGTTTGTCAAGATCTTTTTGGATCCTGAGTTTGTCTTCCGAGGTGTTGGCTACTCCTGCCAGTTTGGTGTCATCTGCAAATTGGATGAGTTCCCCTTCAATTCCCTCATCTCAGTCATTGGTGGAGATGTTGAAGACTCCTGGGCCTAAGTCGGAACCTTCTGGTACCCCACTGCTTACTTCTCTCCGTGTGGATGTAGTGCCCTTGAGGACTACTCGTTGAGTATGGTTTGTCAACCAGCTACAGATCCATCTGGTGGTGATGTTGTCTATTCCACCTTTTCCTAGTTTACCAAGGAGTAGGTTGTGGTCTACCTTTTCAAATGCCTTACTGAAATATAAGTATACAATGTCCACAGCATTTCGCTGGCCTACTAGTTTAGTCACTTTATCGAAGAATGAGATAAGATTGGTTTGGCATGATATGTTTTTAACAAACCCGTGCTGGATACTGGTTATGACTTTGTTTGCTTCTAGTTGTTCACAGATCTGTTTTTTGATTATCTTTTCTAGGAGCTTCCCAGGTATTGATGTTAAACTCATTGGTCTGTAGTTTCCTGGGTTCGTTTTTTCCCCTTTTTTGAAGATGGGAACCACATCAGCCCTTTTCCAATCCTCATGTACTTCCTCAGAGCTCCAGGATTTTTGAAAGATGTGGTGCAACAGTTCTGAGATAACATCTGCCAGCTCTTTCAGAATTCTGGGGTGTAGCCTGTTGGGTCCCGGTGATTTATATTCGTCAAGGTTGGATAGGTGATCCTTTACCATTTTCTTGCTTATTTTAATTTTTGTTTCTAGTATGTCTTTTGCATACAGCGTTCCGTGCGCCTTTGGCGTCTAGTCATGCCGGCCACATGACCACAGAGATGTCCTCGGACAAGCGCTGGCTCTTCGGCTTTGAAACGGAGATGAGCACCGGCCCCTAGCACGCATGTGCGGGGGAACCTTTACCTTAAAATAAGCCCTACCCCCAAAATAAACCCCAGTTAAGATCGTCATCAGCCCTGGGGGTGGTGGGCATGGCCAGCACAGGAAGTGGTGAGCATGCAGCTCATGAACCACAGGTGAGTCCTAGTGTTGGATCACCGGCCCGGCCCTCCAAGCAGAGGCACAGGGGGGAGGCAGGCAATCCCGACGCGCGGGGGCACCAGCAGCAGGCGGAGGCAGAGGCAGGGGGGGAGGCAGGCGATCCTGATGTGCCGCACACCTGCCTCCCCTGTCACAGCTGCGGGCAAGCTGAGAGACATTGGGACAGAGTGGGCAGCTGGCTGCCGGAGGCAACTCAGTAGATGACCAGAAAACCCCAGCTCTGAGCGGTCATGTCCGATAGTGCCTTTCCTCCTTGCTTGTCTGCAGCTGTGACAGGATAGGTGGCCGCGCATCCCGTAGGGATTGCCTGCCTCCCCCTCCCACTGCACCTCTGCCTCCACCTGCTGCTTGGACAGGTAATCAACTCACCTGTGCTGAGGGGCTGGCATGCTGCGCCTACTGCCAGACACCGTTGGCCCCCACGCACTCATCACCGTTTGGTCTTCTGAAAAATATTCTGTGTTGCTTAAATGACCCATGATTCCTAGGGGGAAACAGGTGCTGTGCGAAGGGTTCATTCGGGATCTCCCTTCCCCTCCCCCATATCGGGAATCTTCCATCCACGGCCTGTTCTCTCTGCCTGTGATTTCAGGAGTTGTTAATACCGAAATTGCTCGCTCCTATCCCCGTTGGCTCTCTCGGTTGGTTTGGACCCTCAAGCTGTTTCTCCGAGACAGCGACGCTGGTGCCCAGGCCACCCTCTACTGCGCCACCGAGGAGGGCATTGAGAGGCTGAGCGGGCGCTATTTCGTGGACTGTCAGCCGGCATCAAGTTCCCTTCGTCCAGTGCGCTCCCACAGGGAGGGTCTTCTCAGGGTGCCACCGGTAAGAGATTGCCGGCGGACGACACCCAGGGATAGGGCCTTCTCAGTGGGTGCGCCTGCCCTTTGGAACCAGCTGCCAGTGGAGCTGAGGACTGCCCCCGACCTCCGTTCATTCCGCCGGGACCTGAAGACCTGGCTCTTCGAGCTCTCTGGCCCAGGCTGAGGATTAATCTTAATTTTAACTGGGGTTTTATTTATGCAGGGACGAATAATAATTTTTTTTTAAAATTTGTTTTTAACTTTTGTATCTTTGTTTTTTAATCACCCTGTAAACCGCCCTGAGTCCTTCGGGAAAGGGCGGTATATAAATGTAATAAAATAAAATAAAATAAATAAATAAATAAGGTGCCCTGGCCACAGGCCCGCAATGACCAGCTGGCCAAGAAGCTCTGGGAATTCAGTGAGATGCTGCTGGGACTGACCACTCAGATGGGAAAGGACAGAGACGGAATTTCGGGAAATGAAAGCAGCCTTCCAATTGCACATAGTCCTCTACTTACAACCATCCATTTAGTGACCATTCAAAGTTACAACGCCCCTGAAAAAAATCAACTTATCACCGGTTTTTTCACTTACGACCGTTGCGGCATCTCCACATTTGCAGAATCAAAATTCGGGCAATTGGCAACTGGCATGCATTTATGATGGCTGCAGCATCCTGGGGTCATGTGATCATTGCCTTCCCAGCAGAGTTCCTACAAGCAGAGTCAATGGGGGGAGCCAGATGCACTTAACGACTGCATGATTCGCTTAGTAACCATGGCAAAAGGTTGTAAAATTGAGCGCAACTCGCTTAACAGGCATCTTGTGTAGCAACAGATATTCTGGTCCCAGTTGTGATTGTAAGTCAGGGACTTCCTGTAAACTGGGAAACCAAACTACAGGGAATCCTAACACACACACACACACACACACACATAAAGATGTTGTGGCATAGTTCAGGCAAGCTTTTAATTCCCAACAAGATTAAAAACTGGAAATCATTGTGCAATTCATTGTGGCGAGCTGCCCAGCATTGTGTTTTAAGATTGGCAGCCATACAAATGGTTTAATTTATTGGTCTCTCTTTTCTTCCCCCTGGTCTTTCTTTCTGGTCTTGAAAAGGGCTGTGAGGGGGATAAGGGAGGGAAGGAGGTTGCTGGTATTCCAACCTCCCTGGTGTGTAGTCCCCTCCCTGCCTGAGCTGCTGAAGTTGGAGTTCCCCAGACTTAATGGTTCTGCAGGACTTCAACTTAATAATAATAATAATTTTATTTGTATACCGCCCTTCTCCCGAAGGACTCAGGGCGGTGAACAGGGCAAACATATAAAAATACAAAAATACAAAAGTTAAGAAAGAATTAAACGAAATGCCCAAGTTATAACAATAGGTTAAAATACATTTAAAACAACAATAAAATCCAAACCCATCCCCCATCAGGCCAGGCCGGCTTGTTCGAACAAATAAGTCTTCAGATCGCGTCGGAAGGAGCGAAGGTCGGGCGCCATCCGGAGCTCAACCGGCAAACGATTCCATAAATCCGGGGCGCCCACAGAGAAGGACCTCCCCCTGGGGACCACCAGACGACATTCTCTGACCGGTGGCACCCTGAGGAGGCCCTCTCTGTGGGAACGCACAGGGCGGAGGGAAGTTGATGCCGGCAGCAGGTGTTCCCTAAGGTACTCCGGACCCATGCCATGTAGGGCCTTGAAAACCATTACCAGAACCTTGAATCTCACCCGGAAGACAACTGGGAGCCAATGCAGCTCACGGAGCAGAGGTGTAACATGGGAGTATCAGGAGACTCCCAACACAACTCTCGCGGCTGCATTCTGTACCAGTTGGAGCCTCCGAGTGGTCCTCAACAGCAGCCCCATGTAGAGAGCATTGCAGTAGTCTAAACGAGAGGTCATGAGCGCATGTGACCGTACGCAGGGCATCCCGGTCGGGAAATGAAAGCTTGCCATCAGTGGGTGCAGCCTTGGAAGAGGACCAGGATTTCATGGCCTCCATGACGGCTGTGAGCCTTTCTCAGACCACCTCGGGCCCAACTCAGGACAGTGGTCACACACCAGATATGATTTTGTTGTCGGAGCAATGGCAACCTGATCTGGTGGGCAAATTTAACATTATTTCCCTTGTCATGATCAGACCATGTCTGGTTCCCCTGAGTTTCTCTTGTGTCGCCTCTGTCTATGGGGAGGCTGGGCTCCTAGGAGATGGAATGGGACAATTCACCACAGCCAACTCACTGTGGGACAATCCACGTTGGATAAATTCAGCGCTGTAATTGTTATCTGCCACTGTTTCTTCAACATTATTTCTACTTTTGTCAGTGGAAGTAATGCCAAAGAAACAATGGTGGATAACATTTAACATGTTGAATTATCATTTATTATGTGGAATTGTTGGCTGTGGTGGGATGCGGGACAATCCACGTTGGATAAATTCAGCGCCGTAATTGTTATCTACCACTGTTTCTTCGACATTATTTCTACTTTTGTCAATGGAAGTAATGCCAAAGAAACAATGGTGGATAACATTTATCATGTTGAATTATCATTTATTATGTGGAATTGTTGGCTGTGGTGGGATGTGGCAAGATGGCCGCAGTGGGTTGGCCTCAACAAGTTGTCCTAGACCCCCTTGGAGGGGTTCACCTCCAGTGTTTGATGGACTCAAGTGGGTTCTAGAGGGAAGTGGGGGGTATCCCAGCGGCTTTGCTGCATGGCCTTGTTGAAGTTCATGCTTTGTAATTGTGAGTGATTTTATCTGCTGTGTGCCATGGCTGTTGATTTTAATGTTGTTTCTTCTTTAATGTTTTGTGCTGTAAGCCAACGAGAGTCATTGGGTACGAGATGGGGGAAAAATAAATGGTAAATTGTAAATAATAAAATTGTAAATAAATAAATGAATAAATAAATTCCAAAAATAGCATTTTTTTTACTGGCATAGAAGATGGTTATATCTCAGAGAAATTTGGAGCACTTGTACAAGTATTTGAATGTTTGCAAGGTCATTGATGCTCCATGAGCCTGGTGATTTTCCTGCAGATGTTTCACGACTCAACTAGGGAACATCATCAGTGCTAGAAGGAAAGGGGATCTGGGAGGGGGAGGAGAAAAAGGAGATCTGTGGTGTCCTTGGCGCTCTCTGAGTTGGGTGGGTTTCTTGCAGACGTTTCATGACCCAAGTAGGGAACATCATCAGTGCTAGAAGAGAGGGGGGTTTGAAGGGAGGAGGAGGAGGAGGAGGACTGTGGGATTCTTGATGCTCTCTGAGCTTGTTGGTTTTCTTGCAGACATTTTATTACACAACTAGGTAATATCATCAGTGCTAGAAGGGAGGGAAGTTTGCAGAATGGAGGAGAAGGAGGAGCAGGACTGTAGGGTCCTTGGTGCTCTCTGAGCATGGCTGGCTGGAGAATTCTGGGAGTTGAAGTCCATATCCTAAGGTTGCCAAGGTTGGGCACCCCTGAACTGGCAGATTTCAGGGCAGACCAAAATAGTTTATGTAAGAAGGCAGGAGCCGACTGGATTAATCTATAATGATGCTGGCGAAGGTACCAGATCCGGATTTTCCTTTAAGTCCTCTTTGTTGACTTCCTTTTGCTCCTCAGTAGAAAACAAGCAACAGTCAAGGTGAACCCTTTTCACCCTTGTTAAGATATTTAAAATTTAATAGCCAGAACAGTAAAAGGTTGGCAATGAGTAAGAACACACAGTTACAGCTAATTGGTGAAAGAGAGCTGGCCGCTGCATGAGGAAACCTGAACTGTGATTGGTTGTTTTCAGTGAAAAGGGTGAGTTCCCTTGTTTCCCGCCTCCCCCCCCCCTGAGTGATGTGTCCTTTCTGTGTTCTCTGTGATTTACCTCATGATGTTCCTGCTGATTTTCCTTGTCTAGGCTCCCGTTTGTCTATATCATATTTACTGTAATTATATATATAAAACTGGTTAGTGTCAGTATTTCTGACTCCATTTGGACACCATCTGTGCAATTCCCTGACAGGTTATAGGCCCAGAAATGCCCTACAGAATCAGTAGCATTTTTCTGAGGTAAAAGTTTCTTCGTGAAACCTGAGGGCGATTGAGGACAATCAGCCTGTAAAGACAGGAAGATGCAATCTGTTACTGGAATAGGAGGAGGATTTCCTGTGTATCATCTTAATGAGATGAATTATCTCTCATGGAGCCTAAAGAATTATTATTATCAAGTACACTCTGTCAACAAAGTGATAGGAAATCTGAAATAATTTTTCAGTTACTTCATGCTGATTTAATTGGTCCTCTATCCCATCAATGGGAGGGGCCCAATTTGCTTTGCTAATTGTTGATGGTAATGCTACATATGGGTTTGGTTATTTACTAAAAAGCAAAACTGAAGTGTTTTAACAGTTTAAACATTGGGTAATTTTTGTAGAGAGGAGATATAATCAAAGGGTATGTCAGCTACAGACAGACGGAGGAACGGAGTTCATGTCTAACATGTTCCAGCAGTGGCCGAGAAAGAAAGGCAAAACCCAGAGGAAGACGAACACCTACATTCCGGCACAGAATGGAGTTGCTGAACGCAGACATGGTGTGTTACAGACTATGAAAGACGCAATGCTAGAAAGATGCAGGAATGAATAAACTATATTGGGGTGGGGCAATTTTAACTGCCAATTATTTGGTCAATAGACTATGGAGTTCAGCAATTAATCAAGCTCCATGTTATATGGAAGACAACGATCTTTGACACATGTAAGAATCCTTGGCAGCAGTGCACGGGTGCACATTCCCAAAACATTTAGAAAGAAAACATAGCCAAAGGCGAAGAAATTAGAATTTATCGGGGTATCAATTGGGATCAAAGGCATACAGGCTTACAGATGGACACAAAAATGTAATCATTCATGTTCTGCAATTTTTTTCCAGACATTGAGAATTGGGAAAAGGTACTGAAGTTTTAATGCCTGTTAATCAGAGGTTTCCAGTGGATGAGCATGCTCATGAATGAATGAAACAACTTGGTTTAAATGCTGTCCAGCTATAAATTGTGCGGGTGTTATTTAAAATTTAATAGCTGTAGCAGTGAAGGGTTGGACAATGAGTAAGAACACACAGTTATAGCTAATTAGTTAAAGGGAGCAAAATATTAAAATGTTCCATTCTGTCAAAGCTTTATGTCATATAGGTGCTTTGTTAAAATGAAAGGCAGAACATATGCACAAAATATGAAAATAGAAGTATCTGCTCCCCATCTGAAGTAGAAAAGAGAGTTTGACTCTCTCAGATGATTTTTTCTACAGTAACTTTCCTGTGCGTGTGGAAACATGTATTCCTTTCTAAAATATTGCTTCAAAACATAAGAGCAACAGTTAAGTTATTTGAATTGGCTAAGAACTTAATACAGTGGTTTTCTTGGAAAGAAAAACTCAACTGATTTTCAAAATTCTGAGATAAATTTACCTCAGAGCCAGTTATCCCCAAAATGTGAACTGTCTGGCAAAAACTGTATGAGGGAATCCGAGCTGTGATTGGTTGCTGTGAGAGAAAAGGGGGAGTTTCCTTGTTTTCTGCCTTTTTTTTCTTCTGTGCTGTATGTGCTTTCTGTGATTTACCTCATGATGTTCCTGCTGAGTGGATTTTCCTGGCCATGCTCCTGTTTGCCTATTTCATTTACTGTGAATCCATTTATTTATATAAAATTGATTTGCGTCAGCGCTTCTGACTCCATTTGGACACCGGCTGTGCAATTCCCCAAAAACCCTGCATTATTAGAATCCGTGAAAGGACGAAGAAAGGATTCGTTCAGAAAGGCTGAGCTAAATCTCTCTCCATCTGGCGCCTTCCAGCCCATCACAGGCACGAAGGATCCTGGCAGCCGGAACGCCAGTTATTATCGTGGCCTAAAACAGGGGCAGATTTGTTCCTGTGCCATGTGAGGCTCTGAAATTGCTCTCTGTGTGTGTGTGCGTGCGCGCGCGTGTGCAGTGGTGGATTCAGCCAGTTCGTACCACTTGTTGCCCAGGCCCAGAATGGACTTCGGAAGTGGCATCCACCCAGACAACTGGTTGTTCACATATTTGAATCCCACCACTAGGTCTGCTCTTACCCCTCCCCCATGATTGCAAAGGCTAACCATTAAGAGTAACAAAGGAAGAATAACATCTCCACAATTGTTTCATGTTCACACCCACACTCTTTGAACCAACTGGGGGGAAAAGACCGAAAAGTCATTAATATTTTTTATTTGAATGTAGAGGCAGTCCCTGCGTTACCACCTTTCGTTTAGCGACCATTTGAAGTTACAACAGTACTAAAAAAAAGGGACCTATGACCCTTTTTTCCCACTTAACGACCGTCACAGCATCCCTGTGGTCATGTGATCAAAATCCGGACGCTTGGCAACTGGCACGTACTTATGACGGCTGCAGCGTCCACGTGGTCACGTGATCAAAATTCAGACCCTTGGCAACTGGCATGTACTTATGCCGGTTGCGGCATCCCAGGCTCACGTGGTCAAAACTCGGACGCTTGGCAACTGGTTCACACTTACGACCACTGCTGTATCCAAGGGGAGGGCAAGAGGGAGGGGATCTCTGCGTGTGGGCGGGGCTTTCCCACGCGGGGCGGGGCCCCTCCGGGCGAAAGGGAAGTAGTCGTGGGCCATGGAGGCGGCGGGAGCGCTGGCGGCGGGCGCGGCGCTGCTGCTGGGGCTCTACGCGCTGCTCTACTACAAGTTGGTGGCGGCCACCCGGTGCCGGAACGCGGTCAGCCTGCGGGGCAAGACGGTTCTCATCACAGGTCAGCTGCGGGTTGGGGGGGGGGTCTGCATCGGGGTGGGGGTGGGTCTCCGGGGATCTGCTGCGCTCCCACCCGTCGGGGCTGGGCTGGGCTGGGGGCATTGAGAAACCCAGGAAAGCCCCTTTGGCATCAAGCAGGTGAGAAGCGAAAGAAGAGCAGCTGAACAGGGAGGGTCCGCAGAGACCAGCCGTCCCCGGGGGCTGCCTGGGACCCCTGCCCGGGAAGGAAGGACGGGGGTCGGGAGAGCAAGGGAGAAGGTTCCCTGCTGCGCTGCCGGAGACCCCTGCCTGGACCAGCCGGGCGGGGGTGGGGGGAGCCTGGGAAGGACGAGACCTCTTCGGCCGCCTCGCCAGCCTCCCTTCTCCAGCCAGCCCTTCGTCGGCGCGGTTTCTTCTGAGCTCCGCCGGCGGAAGAGCAGCCTAAAGCGGTTTCTGAAGCACGAGCGGAAAGGAGGTCCACGTGGGCCCAGCGAGGGAGGGGCCTTCTCTACCCCGAGACCCCCAGAAGATGAGCGCTTTTCCCGGAGGCGGCTGGACTTCCTTCGTTTTCTCTGAAGATGGCAAAGGCGGCCCAATTCTTCTCCAAAGGCAGGACAAGAAGCAAGGGATGGGAATCTAATCAAGCAGAGAAGCAACCTGGAATTAAGGAGGAATTTCCTGACCAGTGAGGACAGTTAACCAGTGGAACTCCCTGCCTCCAGAAGTGGTGGGTGCTCCAACACTGGAGGTTTGTAAGAAGAGGCCACTTGTCTGAGATGGTATAGATCAGGGGTGTCAAACTGCCGGCTTGTGGGCTGGTTTCATCACACCGAAGCAGCCCCTACCCCGTTGGCGGCAATGCAAAAAAAAAAGAGTCATGATACATCACGTGACGTGGCGCGAGTGTGACACCCATGGTATAGATTCTCCTGCGGGGCTGGACTAGATGGCCTCCAAGGTCCCTTCCAGCTGTATTCTATCCTTCTTATACCTTTCACTTCTCATCCAAGAAACTTACTCAGCTCTGACTGGATGGTGGAGAATGGGAGGATTTATACTCCTTGCAGACAGCTGGTCATTTGCCTTCTTTTAGTTGAGGCCACTTGGAGATTTAGCTGTGTCCTCAGGGTCACCTGAGTAGTGCAAATGGGTGTGCAACACAATCCTTCCAGCTGCTCCAAGAAGCACCATTCGGGTGACCCTGAGGACACAGATAAACCTCCAAGGGGCCTCAACGACTCTCTAAAAGGATGCAAATGACCAGCTGTCAGCAAGGAGTATAAATCCTTCCGTTCCCCCACCCTCCAGCCAGAGCTGAAGAAGCTTCTTTGTTGAGAAGTGAAACGTCTTCAAAGGAAAACAAGAAAGTCCAGTTGCTTCCTGAAAAAAGCACCTTTGGTGCTGGGGGGTTTCTGCTGTCGGTCGTAAGGGCGAATGACCGCAGGGGCTTTGCAGAGTTTGCAACTTTGCAACTTTTTTTTAGCTTTTGGGGTGTATGTTGCAAGTTCAAACATTCGTTAAATAGCTTGTCGTGCCTCAAGGATCACCTGTCATAGATAGGTTAATCATCTACCTGACTCTAACTGGACAAAATCGCTGACTTTGTGCAAGTTTGCAAGTGTAAGAATTGATGCTGTTTTGAGGGCAAAGGGTGGCCACCGCAAATTTATTTTATTTATTTTTTATTTTATTAAACTTATATACCGCCCTTCTCCCGTAGGACTCAGTTCACAAGGTTTTTTAAAACAATGCAACAAGTTACAAAAATTAAAAACAATTAAAATAATTACACTAACCTTGAAATATAACCCAATTACAATTAAAAATACAATTAAAACCCCAGTTAATACTCTCAGTCTAGGCCAGAAAGCTCGAAGAGCCAGGTCTTCAGGTCCCGGCGGAATGAGCGAAGGTCGGGGGCAGTCCTAAGCTCTACAGGCAGCTGGTTCCAAAGGGCCGGCGCACCCACAGAGAAGGCCCTCCCCCTGGGTATTGTCCGCCGGCAATCTTTTACCGGCGGTACCCTGAGGAGACCCTCCCTGTGGGAGCACACAGGACGAAGGGAGCTTGATGCCGGCAGCAGGTGTTCCCTCAGATATCCCGGACCCAAGCCATATGGGTGTGATTTGGCTTTCTCTTCTGCTCAATAACTTTACATTTTCTTAATTGACAAAAATAAACTATGAACACTTCTATTTCTGAAAGCATACTTAATTTACAGCATTTTTGCACAACTGCCTAAAACCTTTGCCCGGTACTGTAGGTGTTCAGAGTGATGGCAGGAGGAAAAAAAAAACAGTCTCTGTGTCTAGTTGTTTTGGCATGCAATGCTCTCTAGTGTGTTCTGAGGAGAATAATGGAAACAGCTTATGTCCAGGATCCAAGGGGTGTGTAGACATTTTTTTAGCTCTCCTTTTGACCTGCAGGATATACAGGTTTTCTGTTGTGATTCAGGGTCAGCCTGTGGGTTCGGCAGTTGGGTCGGACGATTCAGAGGGGGAGGAGGGGGTGTTGGAGAGCTTGCTGAGAATAATATTGAGGCTCCGCAGAGCCCTCAGCCAGGCCCCTCCCATCTGGTCACGACGCAGACCCAGCTGTGTGAGCCTGATAGCGTGGATGAAGATGACCCACAGCTGGCCCTGTTCAAGGACGCCCAACGCAGGAGGCAGTCAAGCAGGAGTAAACAGAGGAAGGCAATGGGGCACCTCGGAAGGAGGCAGAGAGAAGCCACGCCCTGAACTGTTTAAAAGGGGAATGTGTGGGAGGGCTGGTTTGCTGAAGGCAACCGTTTGAATAGCTCCTGTTTCATGGTTCGTGTTTGCTCTCTTTGCTCTGTCTGCTCTGTTTTATGTTAATAAATTTGGCAGGCTTAGTTCCAGCCTCTTGCCGTTTTGTAAAAGGGGTTGTCCCTGCCTTTTCTGCAGGGCCGGTAGTAGGCTGGTACAGAACATTTTCTATGAAAGGCAGGCTGGTTGCAGTTGTTATTTCTGCAGTCCTAATTATCCTCCACCTGTCCTGTTTGGTTGCTGTACTGAACAGACAGAAAAGAGGATTAGTTAGCTAGCTACTCTCATCCGTGTATTAATGTAATCACTGATCTTCAAATTGTTTGGTAACTTTTGTTAGTAAAGATGTGACATCCTGCAGAGCCAGTGTTGGGAGACCCGCGCCATCTTCTGGTGTGATAGAAACATTGCATCCCATTTTTAAAATGTTTTTATTATTAAGGTTATTCACCACTTATCTCACTACAAAGTGGCCCTTTTCAAGGACCCATGGGGATGCTGCAAGGGTCATAATATGAAAAATGGTCTTAAGTCACTTTTTTTCAGCCCCATTATAATTTTGACTCATGACCTTTATTGTTTTATCAAGGTATAATATACAAAGATGAAACTGAAATCCTTTGGCCACCTAATGAGAAGGAAGGACTCACTGGAGAAGAGCCTAAGGCTGGGAAAGGCTGAGGGCAAGAGAAGAAGGAGACAACAGAGAATGAGGTGGCTGGATGGAGTCACTGGAGCAGGAGGCGTGAGCCTAAATGGACTCCAGAAGATAGTAGAGGACAGGAAGGCCTGGAGGAACGTTGTCCATAGGGTTGCGATGGGTTGGACATGACTTCGCAGCTAACAAAAACAAATATAGAAAGAAAAATAAAAGTAGGAAATTAAGGGAAGGAAAAAGAGAAGGGGAAATAAAATATGAGGTACAAAGAAAGAAAGAAACATTGACTTCTAACTCCTTTTAGTACAGTACAAAATAACATTACAACCCCAACTTTTTACTTTTACACATTAGTATATAACTACTACTCATTTCTATATTTCAATAAGCACAAATATATCTAATCGGCAAAACCAAGTCAAAGTTTCATTTTTTTTTCTTCACAAGCACAAAATTCAGAAGTGATATCCAAATTAAAAAATAAAAATAAATACATTCTCCTCTTTGAATAAAACAATCAATTTAACCATTGTGCAACTTTAAGTTGCTGCTTAACTTTAATTCTAGGAGTTGAAGTCCACCCGTCTTAAAGTTGCCAAGGTTGAAATACACAGCAAAACAAGTGCTTCGCTGTACGACACCACAAAAATTGTGGGCACACAAATGCAGGCCCGGCTCTTGGGTCCCCATCAAAGGCTAGGTGATCTCTCTGAATCCTTTCTCTGCCCTTTCCTAGGTGGAAATACTGGGATCGGGAAGGCCACAGCGGTGGATCTGGCCCGGAGAGGCGCCCGTGTCATTCTGGCATGCCGCAACAAAGCAAGAGGAGAATTGGCTGTGTACGACATCAGACGGGTAAGCGCCTGCCGTGCGGGTCTCTCCTTCCTTCCTTTTTTATTTTCTTTTTTTTTAATTGAAAAGTTTTACAATTTTTAAATACAATGAACTCCCCCCTCCCCCTCCCCCCTCCCCTCTCCCCAACCCTCCCCTCCCCTCCCCCCTCCCCGACTTCCCAGAGCTGAATACAGGGTATAATAATACAAACATAAACTAAAATATGCTAACAACAAAAATAAAACATTAAGTTCTATCGGACTTTAACTCTCCAAAATCATAATATTAATAAAGTAACAAATAACTAATCATACATCATAAAAATCCACTACTTATTCAAATGCTAAATGAAACGTTTTAGTCCCATATTTATTCTGAATATATTCAATCCATCTTCTCCATTCCACAATATATCTCTGTTGCGATTGGTCTTTCAAATATGCCGAAATCTTTGCCATGTTTGAATCCCACATTTATATTTTGTATTGCATGTTTAGGTATTGCCCAAATTGGTATCTTATAATTTAACTTATGTCTATACTTTTTCCAAACTCGCAACAGAGTATACCTTAAAATATGTATCTTAAACACATTATCCACTTTCTTATCATACAATAAATATGCATGCCAACCAAATAACAAATCATGACCCTCAAGATTTAATAATCTCCCTTGTGTTAAATTAAACCAGTCACTTATCGATGACAAGGCAGCAGCCTCATAATATAATTTAAAATTAGGCATTTTAAGACCACCTCTTTCACGCGTATCTTGCATTATCTTAAATTTAACTCGTGGCTTTTTCCCTGCCCAGACAAATTTATTAACTCCTTTTTGCCATTCCTCCAAGTTTAAATCCTTTTTAAGTATAGGTATCATTTGAAATAAAAACTTCGTTCCTTTTTTCTTCATCCACTTGTTTTCCTGATGATTTTTATTCATTTATTAAGCACGGTAAATTAAGTTAGGACAGGGGTAGGCAACCTTGGCTGTTTTATGACTTGTGGACTTCAACTCCCATAATTCATGAGTCAGGATGGCTCAGTATGGAAACCTCTTGCTTTCCCCTCAGCATGGCTGGCTGAGGAATTCTGGGAGTTGAAGTCCACCAGTCATAAAAGAGCCAAGGGTGCCTACCCCTGGTTTAGGGTATTGTCTAGGACAGGAGTGGGGAACTATGGCCCCCTTTATGACTGGTGGACTTCAGCTCCCAGAATTCCTGAGCCAGCATGGCTCAGCATGGAAACCTCTCCCTTTCCCCTCAGCATGGCTGGCTCAGGAATTCTGGGAGTTGAAGTCCACCAGTCATAAAAGAGCCAAGGTTGCCTATCCCTGAGTTAGGATAAAACCATTATAAAATCACTGTAGATTCACACTGTAGATTCCCAATGGAAAAGACGTTACACCCTGTAGTCCTCAACTTACAACAGTTCGCTTAGTGATTCTTCCAAGTTACATCGGTGCTGAAAAAAACTGACTTATGGACATTTTTCACATCACCATTGCAACATCTCCATAGTCATGTGATCAAAATCCATGTGCTTTGCAACTGACTCGTACTTATCACAGTTGCAGCATCCCGGGGTCATGTGACCCCTTTTGCGACTTTCTGACAAGCAAAGTCAATGGGGAAGAAGCTGGATTCACTTAACAACCAGGTTACTCACTTAAGGACTGCAGTGATTCTCTTAACTGTGGCCAGAACGGCCGTAAAATGGGGCAAGACTCGTTTAACCCTGAGACAATCCTCTCACTTAGCAACAGAAATTTGGGCTCGATTGTGGTCGTAAGTCAAGGATTACCTGACAATGAACATTGAGCAGGGGGCTGGACTAGAAGACCTCCAAGGTCCCTTCCAGCTCTATTCTATTCATTCATATACAGAGGTCCACCCCTCTCTCTTTGTAGATCCTCTCCAGCGTTCGCCTCAAGATCACCAATATCTATTTGAGCATTCATTCTTTCCGATTTCATAGCTTTATTACGGTTTTTATGTCGTTATAACATTTTGATTGTGAGCTGCCCAGAATTGTTTGTAAGATTAGTGGTTCTATACAGGCAGTCCTTCACTTACGACCACAGTTGGGCCACATCAAATTTTATGACTTTTTTTTTTGCCATGGTTGTTAAGCAAATCGCTGCAGTTGTTAAGGGAGTCACACGGTTGTTAAATGAATCCAGCTTCCCTACACTTGCATTGTAACTTGCATCACTAAATGAATAGTTGGTAAAAAGTCGAGGGCTGCCTGTGTCGTTTTGCTATAACACCACCAGGGGTCCTCAACCTTTTCGCTTCGGCGGGCTGGCGGCGTCGCCTTCAGCGGTTTCGACAGTGGGGCGAGGATTGTAGTCCTAAATCCCCACGTTTGTGCAAATGAAGTTTCACGCACTAGCCTGCCACTTCGGCAGCCCAGTTCCCAACGGGTCACAGCCTGGTAATAGTCCACAGGTGTTGGGGACCCCTGTTATACACCTGTGATTGCGAGGAGGTGAGCAGACATATGTAGAAGGAGAGTAAACTGGGATCAGCCTTTGAAGCCGCACCCGATCCCGATTCTTCTCAGGATTCCTTCTGCTCCTTTTTCCAGGAAAGCGGAAACTCGGAGGTGATCCTGATGATCCTGGATCTGGCCAACCTCAACTCCGTGCGAGCTTTTGCACAGACCTTCTTAAAATCGGAGCCCCGTTTGGACATCCTCATCAACAATGCCGGTGGGTGCTGAGCAGACCCCCCCCAACCGGGGTATCTGGGCGAGGGAATATTGTGGGGGTCTCCAGGATTTCTCTTCCTTCGGGGGTTTGGCCGTGACTTCAGAAGCAGCGCTCTCCTCTTTGTTTGTTTTTTGTATCCTGCCTTTATTATTATTTTTACAAGTAACTTAAGGTAGCGAACAGATCCAACACAACTTCCTCCTACTTTCCCACAACAATAACCCTGCAAGAGAGACAGAGACAGAGACTAGCCCAAAGTCACCCAGCCAGTTCCCATGCCTAAGGCAGGACTAGAACTCCCCATCTCCTGGTGATTGGCCCAAGGTCACCCAGATGGCTTTTGTAGCTAAGGCGGGACTAGAATTCACCGTCTCCTTGTGATTGGCCCAAAGTCACCCAGATGGGTTTCTTGTCTAAAGTGGGACTAGAACTCACTGTCTCTCGGTGATTGGCTCAAAGTCACCCAGCTGGGATCATGCCTCAGGCAGGACTAGAACTTACCGTCTCCTGGTGATTGGCCCAAAGTCACCCAGATGGGTTTCTTGTCTAAAGTGGGACTAGACCTCACTGTCTCCCAGTGATTGGCCCAAAGTCACCCAGCTGAGATCATGCCTCAGGCAGGACTAGAACTCACTGTCTCCTGGTGATTGGCCCAAAGTCACCCAGCTGGATTTCATGGCTTAGGTGGGACTTGAACTCATCATCTCCTTGGTGAACCGATTGTTTACAATCAGGTGTTTTTGCTGAAAACTACAAGTACCATTTTTGGACAAAAATGTCATAAATCATAGTCGTTTGACACATTGCCAAGGGCAGGCCTGTTGTCAAGAGCCCAATGCGGCCACAAGGGGGAGACACTGGAACTTTTGAACCGGGTCGTGGCTACCTTTTGGTAATTACGTGTGTCGTAACCTCGAATGATCACAAAGTTACCGATCGTAAGGTGTGTAGACTCCTAGAATCTGTTTACTTTTTTGGCAGGGGTCTTTGAGGCTGGCCAGACAGCTGATGGCTTTGATCAGGCCTTCCAGGTCAACCACTTGGCCCACTTCTTGCTGACCCACTTGCTCCTGGACCGGCTGAAGCGTTGCACTCCGAGCCGGGTTGTAATTGTGTCCTCGAGTATGCATTACTTTGGGAAGATCGACTTTGGGACCGTCCACAAGCCGGGGGAGGGGAAGTGGCAGGCCCTACAATCGTACTGCAACAGCAAACTAGCCAACCTTCTCCATGCGCGAGAGTTGGCCAACCGGCTGGAAGGAACCAACGTCACCGGCTACGTGGTTCATCCAGGTGGGTAGAAGTCCGGCTCAAAGGAGCCCCAGATGGAGACAACCCCCAGGTCCGTCTGGGGCTCCGCCAGGCATTTCTTTCCCACTGGGGGCTCCCCCCCTGCAGAGCCACCCTGGGAGTTTCCTCCATTGAGCACCACTGGGGAGGGAGATGTCTCCCACCCTCCCGGGTCTAGAATCATAGAATCTTAGGGGTGAAGGGCCCTTGGAGGTCTTCTAGTCCAACCCGCTCCCTAAGGCAAGGATGAGGTTTTTCCCAGTCTCTTTCTCCTCTTTGTCTTCCTCCTTCTGCCCTTTCCCTTCCTCCCATCCTTCCTCCTCATCCTCCTCTTCCTTCTCTTTTTATTCCTCTGGAGATTTTACTTATCCTGGTTTTTGCCCAAAAACTTCAGAACTGTGCCTATGTTTTGATTATGAGTAAAGTTATAGTGTTGGTAAAATCATGTCCCAGGCGTTTCTTTTGTTGCATTTACCAACGGGACGGTTGACGCCTCGTAACTTTGAACGGTCGGTAAACAAACCAGGGTCTTATACAGGAGTACTTGTATTAGCCAGCTAGTTCTGTGAAACACACGCATATAAGCACTATTTTAACCAACTCAGGGAACAAACAGAACATTGTTATGTAATATTATCTATTGGAAAGTACGACAGTGCATTCAGATGGGCAATTCAGGACGCAGATGTACACAAACACACGCATACTCCGTCTGCAGCATCGCCCACTCGCTTCAATGTTGGGTCTTCTGAAAAATATAAGTTGCTTCAAGGCTGCCAAATGGGCAACAGGTGTTGTGCAAAGGGTTCGTTCGGGATCTCCTCCTCCTCCTCCTCCTCCTCCTCCTCCTCCTCCTTCTGGATCACTCTGGAAGGTTCTTCTTTCCTTCCCAGGCTGTTCACACAACCAACTTTTGCTTTCAGGAGCTGTTAGAACCGAACTTGGCCGTTCCTTTCCACGGTGGATATTTTGGTCGTCTTGGTTCATGAGCTTCATGTTCAGCCGAGACAGCAACACTGGCGCCCAGACCTCCATCTACTGCGCCACCGAGGAGGGCATCGAGAGGCTGAGCGGGCGATATTTCGTGGACTGTCAGGTCTCGGAGCCCTGGCCATCAGCCTGCGATGACCAGCTGGCCAAGAAGCTCTGGGAATTTAGCGAGAGGCTGCTGGGACTGACCACTTAAGATGGGAAGGGACCGAGACGGAGTTTGGGGTCACCGAAAAAGGGTGTCCAATTAAACTGGGAATCAAACTGCAGGGAATTTGAAAACTACACAGGGGTCATGGTGTGGCTAAGACAAGGGTTGGATTTCCAGAAAGTTTAAAAGCTAGAAAGTATTGAGGGGTTTGTTGTGGTGAGTTGCCCAGCGTTGAGTTTGAAGATGGACAGCCATAAGAATCTTTTAAATAAAGAAACTCCATCAAATTGTTGGTCTCTCCTGGCCTTTTTCTTTCTGTTCTTGAAAAGGGCTACTTCTTCCCATCCTTTGAAAGGTTTCATTACCTGTCATCAGTGATAGAAGGGAGTGGGTTTGTAGGAAGGAGGAGGAGGAGGAGGAGGAAGAAAAGGAATGTGGGTTCCTTGGTGCTCTCTGAGCTTGGATGTTTCCTTGCAGACGTTTCATGACCCAACTAGGGAACATCATCAGTGCTAGAAGGAGGAGTGTTTGAGAAGGAAGACTGTGGGGTCCTTGGTGCTCTCTGATCTTGGTGGTCTTCTTATAGACATTTCATGACCCAACTAGGTAACATCATCAGTGTCAGACACCAACTCAATACTCCTTTACTACACTTATTTATTTATTTATTTATTTATTTATTTATTTATTTATTTATTTATTTATTTATATTTATATACCGCCCTTTTCCGAAGGACTCAGGGCGGTTTACAGGGTGATTAAAACAAAAAATACAAAAGTTAAAAACAGATTAAAAAAATTATATCCGTCCCTGAACAAATAAAACCCCAGTTAAAATTAAAATTAAAATTCTCAGCTTGGGCCAGAGAGCTCGAAGAGCTAGGTCTTCAGGTCCCGGCGGAACGAACGGAGGTCGGGGGCGGTCCTAAGATCCACTGGCAGCTGGTTCCACAGGGCAGGCGCACCCACTGAGAAGGCCCTATCCCTGGGTGTTGTCCGCCGGCAATCTCTTACCGGTGGCACCCTGAGAAGGCCCTCCCTGTGGGAGCGCACTGGACGAAGGGAGCTTGATGCCGGCAGCAGGTGTTCCCTCAGATATCCCGGACCCATGCCATTTAGGGCTTTATAGGTCATCACCAGCACCTTGAATCTCACCCGGAGGGCAACCGGGAGCCAATGCAGCTCGCGGAGTAGAGGTGTTACATGGGAGTATCGGGAAACCCCCATCTTTGGGAGCTTCTTTCAGTATTGAATAAAATAAAGCTGGAAGGGACCTTGGAGGTCTTCTAGTCCAGCCCCCTGCTCAAGCAGGTGAACCTATACCGTCTCAGACAGGTGAATGTCTAGCCCTTTCTTAAAAACTTCCAGTGATGGAGCGACCACGATTTCTGGTGGCAGGCTGTTCCACTGTCAGCAACTTTCTCCTTAATTCCAGGTTGCTTCTCTCTTTGTTCAATTTCCAACCATTGTTTCTTCTCCTGCCCTCTGGTGCTTTGGAGAATAACGTGAAACCCTCGTCTTTGTGGCAGCCCCTCCAATAGTGGAATACTGCTACTCCAATAGTGGGAGCATACTTTGGGGGGGGGATAAAAGTTCACCATTCCTTTCCAAGCACAGTCTCAGGATCAGTTGCATTCCTCAGAAGACAGTTCCAAAAATATCTCTCTTAAATTTGACTGGACATGAGGGGACCAGCTAATGGGAGGCACCTTCGGGAGGGAAAATTTACACTGGGGATTTTGGTGCGCGAATTTCAGTTCTGGCATTGCACTACTGTATTTCACTTGGCTTGTAGTAAACCACACCTTTCTCAACCCGAGTGCCATCCCAAGAATGCTGCTGGCTAGCCAGTAAAGGAGTTAACAGTGGTCTTCTCGAAATGGAAAGGCACATTAACAGCCCTGTTAGATTTGGGATATATCCAATGCCTCTTCAGCCCTAACCTAATAGGCTTGGGATATGTCTACATGAAATAAAAAGTACCTATGTTGTTAGTTGCGAAGTTGTGTTCGACCCATCGCAACCCCATGGACAACGTTCCTCCAGGCCTTCCTGTCCTCTGCCATCTTCTGGATAGTACCTATAGTATTTCTTAATTAGATGGCTAGCGGGGATGGGTCCTTCCAGGTGTGTAACCAAACTGCAACTCACGTAGAAACTATTAGATTTGTTGTGGCACCTATCAACGATCAACAAATGGTTTGGTGGGAAAAGTGGGATCCCATGGTAAATTGGGTGAAAGAGACTTTAAAACTCTCTCTGAGGCACCCAAGTGAAGAGGCTGCAGTGAAAATAGAGTCATGCAAATTCGCTCCCCCCCCATTAAAGAAAAGACTGGGGCTTCATCACCACGTGGACGAGAGAAGGGGCACCCCCATACCACAGAGGAGGAATACTAGGGGTTAAAGGAAGTCTTTGGCAAGCGAGAATATCTTGTACTTCCCCCTCATTGCTCCACAGACTGCACCATAGAAATTGTCTTGGAATTGCGTAGCAGCTGTCCAGATGAAGTTAGAGACACTGACACAAACCTGTAGCCTTATATAGATAAATATATTTTACATTTATATTCACAGCAGACGAGATAGTCAGGAACACAGGAACATTGTGAGGTACAATAAATCTTAACACCACACAGAGCACACAGAAGAAAAAGGCGGGAAAAAAGGAAACCCTCTTTACACCCACAGCAGCCAATCGCAGCATAGATTGCCTCATGGAGGAGCCAGCACTCTCCAGTCAATCAGCTATAACTGTGTGTTCTGGCCTGTTGTACGCTTCACTGTCCCAGCTATTAAATTCAATGTCCTATTGTACCGTACATTCTTTTATGCATTTTTTTGTGTTTTTGTAGTTGTGTCGGCCCTTTAGTTAATGGCGAACGCTGCCTTTTTCATAGATAAGAGCCAGCTTCTTTGTTGGGACAGTGTTGTTTGTTAGTAACTAACATTGGTGCTACCTTCCCCGTAGATAAAGGGTCAGCTTGTTTGCTCAGATGATATGTTGATTGCCATCAATTTTTGTGCCTGCTATCTTTCCCATCGATAAGGGATGACATGATAGCAGTGTTCCAATATCTCAGGGGCTGCCCCAAAGAAGAGGGAGTCAAGCTATTCTCCAAAGCACCTGAAAGCAGGACAAGAAGCAATGGATGGAAACTAGTCAAGGAGAGAAGCAACCTAGAACTAAGGAGAAACTTCCTGACAGTTAGAACAATTAACCAGTGGAACAACCTGCCTCCAGAAGCGGTGAATGCTCCAACACTGGAAGTTTTTAAGAAGAGACTGGACAGCCATTTGCCTGAAATGGTATAAGGTTTCCTGCCTGAGCAGGGGGTTGGACTAGATGACCTCCAAGGTCCCTTACAACTTTATTATTATTATTATTATTATTATTATTATTATTATTATTATTATTATTATTATTATTATTATGAGTTGGCCTTTTTTTTCTGAGGGAGCATGTTATTTCTCCATTGCTGCTGTCAGTTTTACTGACAAGGAGGAGATGGACCTTTTCCATACATAAGGACTGCCTGTGTTGGCAGGGTTCAACTCCCTTCTGTTGCCCCCGGATGGTTGGGTTCCTAGACTGTCTTAGAGGAGAGAACAAATTGAGATTTTGAAGAGAGAAAAAAAGTTTTTAAAAAAAGAAGAGAGAGGAAAAAATGAGATCCTGCCCTCAACCATGAGTGTGAGTGGAGAGACATATACTGGATAAAGTGATTGAATTGATAGGTGAATGCATGGTGAGAGAAAAACTAAAAATGTAACCACAAACATGTTAGCTTGAATTATTCCTTGTTCATTCATGTATTCACAAGTGCTGTCTTTTTATGTTTTGCCTTTTATATTTTGGCACAGCTTCGCATCCGGGTCAGCTTCCTGACACCAACGCCCCCCCCACACACACAGAGGCCAGCGAGCGCATGGGGGCCAACGGGGTCCATCAGCAGCCACAGCATGCTGGCTGTCCTGCATAATGGCAAACTGGCCACAGAGCCCCAGTGACGCGGGTGGAGACAGCCCCGGGGCGGCTGGAAGGGAGCCCGGCCCATCCACTTGAGGGCTCTTGATGGGAGTGGCTTCTGCTGCTGCTTGAACCGGTCAACCATGCAAGAGAGGTGAAGGGGCAGCCGGGGGTCTGGAGCCAACTCGGATGCTCGCTGGCAGCCCGACGAGGCAGTGGATCTCGTGCACCAGCTGCCCCTCCTGCTTCTCTGCATGGTTGACCAGTCGGAGCAGCAGCAGAAGCCACCCCCTCAGAGCCGTCGAGCGGATGGGATGGGCTTCCTTCCGGCTGTCCTGAGGCCGTCTCTGCCCGCAAGGCAATTGTTAAGTGCATCGTGCTTGATTTTATGATCTTTTTTGCCACGATTGTTAAGTGAATCACTGCGGTTGTTAAGTGAATCACACAGGTTGAATATGTTTGAAATATTGGAGTCCTGTGAAAGTTGGTCACACGTCCCATTTTTCAGTGCCATTGTACCTTCAAACGGTCACTGAATAAATGGGGTATTACTACCTGTATTACCCCTGAATAATTTTAAGCTATTCTTCTTTGTTGATGTAAGACTGCTCTGAAAGAGTTGTGAAAATCATGCCCAGAGCCGGAGTTTCTCAACCTGGGCAATTTTAAGACGTTGCTTAACTTTAATTCTGGGAGTTGAAGCCCACCCGTCTTAAAGTTGCTACAGTTGAGAAGCACTGTGAAACAAACACTGTGTGTCATACCACAAAAACTGCAGGCACACCAATGCAGGCCCGGCTCTTGGGTCCCCATCAAAGACTGGGCGATGTTGGTGAATCCTTTCTCTGGCCTTTCCTAGGTGGAAATGTAGGGATTGGGAAGGCCACAGCGGTGGATCACTGGAGGCTTTCGGAAAAACACTGGACAAAGATTTATCTGAAATGGTATTGTTGAAGGAAAAGTCTTCATCATGATTCATCCAAGCCGGGAATAAACAACATGGCGACTGCTTTAGAAAGAAGTTTGCAGTTTATTGAAGAGGAGAGCCAGACAGAAAGCTTGGGGCTTAATTTCCTAACTTTGCTTTGCTTTGCTTACAGGGCCTAACCAGCTGGTTGCCCAAATCCAATTCTCTCATTCACTCATTCCGTTCCATTTTCATACAATGTTTCCCGTTTCCCTAACAAAAGCTCCTGCGCTCTGGCCAAACCCCCATGCTTTTTAGGGTCTGCCACTTGAACAGATCCTTTCTGCTGCTAGGAAAAGCCAGAGGGACCAAAATCCAACTGTGATTGGGAAAAGGGTCTTCTCACTCTCACACACAGAAACATAGACACATTTCTCTCACTCCCCTGGACTTTAAAGTTAAAAGTTAGAGGTACTCACCTTCACTTTCTTTCCAAAGCAGCCCTTGAGGTCAAACTCAAAACTCCCTTTACTACCCTGGCTCCACATGGGCAGGGCCTGGAAAACCCATCCACAGACACAATGTGTCTGCTGCCGGCAACATGGGGCTTACCAGTCTCAGTCCATTGGAGAGGTTAGTGTGGAGTCCCATCTGGGGTGCCAAATTGTTGAAGGAAAAGTCGTCATCATGATTCATCCAAGCCGGGAATAAACAACATGGCGACTGCTTTAGAAAGAAGTTTGCAGTTTATTGAAGAGGAGAGCCAGACAGAAAGATGGCTCTGGAAGAAAGAGGCTGAGCACCTGTGCGGAGTGGGTTTTTATACCCTCTGGGGCTCTTGAGGTTGTTTCCTGTTCTTGTTTGAGGCTTTCTATTTCCTGTGTCACGTATTCTGACCTGAGTCTGGGTGTGCCTTTCTGGCATTCTGATGGTGGTGGGTTAATCCTATTATGTCCCAGGGGTCATATCCTGCTTCCCTGTGGCTGTGGCTGATGTTGATCTTTCTTCCTAATCCCAGTTTCCTGACAAGATTATCACATCTGCATTCCTGCAGACTTGGTTTCTGTTTGGGACAGAAAGACTTGGGGCCAAGGTTGGTTTCTGCTTTTAAAATCCTTTAGGGAAATATATTCTGCCCTTTTAATATTTCCTTCCGACAAATCCCCCCTTTGTGCCATAAGTGTGTGAATGACACACTTACTGGCACAAGATTAAAATTGATCTGGTCAGGGAGACTTGGTAAACAAGCTTTAAATTGCTAAACCACAAAAAAAAAGGAAGACACTAATAGTAGCAAGCAGAAAAAAAAATCCTGCAGTGGCTTCCAACCCATAAAGTTCTAAAAGTCAGGGCAAACATTTTGTTAGAAATTTATAGGGTCTAATATTCATTTTCAGATGTTGGATGTCACTTTGAGCTTCCAGTCAGGTTTGCACATTCCTCCCAAAATTCTATGGTTTGCCTCAATACATAACCACTGGCTGCCTATTTTCAAGGGTTGCAAACTTCAATTATTATTATTTATTATTTATTATATTTTTATACCGCCCTTCTCCCGAAGGACTCAGGGCGGTGTACAGGGCAATAAATACAAAAACAGGATACAAAAGTTAAAAGCGATTAAATAAATGCCCAAGGTTAAAACAATAATTAAGATGTATTTAAAACCCCAACCCTAACCCATCAGACCAGGTCAGATTGCTCAAATAGATGCGTTTTTAGATCACGCCGGAAGGAGTGAAGGTCGGGGGCCGTCCGGAGCTCAACCGGTAAGCGGTTCCATAGGTCTGGCGCACCCACAGAGAACGCTCTCCCCCTGGGGGCCACCAATCGACATTCTTTGATCAGAGGCACCCTGAGGAGGCCCTCTCTGTGGGAGCGCACTGGACGGAGGGAAGTTGACGCCGGCCACAGGTGTTGCCGTAGGTAATCCGGACCCATGCCATGTAGGGCTTTGTAAGTCATCACTAACACCTTGAACCTCACCCGGAGGGCAACCGGCAGCCAATGCAGCTCGCGGAGCAAAGGTGTAACATGGGAGTATCGGGAAACCCCCAGCACAACTCGCGCGGCTGCATTCTGCACCAGTTGGAGTCTCCGAGTGGACTTCAAGGGCAGCCCCATGTAGAGAACATTACAGTAGTCTAGACGAGAAGTCACGAGCGCATGAGTGACTGTACGCAAGACATCCCGGTCTAGATAGGGTCGCAACTGGCGCACCAGGCGAACCTGGGCAAAGGCCCCCCTAGTCACAGCTCCAATATGCTCTTCTAAAGAGAGCTGTGAATCTATAAGGACCCCCAAGTTGCGTGCCCTATCTACGGGGGGTAATAGCTCACCTCCCATAGCCAGAGATGGGATAATCGGAATTTCCCGGGATGCCGGCACGAACAGCCACTCAGTCTTGTCAGGGTTGAGTCGAAGCCTGTTCCTCCCCATCCAGACCCGGACCGCCTCCAGGCAGTCCTCGACTTACTTCATTTAGTGACCATTCAGAGTTACGATGGCCCAGAAAAAAGTGACTCATGACCCTTTTTCACACTTATGACCGTTGCAGCATCCCATGGTCCCGTGATCCAAATTCAGACACTTGGCAACTGACTTGCATTTATGACCGTTGCTGTGTCCCAAGGTCATGTGATCCCTTTGACGACCTTCCGGCAAGCAAAGCCAAGGCTTAACAAGCTTGTTACTAACTTATCAACCGCAGCAATTCACTTAACAACTGAGGCAAGGAAGCTCGTAAAATGGGACAAGACTCACTTAACAAATGTCTCACTTAACAACAGAGGTTTTGGGCTCAACCGTGGTCGTACGTCGAGGTCAACCTGCTCTTTAACAGAGGTATCCTTCGAGTTGCAGTCATTTCCACGGAGACAGAGAAGCGCCATGGAGAAAGCACACAGCCCGGGGGAGGAGGGGGGCTGTGCTAATTGCCCAGGTGCTTTGCTGTGATTTTGTGCGTGCTTTTCCGTGTGTTTTCCTACCTTCACCTCAGAAAAAAATAAGGGGAGAAATTTAAAGTGGACAAATTTAGCTGGTCAGTCCCAGCAGCCTCTCGCTGAATTCCCAGAGCTTCTTGGCCAGCTGGTCATCGCGGCCCTGTCGACTGGGCGCCTTCGGCTGGCAGTCAACAAAATACTGCCCGCTCAGCTGCTCAATGCCCTCCTCGGTGGCGCAGTAGATGGTGGTCTGGGCACCAGAATCACAATTTCGGCCGAACAGCTTCACGAACCAAACCCACCAGAAGAGCCAATGGGGATACGAGCGAAAAACTTCGGTTTTAACAAGTCCTGAAATCAAAGGAAGAGAGAACAGGCAGTGGATGGAAGATTACCCAAGGGGGGGGGGAGGGAGGGAGATCCTGAATGAACCCTTCGCACAGTACCCGTTTCCCATCGGGAACCATGGGCCGCTTGGCACCCTTTGGGCAACATAGGAAATGTCTCAGAAGACCAAGAGCTCAAGGGTGAGGATGCCAGCGGGTTTCTTTGTGTGTGTGCGTGTGTGTGTGTGTGCGCGTGTGTGTGTTTGTGTGTGCATGTGTGTTTGTGAGCATGCGTGCTCCTTTGCATGCATGAAGTCATTGCAGTGGGGCAACTAATACATTCGAATAAAAATAACAATGTTCTGATAGAATATTTGTAGCTCAGGGCTGAAGTGTGAGGTCCTTGGTCCACTCTGAGTTTGGCTGTTTTCTTGCAGGATGTCAACGTTGTGACAATCAAGAAACTGCAACCATTTTACTTTTTGCTTTGACTGTACTTTTCCTGCTGTTTGAGATATTTAGATGTAGAAGGGGGGAGGAGGGGAATGCTACCACAACAATTGCAGCTGTGTGTGACCACAAGGTCAAGGTTAGATAAAGTTTTGGTGGGTTGAGAAGTTGGGAGGAGAGCCCACGTTTTAGAATAATTGGTGAATGTGATTTATGTCATCCTTTCTGGGGTGGGAATTGCAACTTGTTGCATTGTATGAGGGGGAGGGAACTTCAGTCTTGGGTTCAACTATGTAAGTGCCAATAGTTTGTTTCCTGAATAAAATGTGCTTTAAGGAAGAAATCTTTGCCTTGAAGTTCTTTTAATTGGTTTCATCTATCGGAACCGTGACACAGACATTTCATGACTCAACCCGGGAACGTCATCAGTGCTAGAAGGGAGGGGGGCTTGTGGAGAGGAGGAAGAGGAGGAGAAGAGAGGAGGAGAATGAGGTGGATGGGGAAGAAGAGGAGAGGAAGGAGGAGGAAGAGGAAGAGAATGGCATGAGGGGGAGGAGAAGCAGGTGAGGAAGAGGAGGAGAAGGAGGAAGAGGAAGGTGATAGGAGGAGGAGGGTGAGGGTGAGGAGGAGGAAAGAAAGAGAAAGGGGGGAGGAGAGGAGAGGAGGAAGAGGAGGGGAGGGGAGGGAAGAGGAAGGGAAGAGATGGCAGGAGGAGAAAGAGGAGAACAGGGGAGCGGAGGAGGAAGAGGGGGAGGGGGAAGGAAGAGAAGGGGAGGTGGAAAAGGAGGAGGAGGAGGAGGGGGAGGAGGAGCAGGCAGAGAAGGAGGAAAGGAGGAGAAGTATGAGGGGAGAGGGAGGAGGGAGGGGGAAGAATGGGAAGAGAAGTGGATGAGGAGGAAGAAGAAAGTAATGGAAAAGGCAGAGGTAGCTTAGGGAAAGCTTCATCCTTGCTCTAGGTAGGGGGTTGGTCTAGAAGACCTCCAAGAGCCCTTCCCACTCTAGGATTTTAGGATAATTGTTAGATGTTTTGTGCCAGCCATGGCAGTTCCCCAAAAAGGTCATCAGATGGGAGCAAAGAGGCTTCTTTGCTCCCACTGGTGGGTCAGGGGTCCCCGGCCCCTGCAGCCCCATTGGCGAGAGAGTTTTATGGTAAGGGAGGGGCCGAGACCCCCGATAAAAACCTCTGCTCAGGGGCTGCTCCCTCTCTGTTCTCTTTGTTCTCTCTCTCTCACGCAGGCATGGATGCCTCCATGCCAAGTAACTCTTTCTATCTAATCTATCGTTGAATAAAGCTTCATATGATTGCATCTCTGCGTTCTGCCTTTTTACTTGGAAGCACCTTAACGATCCATCGACCTCTCGTGAGGCCATCTCACAAATTGGAAGCAAGAGGATGGTTTAAGGCAACGCTTCCAAGCCAGCAGCTACTGCAAGATGAGCAAGAATCCATTTGAAACGGATGGCAGGAGATCCCCGATTGTGACCAGAAGTCTTCAATCAAGATCAGCAGCCCTGCATCCAGCCCCTGATGCAAGCTCCGCTCCAGGTGAGAGCACAGGACCCA
This sequence comes from Vipera latastei, assembly GCA_024294585.1. NCBI lineage: Eukaryota > Metazoa > Chordata > Lepidosauria > Squamata > Viperidae > Vipera > Vipera latastei. The sequence goes on from CM044354.1 coordinate 369,198,040, forward strand.
GCGGAGCGCCAGGGACCCCTTCGCATGCCTCCCTACAGCTGCAAGCCACAGAGGGAAGCATGGAAGGCTTGCAGTCCACCCAAGACTGCCCAGACGCAGCGGAAGCGGCCCGGGCCCAAGACAAGCGCCGCGTGGGCCAGATGACTGAACAGGAACGCGAAGAGCTGCTCCTAACATTTCTTGCAGCACAAAGAACATCACAAGCCTCTCCACAGGGGACGCCAGCGCAGAGGGGCTCTGGACACCGGGTAAGTCCTTCCCCAGCGCCCACGAGGCCCCCTAACATGGCGCCGGCCACCCCAAGTGACCCCGGGACCCCGGAGCTTTTCCCACCAAACTGTGACCTACAGCTTCCGGGGGCAACCGGAAGCAAGATGGCAGCCCCCAGGACACCCACATGGCCTGATATCGAGGCCCAGCAATCGGTGGCATCCAGCTAAAGCAGCATGGAAACCCCTGGGTCCTCCCCACCAGAAAGCCTCAAGGCCTATGATGGCAGTGAAGCCTGCCCAGCCGAGACTGCTACAGCAGGGCTTGAAGCAGCCATTCAGGTCCTGGTTGCGGCCCTGGAAGCCAAAAGGACAGCAGCTTCAACATCGGGGGTAGCCAGCCTCCCTCGCCACCCCCAGGAGCCTCCCAGCTGCGTCCTGCAACCCCAGAGGGCCCCCAGTGAACCCCCTGGCCCTCCAACCTTCTTTTCGCCTCCGCCCAGACTCCCTGCTTGCCAGATGGTCTTCGGGGGGGCTCCAGATGAGCCCCCCTCCTCCAGCACCGTCTTCAGCCGCCTCCAGGGTCTTCAGGACCAGTGATGGGCTTTTCAAGGCAATCCAGGCAATCCATGTGCCATCCCTGCCCCATCCTGCAATCCTCGCCCCCCAGTGAGTGTTCCAGTGCCGGGGGGGGGGTTTCAGGAGGAATCTTTGGGGCATCTGTGGCCTTTTCAAGCTCAAATGCCGGCCAGCAGACCTGGGCTCCGCCCCCCCCTCTGCCTCATGGGATCAGATGAATTCTGAGCATGCCCAGTCAGGGCCATCCAACTCTGAGCATACCCAGTTGGGGCAATCCAAAAATCAGAGAAAAATACCACCAACTGCCACCAGAGGGATCCCTCTCCCATTCACCTCAATGGAAAGTTCTAAGATGTATGCACATGGACAAAGGGCTGATGAAAGCATTTTTCATTCACAGATTTTTCCATCTGCCCCTGCGTTCTTAAATAAATTTGAAAAACTGCAACTTGGGGGGGGGAAATTTCAGCAGATGGAGTAAAGAAGTGCAGATGTATCTATTAGAGCAAGGGACTCTAGAGATGGTTCTGGACCCCCCACCTCTTCCCTGGGGACCCCAAGAAGAGTGGCATCATAGGAAAGCATATACCACTCTACTGAGCTCACTGGATACTAACTTGTTCTCCAGCATTCCAGATGGGCTCACAGCTGGCGAAGTTTGGCAGTTATTATACAATTTATTCAACAGCGACAGCATTGGTTCGCTCACCAGACTCACAACTGAGTTTTACACAACCAAACTTAGGTTTGGAGCTAACATGGCTGAACACCTGGGAAAATTGAAGACGCTCAGGGCAGAACTGATGTCCAGAGACTACCTTGTACCTGAGGCGAACATGGTCGCTGTCATTCTGGCTTCCCTGGACAAAAATTGGAGCAGTTTCATTGTTTCACTGGAGGGGACCAGGAAGGAAGCCATGACTCTGTCCTACCTCGCAGGGAGACTCATTGAGGAAGATAGGAGATGAAGAGATGCAGGAGAATACGCCAGAGTCACCACCCAGCCAGCCAGCAGGGGGCACCGCAACTCAGAGCAGGTTAATGCTCTACTTAAGTGTTTCATCTGTGGCTCTGAGGGGCACCTCAAGAAGGACTGCCCCCATCACCAACAAGACCCCAAGTGTGGTCCTAATCAAGGAAGGGGCAAGGGGCAAGGAAGGGGGCGTGGCGGGGGCAAAAGTAGTGCCAAGGACAATTTTGTGCGTACTTGTGCTTTCACCCCCACCACAAAGGCTGATAGCCCCACTGACATATGGTTACTGGACTCTGGAGCTTCATCTCACATTACCAATATGAAACAAGGGTTTAAAAGGTTAAAGAAAATTAACTCATCTGTCAAGGTGGCCAATGGAGATAAGGCTTTGGTTGTTGGGGAGGGCACTGTCTCTGTACCCGGACTAGGAAAAGTTGAAGGGGTATTGCATGCTCCCTCCATTGCCAACAACCTATTAAGCATTATCAAATTATGTGACGATGACAGGGTGGAAGTTTTATTTCGCAAAGGGGGAGGTCATGTCACCCGGAACCAGAGGGTCATTGGAAGTATTGCCATCATAAATGGCTTGCCATACTTCTCCCCTGAGAACCCAGCCACAGAGGACAGCTCAGAAGGGGCCTGCACACGGAAAGAGAGAAAGCCCCCACAGCCAGCCCCAAGGCTGTCTAAGGAGCGCAAGGCCGAAGCGGTTGCACCCAAGCCACCTCAGCCAGCCCCACGGCTTTCCAAGGGCAGTGTGGACAAGAAACCCCTACCTCAGCAGTCACCTAAAGCACCGCTCAAGGCAACCAGTGCCAAGAGGGTGTCAGTGGGGAAGCCGCTCCACGATAAGTGTGCTCATCTCTTACACCGAAGATTAGGTCATGCGAGCTTCCCTGTGGTTAAAAAGATGGGAGAGTTTGCTGAGGGAGTCCAGCTCAAGGATTGTGAGGTGTTCCTGGACTGTGCTATCTGTAAGAGGGCAAAGAGGAAGGCTGCCCCCATCCCTAAGGTGTCACTGCGTAAGGCCCAATACCCGTACCAACTAGTACATGTTGATTTGGTTGGGCCTTTCACACCATCCCTAGGGAAAAGTCAGTATTTTCTCACTGCCGTTGATGATTTTTCACGGTACGGCCACGTGTATACCCTCACAGAAAAATCCGAAGCCTTTGACGCCATAAAATCACTCTACAACTTTGTAGAGACCCAGTATAAGACCAAGATCGCACAACTGCAGAGCGATCACGGGGCTGAGTTCATGTCCCGAAAATTCCAGGACTGGGTAAGGCGTAAGGGCATCCGCCATTTTCTTACCACGCCCTTCACTCCAGCTCAAAATGGCGTGGCAGAGAAAAGAAATGGAATCCTACAAACTATGGTACGTAGTCTGATTGCGGATGCTGGGGGTCGCAGAATCATACTGGGGAGAGGCGTTGAAATACGCCAATTACACCTTAAACCGCACCTGGAGCAGTGTTGTGAACCAGACCCCATATTTCCTGGTCCACGGTAGGAAACCAAGTCTGGGACACTTGCGTGTGTTTGGCTCCTATGCTTGGGTGCACATCCCCAAGCAGCTGCAGAAGAAGGGGAGATCTGTCTCCCAGAGACTGAGGCTCTTGGGCTACGCTCCTGGCTCCAAGGCCTACCGTTTCCTGGGAGAAGGGGGCAGGATTGTGACTTCCCAATCTGCCTCCTTCGAGGAGGACTCCAATTGGACCCAGATTCACTCAAATGATCTGAGCCCATACGTCAACCGACCCAGCAAGGACACACCGACCACGACATCACCTGAGACGACCACATACCCTGCCACCGACGAAAGTGAGGAACAAGACGAAGATGTCATCCTACCTGGTTCAGATGGGGAGGATGAGCCGTCTTCACCCCCAGCGACGCCTCAAAGACCCGCGATACCCAGCACCCGGGACCGAGGGTCCACACATCCTAATTATGAAATGCCAACGGATGTGGAACCCACGGAAGAAAAGGGCGGTGAGTGGCAGAAGGTCAGGAGGTCAAAGCGGTCCAACAAAGGGATCCCGCCAAAGAGAATTGACATTGGGCACATCGCGTCTGTCAACAGCATTGTGGTCACCCCAAAATCCTTCTCTGACATCCAGGAGCTGCCCATCGAAGAACAGGAGAAATGGCAGCTCGCGATGGAGAAGGAAATGGAGAGCCTGAAAGAACTCAAGGTCTTCACCCCCCAGCAACCACCAAAGGAGAGGAAAGTCATTGGCACAAGGTGGGTTTACAAAGCCAAACCACTTGCCAATGGCCTCTACCTATATAAGGCCCGTTTGGTAGCTCAGGGGTTCGCCCAGCGCTACATGGAGGACTACGGGGAGACCTACTCTCCAACCGTCCAGGCAGAGAGCGTCAAGGCCACCCTCGTAACTGCAGCCGCTCTGGGGGAGGAAGTCTTCCAATTCGACATCCAGACGGCTTACCTCCACGCCAACGTGGACCGGCAGATCTACGTGAGGGCCCCTCCTGGCTACCAGCAGGAAGGGGGAAATACATGGTTGCTCCGAAAAGGGTTATATGGCCTCAAGCAGTCGGGGAAATTATGGTATGACTGTCTTAGAAAGAGTTTAGAACGAGTTGGTTTCAGTGCATCCCATGCAGATGAATGTGTTTTCACACGCAGCTCCAAGGGTACCACAGAACGGGTGTTAGTTTATGTGGACGACCTCCTATATGTAGGACCTGACAAGGAAGGGTGTGATGAATTTGCCAAGGCCCTGGAAGAAAGGTTCACTTTGAAATCTTTGGGGCGGGTTGATAAGTACTTGGGTGTGCATATTTTGGCCACTAAGGGGGGGTTCGCTCTATCTCAGAAAGAAAAGATAGAGGAGTTATTGGCCAAATGCAAAATGGCAGAATCTAACCCAACGCATAGCCCGATGCAAAGTGACTATTACAATCACACTCACAAAGACGGTCCTGAGTTCACAGATAATAAGCTTTACAGATCTGTGATTGGCTCCTTGCTATACATCAGCAATTGGAGCAGGCCTGACATAGCTTTAGCTGTGAATCTATTGTCCAGGTGTGTGGAACACCCAAAGGAATTCCACTGGACTGCTGTTAAGAGGGTACCTAGGTACCTCAGGGGCACGACCGATGCTCTCCTTGTGCTGGAACCAGAGAAGGGGAAGACGGCCCAGCTCTCCGCTTACTCAGACGCAGACTGGGCTGGTGACACCAAGAGTAGACGGAGCACCTCTGGTTTCCTCATATTGCTAAATGGCTGTCCTATCCATTGGCATGTTAGGCAGCAAAAATTTGTTTCTTGCTCCACGGCCGAGGCGGAATATGCCAGCCTGTCGGACACGGCCAATGATTTGATTTGGTTTGATGCTCTGATAACAAGCATCTGGGCACCTCCTCCTCTGCCCATCCAAATTCAAGAGGATAATACGGCCGCAATTGCAATCTCGGGGGCATATGCAGTGGGCTCTACGTCCTGCCACATAGACATACGCTATAAAAATGTCAGGCAGCTTGCCAAAAAGGGGTTTATACATGTTGAGCATTGTAATACAACTGACCAGATAGCTGACCTGTTCACCAAACCTGTTCCCATTGACCGGCACAACCTTCTGTGTAAGCGTTTGTGTTTGGTCCTCTAAACGTGTATATACATGTCTATGACACCTGCTCGCCCCCTCACATACATTCACTGGTCCCTGTCATTGGCTGGCAAGAAGGGGAATTGTTAGATGTTTTGTGCCAGCCATGGCAGTTCCCCAAAAAGGTCATCAGATGGGAGCAAAGAGGCTTCTTTGCTCCCACTGGTGGGTCAGGGGTCCCCGGCCCCTGCAGCCCCATTGGCGAGAGAGTTTTATGGTAAGGGAGGGGCCGAGACCCCCCATAAAAACCTCTGCTCAGGGGCTGCTCCCTCTCTGTTCTCTTTGTTCTCTCTCTCTCACGCAGGCATGGATGCCTCCATGCTAAGTAACTCTTTCTATCTAATCTATCGTTGAATAAAGCTTCATATGATTGCATCTCTGCGTACTGTCTTTTCACTTGAAAGCACCTTAACGATCCATCGACCTCTCGTGAGGCCATCTCACAATCCTGTTAGCTCTGGGACCCGGGAGGGTGAGAGACATCTCCCTACCTAGTGGAGCGCGATGGAGGAAACTCCCGGGGTGGCTCTGCAGGGCGAGGGTGGGGTTGAGGGAGCCCCGAGTGGGAGAGAAATGCTTGACAGAGCCCCAGACGGACCTGGGGGGATCCATCTTGGGCTTCTTGGAGGCGGACTTCCACTCACCTGGATGAACTGCGTAGCAGGTGACGTTGGTTCCTTCCAGCCGGTTGGCCAATTCTCGTATGTGGAGAATGTTGGCTAGTTTGCTGTTGGAGTACGATTGTATGGCCTGCCACATCCCCTCCATCGGTTTGTGGATGGTCTGAAAGTCGATCTTCCCAATGTAATGCATACTCGAGGACACAATTACAACCCGGCTGGGAGTGCAGCGCTTCAGCCGGTCCAGGAGCAGGTGGGTCAGCAGGAAGTGGGCCAGGTGGTTGACCTGGAAAGCCAGGTCAAAGCCATCAGCAGTTTGACCGTCCTTAAAGACCCCTGCCAAAAAAAGTAAATGGATTCCAGGTAATCTTCAGTTTACAACATGTCACTTTGTGATTATTCAAAGATACAACAGATGCCCAAAATGTATTTGCAACCCAGTTCCAAAGTTGCAACGGCTTCCCCCCCCACGCCCCCAGTGTTACATGATCACATTATAGGCGCTTGGGAATTGGTGTTCACTTTACAACCTGGCCCACCGTCATGTGATGGAGGATTTACAACATTTTTGTCAAAAAACAGAGTTTACACCCACTTTTCAGCAAAAACTCCCCATAGTGAACAAATGGTTCGCTTCACAACTGGCTCAACAAAGATCATGAAATCATAGTAGTCACAGGGGTGACCCACTTTATAACTGTCACACTTTACAACCATAATGGGCATATGTTGTAGACTATCTCTAAAGCACCCAGTTTGCTCTAGTGCAAGGGTGTCAAACTGCTGGCCCATGGGCTGGACGCGTCACGACAAAACCGCGCCCACCCCATTGCCGGCAATGGGGAAAAAGCTCTGATACATTGCGCGACGTCACGTGATGTCGCGGGTTTGACATGCCTGCTCTAGTGGTTAAACCTAGAAAGCAGGAGGCTGTGAATTCAAATCCTACCTTAGGCATGAAAGACAGCTGGAAGACTTTGGGCCAATCACCAGGAGTCTGAGCGTTCTAGTCCCGCCTTAGCCATGAAAGCAAAGTGGGTGACTTTGGGCCAGTCATTCTCTCTGAGCCCAACCCACCTCTCAGGATTGTTGTTATGAGGAAAATACGAGGAGGAAGGTGAGTTTGATCTGTATGCCAACTTGAGTTACTTGTAAAAATAATAATAAAAAAATACCAAAAACGAGGAACTAAAAATAGGAGAGAGCTGCTTCTGAAGTCACGGCCAAACCCCCAAAGGAAGAGAAATACTGGAGACCCCCACAATATTCCCACTTCCTGGCCCAGATACCCCGGGGGTGTGGGTGGTCTGCTCGGCACCCACCGGCATTGTTGATGAGGATGTCCAGACGGGGCTCCGATTTTAAGAAGGTCTGTGCAAAAGCTCGCACAGAGTTGAGGTTGTCCAGATCCAGGATCATCAGGATCACCTCCGAGTTTCCGCTTTCCTGGAAAAGGAGCAGAAGGAATCCTGAGAAGAATCGGGATCGGGTGCGGCTTCAAAGGGTGATCCCGGTTTACTCTCCTTCTACATATCTCTGTTCACCTCCTGACAATCACTCCAGGTGGTGTGTAATAAAACAATATAGGCAGTCCTCGACTTGAAACCATTCAAAATTACAATACTGCCCAAGAAAAGTGATTTACGACCGATCCTCACAATTTCGACCATCGCAGCATCCCCAGGGGTCATGTGATCAGAATTTGTGTGCTTGGCAACCAGTGTTATTTCTCATGGTGGCAACGTCCTGGGGTCATGTGATCACTGTTTGTGATTGTCCCAAGAGGATTCCCACAAGCAAAATCAATGGGAAACTTGGATTTACTTAATAACCATGTGATTCACAAAACAGGTGAAGAAGGACAATTAAGATGGATGCGTTTTAATAACCAGAACCAAACGGATCACACAGATCCAACAAAACCACTCCCAGGAATGCAGCTGCCCCCCAAAATATGGAGCCCCCCTGGACAGAACCTGGACAGGACAGGCCAGAATTGAAGGCAAAGCTCTTCAAGTGGGGAATGGCTCGGGGTCTGCAGGGTGACCGGGGTGCATCGAAAGAGTTGGGATCTCGAATTCAGTGTAGCTGATTGGCTGGAGAGTGCTGGCTCCTGCATGAGACAATCTGTGCTCTGATTGGTTGCCAAGGGTGCGGAGGGGGAGGTTCCCTTCTTTCCCGCCTTTTTCTTCTGTGTCCTCCGTGTGCTGTTAAGATTTACTTCACAATCTATTCTGAGTAAAGCTTTTTTTCTGTTTTCTTCTTTTTCTTTTTTACTTCATTTGTAATATTAATATTGTTTGTATTCATTTTATATGAGCTAGAGGGAGATAGAATTAATAGTTTATTGCTGATAACATAGGGGTGCTTATGTTTGTTTTTTGATTTTATACCCTGTATTTAGCTCTGGGAAGTCGGGGGGGGGGAGGAGGGATTGGGGGAGAGGGATAGGGAGGGTTAGGTAGGGGTGGGGAAGGGGGGGATTAAAGTTAAAATGTATTGTAAAACTTTTTAAATAATAAAAAAAAAAGATTTACTTCACAACGTTCCTGTGTTCCTGACAGGTTATATTTATATTTATTTATATAGTTACTATAGAGTTACAGTTATAGTTATAGTTATGTATATAAGATAAAATATTAAGTTAGGGTAAAACCATGATAAAATCACCATAATATTGAGGCAGGCCATAAAGAAAGATACAAAGAATGGTACATAAAAATGCTGCATGACATAAAAGTGAGGTAGGACATAAAAGTGAGGCATAGAGAAAATGCGTGTATTAGTTGGAAGAAGAACAAGGAAATGGAAGATGCCAAACCACAAGTTCAACTGTCGGTCACACCTCGTAGGCCAGCACAGAGTTCAGTTACAGCTAACCACATATGTCTCGCTTGTAGCTAACCACAAACATGGTGCCAGAAACTTAGACGCTTAGCAAGACACCTGTGACCTTTGCCAGAGAAAAGGCTGCAAGATATTTAGCTATAATTTAGCATCGCAAAGGGGGGCTACGGATGAGCTAGAAGGGGGCCTAGAAGTCATGTAAACAATCAGAGCTCGTAAGTTACATTTCCGTGTTTTGCTACTTGTGGAGACTATATATGTACTTGCTTTTCCCTGAAAACGTGTTCAGACATAGACATTGCTTTTTGTTCTGAACCTTTTGCGCGCAAAATAAAACAAACTTCTTTTGATTCCGAGGTCTGAGTCTCTTGATTCTGCAACAATATGAAGCCATAGAGTCGCAGTGGGATGTTATAATTCATTATCTAAGGAAGCTAAAATCTTTTAACTGCTTCTGGTGTGAATTGAAATTTCCTAAGGAGACTTTCTTGGAGTATATGTGTTATTGTTTGTTCCTGTCAAGGAATTGTGCAGCAGCTCTACAGATGAAGTTTACGTTACTGTAAATATACAGTATACATATATATATTATACAGGGCTTTTTATCTCATAGAACGCTCATATAAAATGCTATATATAAAATTCTGGATGATGACAAAGACTGCTGTAAATATGTGTGTGTGTGTGTGTATATGTGTGTGTAGTCTTTGCCATCATTCAGAAAGAACACAAGATAAATAGTTAGCTTCCTTATATATCGAATTACAACATCCTATTGTAATTCTATGGTGCCATATTGTGATTTTATCATGGTTTTACCCTAACTTAATATTTTATCTCGTCTATTGTATTGTCCACCTATTAAATATACAGGTAGTCCTTGACTTATAACTGCAACTGAGTCCAACATTTCTGTTGCTAAGGGAGACAGTTGTTAAGTCAATTTCTTGCCACAGTTGTTAAGTGAATCACCACAGTTGTTAAATTAATAACACAGTTGTTAAGTGAATCTGGCTTCCCCCTTGACTTTGTTTGTCAGAGGTCGCAAAAGATGATTGCATGACCCCAGGATGGTGCAACCGTCATAAATATGAGTCAGTTGCCAAGTGTCTGAATTTTAATCACATGACCCCAGGGGTGATGCAATGGTCATAAGTGTGAAAAAGGGTCATACGTCACTTTTTCAGCGCCATTGTACCTTTGAATAGTTACTAAATGAACTGTTGGAAGCCAAGGATTACCAGTATAACATCTCTCCCTCTCTGACTCTATGGTGCCATAATATAGTCATTTTAACATGGTTTTACCCTATTTTAATATTTTATCTCATCTATTGTAGTGTCCACCTATTAAATATACAGGTGGTCGACTTATGACCACAATTGAGTCCAACATTTCTGTTGCTAAGTGACACAGTTGTTAAGTGAATCGCACTGGTTGTTAAATTGGTAACATGGTTGCTAATATGGCTTCCCCATTGTTTTTGCTTGTCAGAACATCTCAAAAGGGGATTGCATGACACCGGGGCACTGCGACTGTCATAAATATGAGTCAGTTGCCAAGCATCCGAAGTTTGATCATGTGACCATGCTGCAATGGTCGTTAAGTGTGAAAAACGGTCATAAGTGCCTTCAGACTTTGAATAATCACTAAATTAACCATTGTAAATTAAGGTCTACCTGTAGAACAGCTCTCCCATTGTGACTTTACTGTATAGCGCCATATTATGGCAATTTTATTATGGTTTTACCCTAACTTAATATTTTATATTTATTGTACTGACCACTTACTTGATATACACATATTTGTTCCTACTTTAAACTTACATTTGCTTCTGCCTGTATACTGCATTTTATCTGCACTGCATATAAGGAATTGCATGATCTCGATAGATGCCATGCGCTAAATAAATGAATAAAAACCATCAGGAAAAGACCTGAGTGCTGAAGAATGGAAGGAAGGAGAGACCGCACGGCAGGCGCTTACCCGTCTGATGTCGCACACAGCCGATTCTCCTCTTGCTTTGTCGCGGCAGGCCAGAATGACACGGGCGCCTCTCCGGGCCAGATCCACCGCTGTGGCCTTCCCGATCCCAGTATTTGCACCTAGGAAAGGGCAGAGAAAGGATTCATAGAGATCGCCCAGCCTTTGATGGGGACCCAGGAGGCAGGCCTACATTTGTGTGCCTGCAGTTTTTGTGGTGTGTCACACATGGAAGCATTTGTGTGGCAGCATTTGTCAACCTTGGCAACTTTAAGACAGGTGGACTTCAACTCCCGGAATTAAAAGCATCTTAAAGTTGAGAAACCCTGGCTCAGGGCGTGATTTTCACAACTCTTTAAGAGCAGTCTTACATCAACAAAAAAGAATAGCTTAAAATCATTCAGGGATAATACAAATAGTCCTCGACTTACAACCATTATTTTAGTCATCATTTGAGGTACAGCAGCACTGAAATTTTTTCACAGGTTTCTAATATTTCAAACATGAAAATCAAAATCTGATTTTTTTTCCTGTTGTGTGGTTTTTTACCCAATTCCGACATACAACAATCCATGGGATGGTTGAAGTACAGTTCAGCATTGCTGACTGAGATGCCTGGAGTCCATTTAGGTCTCTGAAAGGACTACCTTGTAGTGAGATGGGTGATAAAAAAGTTTAGTAATTAAAAAGTAAAAAAATGAAAGGCATTTCAAAAAATGGGATGCAATGTTCCTGTCAGACCAGAAGATGGCGAAGGTCTCCCAAAACTGGCTCTGCAGGATGTCACTTTACTAAAACAAGTTGCAAAACAATTTGAAGGCCAGTCATGCATTAATACATGGATGAGGGAAACTAACTAATCGTCTTTTCTCACTCTCATCCCGGGACAATGATTTGCTTTGTTTTCCTGGTAAAAGTCAATTTTCCTTGGATTTTGAGGCGTTGATTCCCAGTCCTTGATCCATCAATCAATTCACTGCAAAAAATTTTTTGAATGTACAGGTAATCCTTGACTTACATCCACTCATTTAGAGATTGATTAAAGTTGGAACTATGGAACTATGGTGCTGGAGAAGACTCCTGCAAGTCCCTTGGACTGCAAGGCGATCAAACCGGTCAGTCCTAGAGGAGATCAACCCTGACTGCTCTTTAGAAGGCCAGATCCTGAAGTTAAAACTCAAATACTTTGGCCACCTAATGAGAAGGAAGGACTCACTGGAGAAGAGCCTCATGCTGGGAAAGATGGAGGGCAAGAGAAGAAGGGGACGACGGAGAAGGAGGTGGCTGGATGGAGTCACTGAAGCAGTAGGCGTGAGCTTAAATGGACTCCAGAAGATGGTAGAGGACAGGAAGGCCTGGAGGAACATTGTCCATAGGGTTGCGATGGGTCGGACACGACTTCGCAACTAACAACAACAACAAAGTTGCAATGGCACTGAAAAAAGTGACTTATGACAGGTCCTTGCACTTCCCACCGACATAGCATCTCCCCAGTCATGTGATCAGGTGCCTGGAAACTGATACATATTTACAACAATTGTAGCATCCTGGGCTCACATGGTTGCCATGGTGACTTTGCCAGCTGGCTTCTGACAAGCAAAGTCCAAGGGAGAAGCCAGATTTGCTTAACAACTGCAGTGATTCATTTAACAGCTATGGGGAAAAGCGATAATAAAATCAAGCACGATGCACTTAACAACTGCCTTGTTTAGCAACAGAAATTCTGGTCACAACTGTAGTCATAAGCCAAGGACAAAACTGTACAGTAATGTTCATAGCAATTGTTTACAATTGTCATAAATCCTACATAGAATAGGATTCTATTATAGCCCTCACAACGTTTTTAAGGACACAGACATCCTCAATGCACTTCTGAACATATTTATTTATTTATTTATTATTTGGATTTATATACCGCCCATTTCCCAAAGGACTCAGGGTGGTTTACAGGGCAATTAAAACAATACAATATACAAAGTTAAAATAGAATTAAATTAAATAGCCCCGAAAATTAAAATTAAAACTAAAAACCCAAACCCTCAGTTCAGGCCGGCAAGCTTGAATAGCCAGGTTTTTCGAATAGCCAGGTTTTTAGGTCCCGGCGAAACGAGCGAAGGTCGGGGGCCATCTGGAGTTCCACAGGCAGCTGATTCCAAAGGGCAGGCATGCCCACCGAGAATGCCCTCCCCCTGGGGGCCGCCAGCCGGCACTCCCTGACCGGCGGCACCCTGAGGAGGCCCTCCCTGTGGGAGCGCACAGGACAATGGGAAGTTGATGCTGGCAGCAGGTACTCCCGAAGATAATCCGGACCCATGCCATTAAGGGCTCTATAGGTCATCACCAACACAGTGCAGACACAGTGGTGGCACCCTCCTCTGCATTTATCTGTTGGTTTTGTAATCCTTCTGTAGCTCTCTCCGCCCAAACCCTCAACTGCTTCATGGTTGGTTTTTTCCCTGCGTAATAAAGGCTTGCATGCTGGAATAAGCAGCACCAGGGCAGGGATAGCTCTGAATGCATTCTTCATGTTAGAATAAGCAAGATCCCGTGTATTCCCCTCTCCCCCTCTGGTTGCAAAGTCCACATATGGATGGAAATGGGGGAGCCGTCTTACATCAACAAAAAAGAATAGCTTAAAATTATTCAGGGGTAATACAAATAGTCCTCGACTTACAACCATTATTTTAGTGATCGTTTGAAGGTACAGCAGCACTGAAGTTTTTTCACAGGGTTCTAATATTTCAAACATATGAAAATCGAACACTGATTTTTTCCTGTTGTGTGGTTTTTGCCCAATTCCGACATACAACAATCCATGGGATGGTTGAAGTACAGTTCAGCATTGCTGACTGAGATGCCTGGAGTCCCTTTAGGTCTCTGAAAGGACCACTTTGTAGCAAGTTGGGTGGCAAAAAAGTTTAGTAATTAAAAAGTAAAAAAATGAAAGGCATTTCAATAAATGGGATGCAATGTTCCTGTCAGACCAGAGGATGGCGCAGGTGTCCCAACACTGGCTCTGCAGGATGTCACTTTACCAACACAAGTTACAAAACAATTTGAAGGCCAGTCATGCATTAATACATGGATGAGGGGAACTAACTAATTGTCTTTTCTCACTCTGATCCGAGGACAAGAGCCGGTCAGAAGAGCCCAGGTGAGGGCGGGGATAGTTCTGAATGCCTTCTTCATGTTAGAATAAGCAACATCCCGTGTATCCCCCCTCCCCCTCTGGTTGCAAAGTCCGCATATGGATGGATATGGAGGAGACAGCTTTCAAACCAGCTTGATTAAAATCACCCATTACAATAAAAGACTCCTCCGAGTAAATAGTTTGGAAGTCACTGATGGTGTGATTCAGGGGCCTTACCTCTGCTTGCACAAGGAGAGGAACATACGCAGTTGTGATAATGGTAACAGAAATTTCCCCAGGCAGACAGAAGGCTCTGCATTTGATAGTCAAAAGCTCCACACCAGGGGAGCACAGACTTGAGACCACCTTGGCATTATTACACCATCTGTCATTTCTATAAAAGCAGACACACACCCCACGGGATTTGCCCCTAAGAGCAGCCAAAATGTGGAGAATCGCACCAAGCTTAGCAGCTCTACCTGGGATGGAGGGCTTTAACCGAGTTTCTGTTGCAATGATGGCAGGGCAGTTTCTCCCCTCCCGGTTAGTTATTAAATCTAGCCTCATGTGACCTTCATGGATTACTGCCTTGTCATGGTGAAGGGGCTTGAGTAAATTCAATGAAGCTATGAGCTATGCCGTGCAGGGCCAGCCAAGACGGACAGGTCATAGCAGAGTGTTCTGACAAAACGTGATCCACTGGAGAAGGAAATGGCAACCCACTCCAGTATCTTTGCCATGAAAACCCTATGGACAGTACCAAAAGGCAAAATGATATGACGCTGGAAGATGAGCCCCTCAGGTCGGAAGGCGTCCAATATGCTACTGGGGAAGAGCAGAGGGCTAGTACTACTAGCGCCAGAAAGAATGAAGTGACTGGGCCAAAGCCGAAAGGACGCTCAGCTGTGGATGTGTCTGGTGGTGAAAGGAAAGTCCGATGCTGTAAAGATTTTTTCTCCATAGGAACCTGGAATGTAAGATCCATGAATCAAGGAACGCCGGACGTAGTCAAACAAGAGATGACAAGACTGAACATCGACATCTTAGGTATCAGCGAACTAAAATGGACGGGAATGGGTGAATTTAATTCAGATGACCATCAGGTATACTACTGCAGGCAAGAATCCCTCAGAAGAAATGGAGTAGCCTTCATAGTCAATAAAAGAGTAGGAAAAGCAATACTGGGATACAATCCTCAAAATGACAGAATGATCTCAGTTCGAATCCAAGGCAAACCATTCAGTATCACAGTAGTCCAAGTCTATGTCCCAACCACCGGTGCTGAAGAGGATGAAATTGACCGGTTCTATGAAGCCCTACAGCACGTTATAGAACTAACACCAAAAAATGATGTCCTTATCATCATGGGGGATTGGAATGCTAAAGTAGGAAGCCAAAAGATTACCAGAATAACAGGCAAGTTTGGCCTTGGAGTACAAAATGAAGCAGGGCACAGGCTGATAGAATTTTGTTAAGAGAAAACGATGGTCATAGCAAACACTCTTTTCCAACAACCCAAGAGACGGCTCTACACATGGACATCACCAGACAGTCAACACAGAAATCAGATTGACTATGTGCTCTGCAGCCAAAGATGGAGAAGCAACAAGACCAGGAGCTGACTGTGGCTCAGACCATGAGCTTCTCATTGCAAAGTTTAGGCTTAAACTGAAGAAAGTAGGGTAAAGCACTAGGCCACTCAGGTATGAATTAAATCATATCCCTGTAGAATATACAGTAGAGGTGACAAATAGATTTAAGGAATTAGATCTGATAGACAAAGTGCCTGAAGAACTATGGACAGAGGTTCGCAACACTGTACAACAGGTAGCAACCAAAACCATCCCAAAGGAAAAGAAATGCAAGAAAGCAAAATGGCTGTCTGAGGAAGCTTTGCAAATAGCTGAGGAAAGGAGAGAAGTGAAAGGCAAGGGAGAAAAAGAAAGATACGCCCAATTGAATGCAGAATTCCAGAGAATAGCCAGAAGAGATAAATGAACAGTGCAAAGAAATAGAAGAAAACAATAGAATAGGGAGGACCAGAGATCTTTTCAAGAAAATTGGAGAGATGAAGGGAACGTTTCATGCAAAAATGGGCATGATAAAGGACCAAAATGGCAGGGACCTAACAGAGGCAGAAGAGATTAAGAAGAGGTGGCAAAATTACACAGAAGAACTATACAAGAATGAGCTTAACGTCCCTGATAATCACAATGAGGTGGTCACTGACCTCGAGCCAGACATCCTAGAATGTGAAGTGAAGTGGGCCTTAGAAAAGCTGAGCAGCAACAAAGCTAGTGGAGATGACAGTATTCCAGCTGAGCTATTCAAAATCTTAAAAGACGATGCAGTAAAAGTGCTACACTCAATTTGCCAGCAAATTTGGAAAACTCAACAGTGGCCACAGGATTGGAAAAGATCAGTTTACATTCCAATTCCAAAGAAAGGCAGTGCCAAAGAATGTTCAAACTATCGCACCATTGCACTCATTTCTCATGCTAGTAAAGTTATGCTTAAAATCCTACAAGCTAGACTCCAGCAGTATGTGGATCGAGAACTACCAGAAGTACAGGCAGGATTTCAAAGAGGCAGAGAAACTAGATATCAAATTGCCAACAAATTGCCTACTGGATCATGGAGAAAGCTAGAGAGTTCCAGAAAAACATCTACTTCTGCTTCATTGACTCTGCTAAAGCCTTTGATTGTGTGGATCACAACAAACTGTGGCAAGTTCTTAAAGAGATGGGAGTACCATACCATCTTATTTGTCTCTTGAGAAACCTATATGCGGGTCAGGAAGCAACAGTGAGAACTGGTCACGGAACCACTGATTGGTTCAAAATTGGGAAAGGAGTCTGGCAAGGCTGTATACTGTTGCCCTGCCTATTTAACTTATATGCAGAGCACATCTTGAGAAATGCAGGGCTAGATGAATCAAAAGTTGGAATTAAGATTGCCGGGAGAAATATCAACAACCTAAGATATGCAGATGATACCACTTTAATGGCAGAAAGTGAAGAGGAACTAAAGAGCCTCTTGTTGCGAGTAAAGAAGGAGAGTGCAAAACTTGGGTTGAAACTAAACATTAAGAAAACCAAGATCATGGCATCCGGCCCTCTCAATTCCTGGCAAATAGATGGGGAAGAAATGGAGGTAGTGACAGATTTAATTTCCCTGGGCTCCAAGATCACCGCAGATGGGGACTGTAGCCAAGAAATTAAAAGACACTTGCTCCTGGGGAAGAAAGCCATGGCAAATCTAGACAGCACACTAAAAAGCAGAGACATCACCCTGTCAACAAAAGTGCGTATAGTCAAGGCTACGGTCTTCCCAGTTGCAATGTATGGCTGTGAAAGTTGGACCATAAGAAAGGCTGAGCGCCAAAGAATTGAGGCCTTTGAACTCTGGTGCTGGAGAAGACTCCTGCGAGTCCCTTGGACTGCAAGGCGATCAAACTGGTCGGTCCTAGAGGAGATCAACCCTGACTGCTCTTTAGAAGGCCAGATCCTGAAGCTAAAACTCAAATACTTTGGCCACCTAATGAGAAGAAGGATGGACTCACTGGAGAAGAGCCTCATGCTGGGAAAGGTGGAGGGCAATAGAAGAAGGGGACGACAGAGAAGGAGGTGGCTGGATGGAGTCACTGAAGCAGGAGGTGTGAGCTTAAATGGACTCCAGAAGATGGTAGAGGACAGGAAGGCCTCGAGGAACGTTGTCCATAGGGTCGCGATGGGTCAGACACGACTTCGCAGCTAACAACAACAACATGTGACCCATTCTTGGCTCCAATTTTGGCTCTAGGTTCTAAAGGTAGTGAAGATTGCAAAACCCCCCCCCACACACACACCCCTCAATTTTAGCTTAAGACCCTTTGGATAAAGTGAGCCAGATGTTTTCCGAATATATTCTTTCCAGCTCTTGTGAGGTTCATGCCGTCCCTTGCCAAGAGTCCTTCATGTAGGGATTGCAGACCCTGCTCCAGGAAGCTGAAGTTCTCTTGGCAACACCAGTTTTTAAACCAGCAGTTCGTTTCTAAAATCCTTTGCTCCCTGATTGGATGTTGGCCTTTTAGTGGGGAGGGGGTTGTTGGTTTTTCCCCCACTTCACAGTTTAAATAATAAATGGTTGCAACGTAAGAGGTGATTTTGACGGACAAAAGAGCCAAATCTCCCTTATGAAAATTGAAGAGCAGTTCAAAGGATTTCGAACAGGATGCTTGAGAAGATATAAAAATGCTATTAAGGCAGACAGAAAAGAGAAAACCATTCGAAAGAGACTCTTACATCGTCCAAAGATACCAAGCAGAGTGAGAAATAAACTCAAGAAAACCTCACCTCGATTTTTCTTTACTACAGGAAGGAGCAGAGTGGATGACTTTGAGCCAATCAGCAGGAGACTGTGAGTTCTAGTCCTACCTTAGGCATGAAAGCCGGCTGGGCGACTTTGGGCAAATCACCAGGAGCATGTGATTTCTAGTCCTGTAACGTATTGGGTGTCAAGTTTCCGATGTATGGGCTTTTCAGGTGACTCTGAGGCATTGTATACCTTAAAAGTCCTTTATTAGCCTAATACACCGGCAAATGCTTGCTCGAAAGAAGCTGGAATCTGAAATCTCCGCCCCTTGCACAATATATTAAAACACAATTCTCCACCTTTCTAATTTTGTCATTAATCATATTCTCCAATTAATTTAAAGAATCAGTTTCCCTTTCGTTAGAAGAACCGCCAAAACCTTATCGTCTTTAGAGAGACAAATGGCCTTGAAAGTGCATTCCTATTCTTCCCTCCCCCCAACTTTTAAACTAAAGCAATACACAAGTCTTAAAGCAATACACAAGTTTAACATATGGAATAGCTACTTCTTCATCTCTTGCCAAGCAATAACATTGGATGTTAACAGCGTTGACATTGGGCCTTTTACTTTTACTTTTACTTGAACTGTTTTCACTTGTCTTTGAATGCTGCTTGAGATTACTTAAATAGGGTGTCTGTGTAACAGTTGCTGACTGCCCAGACATGCAGTCTCCAGGACCATCATTGGTTGGCTCTGGGGTGGGAATAGGTTCCTTTAAACTATTGGCCGCCACCTAGCGGCCAACCGTATAAGTAGCTACGCAGAAGCCTCTGATTCAGTTCTGTTCCTGTTACTTCAATAAAGCAATGTTCCTGTTTGAACCTCTCGTCTCGCCTCCTGCTTCCCAAGAATCCACAACATAACAAGTCTCCTTAGCCCAGCTTTCACACCTAATACTAGAACTCACCATCTCCCGGTTCCTAGCCTGGTACTTTCACCACGAGACCAAACATTCCTGCTTCTGGCGCAATCGCTCTTAGCATCAGGATTTCTTGCAATAATTTAACTTTGAATCTCTCTGCTGGCAACTGTCTTGGCGTCCTTCTGCAGGAATGTTGAACGGGCCGCCCAATTTGCTAAACCTCCCAGCTCCCCCAGTCTCCCTTTTAGGGCTGAACTGGCTTTTCTGCATCCATGCCTTCTTCTCTGAATTGCCCCCGGCTTCTCTGCATCCCTGGGGGGAGGACTACAGCCAGTGGGGCAGCCAAAGCAGAGCCAGGGACTAAGAGAAGTGACCCCTGACCCCAAGTAAAATGAGCCCCGGGCAGCCCGAAAAGCTGGTTTCCAGCCCTCTCTTAGGCCAAACAACTGGCCCAAATCAGGCACAACATGATAACTAAGTTATGCCCCAAAGAAGAGGGGTCAAAGTATTCTCCAAAGCACCAGAGGGCAGGGCAAGAAACAATGGTTGGAAACTGATCCAAGAGAGAAGCAACCTGGAATTATGGAGAAAGTTCCTGGCAGTGAGGACAATTAACCCATGGAACAGCTTGCCACCAGAAATCGTGGGCGCTCCATGACTGGAGACTTTTAAGAAGCTAGACAGTCACTTGTCTGAGATGGTATAGGTTCTCCTGCTTGAGCAGGGGGCTGGACTAGAAGACCTCCAAGGTCCCTTCCAGCTCTATTCCCATTCCCATTCCACTCCACTCTATTCTAAATTCAAATGTTTGAGGGGCTGCCAGAAAGAAGAGGAGGTCAACTTATTAATCAAAGCATTGAGGGAAGGAGAAGAAGTAACGGGTGGAAACTCATCAAGTAGAGAACCAGCCTAAAACTCAAGTTTCCGGACCGTGAGAAGAATTAACCGGTGGAACGGCTTCCCTCCAGAAGTTCTGGGCGCTCCCTCACTGAAGGTTTTGAAGAAGAGGATGGTCAGACCCCTGTCTGACATGGTGGGGTCTCCTACTTGAGCAGGAGGGGTGGAGTAGAAGACCACTAAGGTCCCTCCCAACTCTTCTGAGGCTACCCCAGTGCATGGGTGTGGGTCTCTGGCAGCGCCGCCCAGCCCAGCACGGAACTTTCTCCCCTGCTCTTCCGAGCCTCGTCCTTCCTTCCCGGGCAGGGGTCCCAGGCAGACCCCCAGGCTGGTCTCTGCAGACGCTCCCGGTTCCCCTCCCCCCCTTTGGGGGTCTCACCTGCTTTATTCCAAAGGGGCTTTTTTGGCCGGACTTTCTCGCTTTCGTTAATGTCAACCCCCCACCCCAACCTCGACGCCCCCCCCCGCCTGGGATGGGAGCGCAGCAGCCCCCGGAGCTACCTGTGATGAGAACCGTCTTGCCCCGCAGGCTGACCGCGTTCCGGCACCGGGTGGCCAAAGCCAAGTTGTAGTAGAGCAGCGCGCAGAGCCCCAGCAGCACCGCCGCGCCCGCCGCCAGCACTGCCGCCGCCTCCATGGCCCGCTCGCCCGCCCGGCCCCGCTCCCTTGCCCCGCAGCCCGGGAGCGCTTGGTCTTTACCGGGACGGTCCCCGCCCTGGTCCGCCTCCTGCTCCTCCCCGCGTGGGAAAGCCATGGCCACGGGCAGCGTTGCCAATCTCTCGCCCCCTTCTTCCCCTCTTGCGTTAAGGAGGGAGGGCGGGAGGGAGGGAGGAAGGAAGGAAAGAAAGAAAGACAGGAGGGAGGGAGGGAGATGAGAATGAGAAGAAGGAAGGAAGGAAGGAAGGAAGGAAGGAAGGAAGGAAGGAAGGAAGGGAGGGAGGGAGGGAGGGAGGGAGGGAGGGAGGGAGGGAGGGGAAAAGGAAGGAAGGGAGAGAGGAAGGAAGGAAGGGGAGGGGGGGAGAAAGGAAGGAAGGAAGGAAGGAAGGAAGGAAGGAAGGAAGGAAGGAAGGAAGGAGGAAGGAAGGAAGGAAGGAAGGAAGGAAGAAAGAAAGAAAGAAAGAAAGAAAGAAAGAAAGAAAGAAAGAAAGAAAGAAAGAAAGAAAGAAAGAAAGAAAGAAAGAAAGAAAGAAAGAAAGAAAGAAAGAAATGCGGTCTGGGGAATTTGGGAGTTGGTCCACACATCTTAAACTTGCCAGGGTTGAAAATTCTGCTTTACAGTTTGCCCAGAGTCACGGTTGCAACATGGGCAGCTTTATAATGCTTAACAGTCAATAAACATCTTATAAATAATGGCATGTAGATGCTTGCCTCATCCTAAGATGCAAAAGATGGCTGTTGACATAGGATGGTGTTACAGGCTTTCCCCGGCAAGGGCAGGGGTCAATAACCACCCCTCTGAGGGCAGCATTGTCTGTACAGATGTCAATAATAGTAAGAATAACAGTATAACGGAGATGGAAGGGACCTTGGAGGTCTTCTGGTCCAATCTGCTGCTTAAGCAGGAGACCCTGTATCCTTTCATTCCTATCTCTTCTTAAAAGCCTCCAGTGATGGAGCACCCACACCTTCTGGAGGCAAGGAGTTCCACTGGTTAGTTTTTCTCACTGTCAGGAAATTTCTCCTCAGTTCCAGGTTGCTTCTCTCCTTGATTAGTTTCCATCCGTTGATTCTTGTTCCGCCTTCGGGCTCTTTTAGAGAACAAATTTGATGAGTTCCCCTTCAATTCCCTGATCTAAGTCATTGGTGGAGGTGTTGAAGACTCCTGGGCCTAAGTCGGAACCTTGTGGTACCCCACTGCTTACTTCTCTCCATGTGGATGTAGTGCCCTTGAGGACTACTCGTTGAGTATGGTTTGTCAGCCAGCTACAGATCCATCTGGTGGTGATTTTGTCTATTCCACCTTTTCCTAGTTTACCAAGGAGTAGATTGTGGTCCATTTTGTCAAATGCCTTACTGAAATATAAGTATACTATGTTGACTGTGTTTCCCTGGTCTACTAGTTTAGTCACTTTATCAAAGAATGATATAAGTTTGGGTTGGCATGACCTGCCTTCGTTGTGTACTGTCGCTTTAGGTCAGGCTAGGTTTTTCTTCTCATCCTCCTGAGGGAACATAATGGATCTGTGTTGATGGGTTTGGCAAAGACCTTCATATCCTGTCTTGTAATCTTGACTCGCCTATAATCCACATATCTATTTCAATGAGTGGGTGGAATTCCTGCAAAGGATTTAGGGCAGCGGTGTCAAACTCAATTTCATTGAGGGCTGCATCAGCATTGCGGTTGCCCTCAAGGGGCCGGGTGGGTATGGCCTGGGTGGGCGTGGCCTACTGGGTGGGTGTGGCTAGAGTGCGTATGGCCTACTGGGTGGGCATGGCCAGCTCTACATCATTCACATCAAAGGTGCCTATGGGGGCCTGGGCAGGAGTGGGACAGATCTGAGGGTCTCTGGCAGAAGGAGGGTCTCTGGGCCAGGGCCAAGGCAGTGGGGGCCATTCCCTCACTGTTTCCAGGATGGCTTTGCGGGCCACATGAAACCACTTCGCGGGCCGGATCCGGCCCCCGGGCCTTGTCTTTGACATGTCTGATTTAGGGCTTTGGTGTCTGTTTTCCACAGTGCAGCCATGTTTTTGTCTGTCGAAACCTTTGTTGTATAAGGAGGTAGTTGGTCAGGTGAGCTATTTCAAATACAAACCGTAGCTCCCTATGATTGTGAAAGTTGGACCTTAAAGAAAGCAAGATAGGTAGGAAACCGACTCATCTGAGCTGTGCTGTCTGAAATGGTATAGGGTTTCCTGCCTGAGCTGGGGGTTGGACTAGATGACCTCTTAGGTCCCTTCCAACTTTATTATTATGTTTATGTTTATGTTTATTGGACTTATATACCGCCCTTCTCCCGTAGGACTCAGGGCGGTTCACAAGGAATTTAAAATAACAATACACATTACAAAAGTTAAGAACAATTAAAATAATTAAATTTAGTCCTTGAATAAAATAAAACCCCTATGAAACTCCAATTAAAACCCAATTAAATAAAATTACAATTAAAATTCTCAGTCTTATAAGGCTCCTGCGCATCCCTTGGACAGCAAAGGTGACCACTAAGCACGTGCTGGAGCACAGGACACCAGACATGTCACTGGAAGGCAAAATCCCCCAAACCGTGTCTCACTGATTGTGGCCGTGTCCCACGGGGGAATTCAGTGGAGAAACAATTATGCCTTGGAGAGTCAGTGGTGAAAGGAAACCAGGCCGTGAAAGAACACGGTGACTGGACACCATCAAAGCTGACACCGGCCCGAGCAGAGAACAACTCAAAGAAGTAGTGCAAGATTGGAGGACATGGAGAGACGTGGCCCGTAGAATCACCAAGAGTCTATAACACAATAACAGAGTTGGAAGGGATCTTGGAGGTCTTCTAGTCCAACCCCCTGTCCAAGCAGGAGATTCCGTATCATTTCAGAGAAATGGTTGTCCAGTGTCTTTCTGAAAGCCGCCAGTGATGGAGCACCCACCCCTTCTGAAGGTAAGCCAATCCACTGGTTGATTGCTCTCGCCATCAGGAAATTTTTCCTTAGTTCTAGGTTGCTTCTCTCCTTAGTTAGTTTCCATCCATTGTTTCCTATCTTGCCTTTGGTGCTCTGGAAAATAGTTTGCCCCCTCGTCTTTGTAGGACCCCCTTAAATATTGGAACACTGCTATCGTGTCACCCTAGTCCTTTTTCCCATGAAATTAGACATACCCAATTCCTGCAACCAGAGTGTGAACACGTTTTTTACATCGTGGTGACCAAAACTGGATGCCTTATTCCAAGTGTGGCCTTTCAAAGCCATTGTAAAGCAGTGTTAACACTTCACCTGATCTTGATTCTCTCCTTCTGTTAATGCAGCCTAGCAGTATGTTGGCCTTTTGGGCTGCTTCTGCTCATGGTCAAGTGATTGTCCACTAGGACTCCTGCCAGTTTTGTGTCTTCTGCAAATTTGATGAGTTCCCCTTCAATTCCCTCATCTAAGTCATTGATGGAGATGTTGAAGACTCCTGGGCCTAAGTCGGAACCTTGTGGTACCCCACTGCTTACTTCTCTCCATGTGGATGTAGTGCCATTGAGGACTATTCGTTGAGTACGGTTTTTTCAGCCAGCTACAGATCCATCCGGTGGTGATTTTGTCTATTCCACCTTTTCCTAGTTCTATTCCAAGGAGTAGGTTGTGGTCCATTTTGTCAAATGCCTTACTGAAATATAAGTATACTATGTTGACTGTGTTTCCCTGGTCTACTAGTTTAGTCACTTTATCAAAGAATGAAATAAGATTGGGTTGGCATGACTTGCCCTCGTTGTGTATTGTCACTTTAGGTCAGGCTAGGTTTTTCTTCTCATCCTCCTGAGGGAACATAATGGATCTGTGTTGATGGGTTTGATGAAGACTTTGATATCCTGTATTGTAATCGTGACTCGCCTATAATCCACATAACTATTTCAATGAGTGGGTGGAATTCCTGCAAAAAAAATGATATGCAGGTTCTGAGCTTTTGCTGGTAAAAAATACAGGAAACCAGAAGTTGCCTTCAAGCTTTACGTTTTTATTCAGCTGATCAAGAGACGTGCTTCTCTAAATGAGAGCAGCCCCCAAAGACAAGAAATCCTTGTATTTATTCTTTCTGGTTACATAAGCAGGCCATCCAGCAAAGCTGACACACATAGGATAAAGATTTCACCCAGTAAATCTGGCATACTGTAGATAAGAGAGCAAAAGTAACAAACATCTTTCCTTTGGGGTGTTTCCCTAAAGATACCGTATGTTCTTGGGAGGATTAGGACATTGAGTATTTTCCTTGCTGGCCTTTCATGACCCTGCACCCAGGACTTTGCAAGAGCCCAAAGACAGTAGCGCCATCTGCACATTCACTATTGATATTTCCTATACTGTCCCCTTATTCCAGGTCAACATAATCCCCCCTTTTCATACTTAGAGCAGTGCGCAAAAGTATGAACACGGGATAGGCTTCTGTAGTATGTGGGCCACATTGTTGAAGACAGGCAGAGATGAATAGGGGCAATCAGTGAATGATACAACAGGATACAAGAACAAGGAATACTACAAAGAGAGTACCAAGAATAATTCCCTAAACCATCCCCATACGGTATCAGTAGAAATCTTCAGATGTTTAGGGTAATTCCTAATTCCTTCCTCCATGAGATGAATGGTATCCTTGTGTTGGATAATATAAACAGAGGGAAAGATAATCCCTATAGTACATAGGCATATAAGCTCTTAACACCAGACATATAAGTCATAAGTCCCATTGCTGCAAACGAACTACAAAGAACAGAGGGGACCTTCTTGTAGTCAAAGCCAAAGGTCTGATGGCATCTATGCCAACCATCCCACATGCCAGTACTGACCTTCCATGTGACTGTGCAAGGTGTATAGATCCCTAACTTATCTCTGGAAGAAGAACTTTCCTGCCCCAAACACAGGAAGTGTCCAGCCCCTTGTTATGTTGGCCATCGTGAAGGCTTCCAAGGGTGTAGTTCCCATGGCCAATCCATGTATACCAATGGGGGATATAAGTGCGCAGATTCAGCAATCTGTTATGTTCGAAAGCTGAATCCATTCATCCAGTATATGGGTGTTGGAGCCCTAAGTCCCCAAAGAGGGACTGGGAAATTGGGGACCACCTCCCAGAATTGAACCTGACCACCACCCATAATCCCCCCCCCCCCCCGCAAAAGAGAGCACGAAGTAGGGAAAGAAAAACAAGCAGAGTACTAAAAAAGAAAGGATGAACAACCCAAACAAAAAACCAGATGTCAGCCAAGAGAGAGAGAAGTGAAGCCCGCGATGTAAGTAAGCAGGAAGCCGGTGAGAAGAAATCGCCCATGTAGAAGCCCAGCCAGCACAGGTGTTTATTTTTATTTTTATTTATTTTAATTCCATTTATATCCCGCCCTTCTCCGAAGACTCAGGGCGGCTTACAAGCTTAGCAGTATTACAGTATTACAATGTAATTACAATGTAATACTGCTAAGCTTACAAGCTTAGCAGTATTACAATGACCAAAACGCCCTGGCATACAGATCAGCGTTGGCCCTCACACAGAAGCTTCAGCCCAAGGTCTTCCTCAGCACCAAGGGCTACAGTCCAAGCAACTCGGTCCACAGTGTCAGAAGTGTGAGAGGCCTCACGAGACCGATGGCTCATTGAGGTGCTTCCAAGAAAAAGGCAGCACGCAGGGATGCAATCAGGTGAAGCTTTATTTAGGTATAAAGCAGAGAGAAAGAGTTCCCTGGCATGGAGGCACCCATGCCTGGATTGAGCCCATGGATCAGTCCCAAAGGGAGCTTGAACAAGAGCTAAAGAGCAGCCCCTGTGCAGAGGTTTTTATGGGGGTCCCCGGCCCCTCCCTTACCAATGAGAGTGAGGGGGCCGGAGGGCCATTAACTCTCTCCAATGGGGCTGCAGGGGCTGGAGACCCCTGACCCACCAGTGGGAGCAAAGGTGCCTCTTTGCTCCCATCTGATGACCTTTTGGGGAACTGCCATGGCTGGCACAAAAACATCTAACAATTAGGTGGTGAAGAAGAGCAAAGACGAGCATGACGAATCTAAGCATGAAGTCCAGCAACCTTGACCACCATGTGGGGTAGCGAGAAGAACAATGAAGGGTCCTGTCCAGCAGTCAGTTAAAGGGCCAGGAACAGTCCAGGACGTGACAAGCACCCAAACACCAGGAAGGAAAGGATGGAGTGGATGATCCACCCCTGGACGATGGAGGGCTTGAACAGCTTGAGAAACGGAAGAAACATCATTAGCAAGAGAGCATATACATCCTCTGAGGGCCTGGTCTCCAACAACAGGGAGGGAAGTGGATAAGGCAAATGAGAAAGAAAGGGTTGACCATACACCATCCCAAAGGGAAACAGGCCTCCCCATGTGTACTGAGGACTGGAGCCTATAGGACAGATGAAGCCACCAAACAATACCCAGGGCCTGAATTTCCTGCTGGATAATGGCAGGGAAAGGCCTCATTCCCTCCAGAGAAAGCATCCACAAAAATTTGCAAGTACAGGTCAGTCCTAGAGGAGATCAACCCTGACTGCTCTTTAGAAGGCCAGATCCTGAAGCTAAAACTCAAATCCTTTGGCCACCTAATGAGAAGGAAGGACTCACTGGAGAAGAGCCTAATGCAGGGAAAGGTTGAGGGCAAGAGAAGAAGGGGACGACAGAGAACGAGGTGGCTGGATGGAGTCACTGAAGCAGTAGGCATGAGCTTAAATGGACTCCAGAAGATGGTAGAGGACAGGAAGGCCTGGAGGAATGTTGTCCATAGGGTCGCGATGAGTTGGACACGACTTTGCAGCTAACAACAGCAACAAAAACTCCGCATCCATGGCAACTCAGTAAAACCAAATTCCCCCAAACTAGCAAGATCCTAGCCAGCCCCAAGCCTCCCCAAGGGGAACTTAATAATTTCCACAGGTCATTACATCCACAAATCACACATCGCCTGATCATTGTGAGGGCCCTGTTATAGATCCGTTATAGTCCATTATAAAACTCGGCCATGGCCTTGTAACCCCAATGAGTGCTGGCATGCAAGTTTCATAAGAGGGCCCATAATGCATGTTTTGGGAGAAGGCACTTCCCATCCTTCTCCAGCCCACATCCACGATAAATAGCACCTAGTTCAGAAGCTCTGTGCCCATCCAGTGCATATGTTGGAGCCAGCACAGGCAAACGTGAGGGTACAAGTGCACCCATATACCAAGGGAACAGCGGACCTGATGCGGCAGACTTTAAAGTGCGGTTGGCCAAGGCACTTCCACTTCCATGTACAGTACCAACCCTAACATGGGCCCTCACATGCACAACAGCTACCTTATGTGGGAGCAAAACAGCATCCAATAGCCTTAAAATGTCCCATCCAAAGTTAATAGGAGCGGTGATGGAACCACACTCTGTCTATAATGCTCCATGTGCATGTATAACACAAACTTTCTCACAAATTTACTGTCTATAAATATATTAACTGCACCGTCTGACTTTTCAAGGCCCTCATTAAGGCAATGAGTTCAGCTTCCTGAGCTGAAGTACTTGCAGGGAGAACTGCTGTGTCCAATGTGAGCACAGCATAGCCAGCTAGCCTTTTTCCCTGTCCCACAAAACTGCTGCCGTCTGTATACAGATCCCTGTCCACTTTCTCCAATGGCGGGTCAGGTAGATCCGGATGGCCAAAAAAATACTACTGTAATAGTTTATACACAATTATGATCTATCCAGTTGGGGAAGAAAGGTCACTGGATTGAACCTGCTGCTGCACTCTATATGAATTTCTGAGTTGTCAAGGAGTGCTATCTGATACCATTCCAGCCAGGAGGCTGTAAGCCAATGGCCCCACTTGGATGCAAACAAATCCTGGATGGAATGGGGTGATTCCACTGTGATAGGAGCCCCAAAGGTTAGTTGTTCAGCAGCCCCAAAACAAGAATGGCACTGCAGCCACCCGAAGGCACACTGGTTATCCTTGAGCTGTTGTTGTTGTTAGCTGTGAAGTCATGTCCGACCCATCGCGACCCTATGGACAACGTTCCTCCAGGCCTTCCTGTCCTCTACCATCTTCTGGAGTCCATTTAAGCTCACGCCTACTGCTTCAGTGACTCCATCCAGCCACCTCATTCTCTGTCGTTCCCTTCTTCTATTGCCCTCAATCTTTCCCAGCATTAGGCTCTTCTCCAGTGAGTCCTTCCTTCTTATTAGGTGGCCAAAGGATTTAAGTTTCCACTTCAGGATCTGGCCTTCTAAAGAGCTGTTAGATGTTTAGTGCCAGCCATTGGCAGTTCCCCAAAAGGATCATCAGATGGAGGCAAAGAGGCTTCTTTGCTTCCACTGATGAGCCAAGGGTCCCAGACCCACAGCCCCATTGGCGAGAGAGTTTTATGGTCAAGGAGGGGCCAAGACCCCCCATAAATACCTCTGCACGAGGGGCTGCTCTTTGTTCTACTTCTTCTACTCCTAGTTACTTTAGTCATGTAATCCTAGCTTGTTTTGTTTTATTTTATTTCTCTCTCACATGCAGGCATGAATGCTTTCATGCCAAGTATTTCTTTCTCTTTGATCTATCTTGAATAAAGCTAATATGATTGCATCTCTGCGTTCTGCCTTTGCTTGGAAGTTCCTTTAACGATTCATTGTGAGAAAACCTCACAAGTTGGTAGCAGAGGATGGTTTAAAGGAAAGCTTCCAAGCCAGCCAGGAACTAGCCAACGAGATGTCTGAAAGGCCCGACACCAATCCATTTATAACAGATGGCAGGATTTCTCCCATCGTGACCAGGAGTCATCGATCGAAGACAGCCTCCCTGCCTACATCCAAGACTTCAGTCTCTGAAGCTACCTCAGCTGCAGATGAGTGTGCAAATGGCCTTCATTCCGTCAGAGGATCCAGCAGAGCGTCCAGGACCCCTTCACATGCCTCTCTACAACTGAATGCCACAGAGGAGAGCATAGAAGGATTACAGACTGTCCGAGGCTGCTCAGATGCTGCAAAGTCGGACCTGGCTGAGACCAAACGCCGCGTGAGTAAACTGACTGCACAGGAACGTAAAGAGCTGCTTAAGGAGATCCTTGCAATGCAGGAGGAGGGAGGGGCAGCCCAGGGAACAGCTCAGAAAGCCTTAGAACCCCTGGTGAGCCTCTCCCTAGAGACCACGAGGCCCCCAAATATGGCGCCCGCCTCCCTTAGTGACCCCGGGACCCCAAGGCTTTTGGCGCGAACCCGCCCCCCCAGCTGTGAGCTACAGCTTCCTGGGGCAAGCGGAAACAAGATGGCTCCGCCCACGTGGTCTGGCACAGGAAACAAGATGGCGGCCCCCACTATATCTAACAAAGACTTGATTTCTTTAAGTCTGGAGAGCCAGCAATCCCTGGCTTCCAACCAAAATAGCCAGCACTCCCTGGCGTACAGCAGAAATGACATGCAATCCCTGGCTTCCAGCCAAGACAGCATGCATATTCCTGATTTCTCCCCCCCACAAAGCCTAAAATGCTATGATAGCAATGAGATCTGCCCAGCCAAAACTGTTACAACGGCTCTCCAGACAGCAATGCAAGCTCTGGCCACTGCCTTAGAGGCTAGCAAGACAGCGGCCAAGCAGATGTCGGGGGCGCCCACCCCCCCCAAGGCCTCCCATCCTCTCCCCAGGGCCCAACTGCCGGGGGAAATCCAGCCTGCAGCCTCCCACCTTCTCTTCAGGTCTTCATGACCAGCGAGGGCAAAGAGAAACAGACAATGATGAAAATCCATGTGCTTGCAGCAACAAGAGAGGGATGCCGGCCGGCAAATCTGGGCTCCGCCCCCCCAATACCTCATGGGAAGAAGGGAGAAACCCTGAACAATGCCCTCCCCCGGGTCACATGGTTCCCAAGCACGCCCACCTGGAGTCAATAAGTAATCAAGAAAGGATTCCCTCCTCGACCACTAGAGGGAACCCTTTCACTGAAGGATTCAATGAAGAACTCGCTTCAGAATTAAGCATTTTTCCGCTTCCTTTTACATCAATGGACATATCAAAAATTTTTGAAAGTGGGTCTGATAAGGATTATATTCCTGCAGCAAATTTGCCAAATGATTTTAAAAAACTACAGCTGGATGGGGAGAATTATAGCAGTTGGAGTAAAGATATACAGCTACATCTCTTAAAGAATGGGATTCTACAAATGGTTCGGAAACCCCCCCCCTCCCCCATGGGGACGTCAAGAAGAGCT
Source organism: Vipera latastei (assembly GCA_024294585.1). Taxonomy (NCBI): domain Eukaryota; kingdom Metazoa; phylum Chordata; class Lepidosauria; order Squamata; family Viperidae; genus Vipera; species Vipera latastei. The sequence continues at coordinate 369,228,960 of CM044354.1, forward strand.
GCGACACTTGCAGGCTTATTCTGCTCTACTCAGTTCTCTGGACAATAACTTGTTCCCAAGCATTCCAGCTGGTCTCAGAGCTGCTGAGGTCTGGAAACTGTTATTCAAACTATTCAACAGCGATACCATTGGTTCCATCACCAGACTTACAACTGAGCTTTATACAACCAAACTGAAGTTTGGTGCCAGCATGCCTGAACATCTTGCAAAATTAAAGGCACTCAGGGCAGAATTGATTTCCAGAGATTTTCCTGTGTCTGATGTGAGCATGCTCTCCATAATCTTTACTTCTTTAGACAGGAGTTGGAGCAATTTCATTGTTTCACTTGAAGCGGTCAAGAGGGAAGACATAAATCTGTCCTACCTCACAGGGAGACTGATCGAAGAAGATCGGAGAAGGAGAGATGCTGGAGAATACGCTAGAGTCACCACTCAGCAAGCCAGAAGGGGGCGCCACAACTCAGAGCAAATTAATGCTCTGCTTAAATGTTTCATCTGTGGCTCTGAGGAGCACCTCAAGAAAGACTGCCCCCATCAACATCAAGCCCCTAAACGTGGTCCCAATCAAGTAAGAAGCAGAGGGGGAGGAAGGGGGCGTGGCAGAGGCAAAGGAAATTCACTGCATACTTGTTCCCTCACCCCCACAACAAAGGCTGATAGCTCCACTGACTTATGGTTACTGGACTCTGGAGCTTCTTCTCACATTACTAATATGAGTCAAGGTTTTAAAAGGTTAAAGAAAATTACCTCATCTGTCAAGGTTGCAAACGGTGATACTGCTCCTGTTGTTGGGGAGGGTTTCGTTTCTATACCTGGACTTGGAAAAGTTGAGGGTGTCTTGCACGCGCCTTCTATAGCCAACAACCTTTTGAGCATCACCAAATTGTGTGACGATGACAAAGTGGAAGTCTTATTTCGCAAGGGGGGAGGTCATGTCACCCGGGACCAGAAGGTCATTGGAAATATTACCACAATAAATGGCTTACCATATTTTTCTCCCAAGCCACCACAGCCTGCCCCAAGGCTTTCCAAGGGCAGTGTGGGCAAGGAGCCTGAATCTCAGCAGGCACCTGCAGCACCACTCAAAGCAACCAGAGCCAAGAGGGTGTCAATAGGGAAGCCAATTCACGATAAGTGCGCCCACTTATTGCACAGAAGGCTGGGTCATGCAAGCTTCCCTGTAGTTAAAAAGATGGGAGAATTTGCTGAAGGTGTCCAGCTCAAAGACTGTGACGTGTTTCTGGACTGTGCCATTTGCAAGAAAACAAAGAGGAAGGCTGCTCCTATATCAAAGGTGTCATTACGCAAGACTCAATATCCATACCAACTAGTACATGTTGACCTAGTTGGGCCTTTTACACCTTCCCTAGGAAAGAAAAGATATTTTCTCACTGCTGTTGATGATTTCTCACGTTACGGTCATGTGTATACTCTCACAGAAAAATCTGAAGCCTTTGATGCCATAAAGTCACTGTACAACTTCGTAGAGACCCAGTACAAGACCAAGATCGCACAATTGCAGAGCGATCGTGGGGCTGAGTTCATGTCTCAGAAGTTCCAGGACTGGGTAAGACATAAGGGCATCCGCCATTTCCTAACTGCACCATTCACGCCTTCGCAAAATGGTGTAGCTGAGAAAAGGAATGGAATCCTGCAAACTATGATGCGTAGTCTGATTGCAGACGCAAAAGTCCCAGAATCATACTGGGGAGAGGCGGTCTATTACGCTAATTACACCTTAAACCGCACCTGGAGCAGTGTTGTAAACCAGACCCCATATTTCCTGGTTCACGGTAGGAAACCAAATCTGGCACATTTGCGCGTGTTTGGTTCCTATGCATGGGTGCACATCCCCAAGCAGCTGCGGAAGAAGGGGAGATCTGTTTCCCAGAGACTAAGGTTCTTGGGCTATGCTCCTGGCTCCAAGGCCTATCGTTTCCTGGGAGAAGGGGGCAGGCCTGTGACTTCCCAATCTGCCTCTTTCGAAGAGGATTCCAATTGGACCCAGATCCACTCAAATGATCTGAGCCCATATGCCAACCGACCCAGCAGAGGCACACCGACCACGACATCACCTGAGGCGACCTCGTACCCTGCCACCGACGAAAGTGAGGAACAAGACGAAGATGCGTCCAGTCCCATGGAGGAAGACACACCGTCTTCACCCCCAGCGACACCTCAGAGACCCGCGGAAGAAAAGAGCGGTGAGTGGCAGAAGGTAAGGAGGTCAAAGCGGTCCAACAAAGGGGTCCCGCCAAAGAGAATTGACATTGGCCACATCGCGTCTGTCAACAGCGTTGTGGTCACCCCAAAATCCTTCTCTGACATCCAGGAGCTGCCCATCGAGGAGCAGGAGAGATGGCAGCTCGCGATGGAGAAGGAAATGCAGAGCTTAAAACAACTCAAGGTCTTCACCCCCCAGCAACCTCCAAAGGAGAGGAAAGTCATTGGCACAAGGTGGGTTTACAAGGCCAAACCACTTGCCAATGGTCTCTACCTGTATAAGGCCCGTTTGGTAGCCCAGGGCTTCGCTCAACGTTATATGGAGGACTACTCGGAGACTTACTCTCCAACCGTCCGGGCAGAGAGCGTCAAGGCCGCCCTCGTGACTGCAGCTGCTCTGGGAGAAGAAGTCTTCCAATTTGACATCCAGACGGCTTACCTCCACGCCAACTTGGACCGGCAGATCTACGTGAAGGCTCCTCCTGGCTACCAGCAAGAAGGGGGAAATACATGGTTGCTTCACAAAGGGTTATATGGTCTTAAGCAGTCAGGGAAATTATGGTATGACTGTCTTAGAAAGAGTTTAGAACGGGTTGGTTTCTCAGAATCTCATGCAGATCAATGTGTTTTCACACGCAATTCCGAAGGTACCACAGAACGGGTGTTAGTTTATGTGGACGACCTATTATATGTAGGGCCTAACAAGGAAAGGTGTGATGAATTTGCCAAGGCCCTGGAAGAAAAGTTTACTCTGAAGTCTTTGGGGCGGGTTGACAAGTACTTGGGTGTGCATATTTTGGCCACTAAAGGGGGGTTCGCTCTATCTCAAAAAGAAAAGATAGAGGAATTACTGGCCAAATGCAAAATGACAGAATCCAATCCTACGCATAGCCCAATGCAGAGCGACTTTTACAACCACACCCATAAGGACGGTCCTGAGTTCACAGATAACACGCTTTACAGATCTGTGATTGGCTCCTTGCTATACATCAGCAATTGGAGCAGACCTGACATAGCTTTAGCTGTGAATCTATTGTCCAGGCACGTGGAACACCCAAAGGAATTCCACTGGACTGCTGTCAAAAGGGTGCTCAGATATCTAAAGGGCACAGCTGATGCTCTTCTCATGCTAGAACCAGAGAAGGGGAAGACAGCCCAGCTCTCCGCTTACTCAGACGCAGACTGGGCTGGAGACACCAAAACTAGACGGAGCACTTCTGGTTTCATCATATTTCTAAATGGCTGCCCAATACATTGGCATGTTAGGCAGCAAAAATTTATTTCTTGCTCCACGGCCGAGGCTGAATATGCCAGCCTGTCAGACACGGCCAATGATTTGACCTGGTTCAATGAGCTGATAACAAGCATCTGGGCATCTCCCCCTCTGCCCATCCAAATTCTAGAGGACAACACTGCCGCAATTGCAATCTCGGAGGCTTATGCAGTAGGCTCCAGATCTCGCCATATAGACATACGCTATAAAAATGTCAGACAGCTTACCAAAAAGGGTTTTATACATGTTGAGCACTGTAACACAGCTGACCAGATAGCTGATCTGTTTACCAAGCCTGTTCCCGTTGACCGGCACAACCTTCTGTGTGAGCGTTTGTGTTTGGCCTTCTGAATGTTTTCATGCATGTCCATGACACCTGCTTGCCCCTTACATGCATTCACTGGTCCCTGTCATTGGCTGGCAAGAAGGGGAATTGTTAGATGTTTAGTGCCAGCCATTGGCAGTTCCCCAAAAGGATCATCAGATGGAGGCAAAGAGGCTTCTTTGCTTCCACTGATGAGCCAAGGGTCCCAGACCCACAGCCCCATTGGCGAGAGAGTTTTATGGTCAAGGAGGGGCCAAGACCCCCCATAAATACCTCTGCACGAGGGGCTGCTCTTTGTTCTACTTCTTCTACTCCTAGTTACTTTAGTCATGTAATCCTAGCTTGTTTTGTTTTATTTTATTTCTCTCTCACATGCAGGCATGAATGCTTTCATGCCAAGTATTTCTTTCTCTTTGATCTATCTTGAATAAAGCTAATATGATTGCATCTCTGCGTTCTGCCTTTGCTTGGAAGTTCCTTTAACGATTCATTGTGAGAAAACCTCACAAGAGCAGTCAGGGTTGATCTCCTCTAGGACTGACCGGTTTGATCACCTTGCAGTCCAAGGGGCTCGCATGCTTGAGCTACAGGATCCAATTGTCTGGAAAAATAGGCTACAGGGTGAGACCAAGTACCAAGGGTTTGAGTAAGGAATCCAGCAGTCACCACTTTACTTTTAGCCAAATACAAGGGGAATGGTTCAGTGGCATCAGGAATGCCAAGGGCTGGAGCATTGACTAAAGCAGTTTGAATGTTATCAAATGCCACCTGACAATTCTTGGTCCACACAAAGGGTTCTTTATCCATGCCTGTAGTGGCCTGATATAGAGCAAAGATGGTGGTTTGTAACGTAGCAAGTAAATACATCCTAAAAGAGCATAGGGCAGTCTGAAAGGGAAAGAAAGATGAGTAACGCCAATACCGCCCATAAAGCATTCCAAAGGGTCGAGTATTGCAGCTGACACAGAAGGGCCATTGGCACCAAAGACCTGAAACGTTTGCGAGGAAGGGTCTCCAAGGGGCTTATTTAATACTGAATGTGTCGCTCCTGTACCAATCAAAAAGGGTATTGTTCTTCTCTTACTTTGACTTGTATCAGGGGTGAAGAGGAAGAATCATCCATAAGGGCAGGGAGATAAAGGCCCCAGCCCCTCACCTTCCCCTTTCTATCCACAGCATGGCCACGGAACAGCACCCTATAGGACAGTTAAGAAGGGAACATAAAAGACATTCCCTGCTCCAGTGTCTTTCGCAGAAGTAGCATATAATAATGCAGTCCACTCAAGCACAGGTTACACTCCTTTTCAAGTAGCTACAGGCCAGAGTTTCAACCCAATACCAGAACTAACCCCAAAAGAACCAGTCATTCCTGAACTGAACTGAAGGAATGGATTGCTCAATTACAAAATACCTGGCCAATCATTAGGAAAGCATTGGAAGATGCCAGAAAAGCATACAAGACACAGGCAGACAAAAAAGAACTGATCCCACACCATTCAGGGTAGGAGAGATGGTATATTTATCCACAAAATACCTGAAATCACTCCAACCCTGTAAAAAACTAGGACCAAAATATATTGGACCTTTCCCAATTAAAAGAATCATAAACCCAGTAACAGTTGAATTAGAACTACCCAAAAATCTTAGACGAATACACCCAACCTTTCACTGCAGTTTAATAAAGAGAGAACAACAATCACCCCTACGAACAAAAATCCCACCACCACCACCCCCCATCATGGTGGAAGGAGAACAACATTTTGAAGTGAAAGAAATCTTAGATTCCAGAAAACACCATGGAACGATACAATATTTAGTGGCATGGAAACACCTCCCCTCCTCAGAAAATGAATGGGTTAACAAACTTCATGTTAAAGCACCAAAGTTGCTTAAGAGATTTCATACAGAATATCCAAACAAACCGGGCTAACATTTATATGTTTTCCCCGCAGATGGACCCATCTTTTTTCTGAGAGGGGAGCCGATTGTCAGAATCCATTTATATCAGATTTCATAAATGTATGGTTAGAATATTGTGCTTATTCTGGGGATTCTGCCATCTCTCCAAGGGGGGGGGAGAGGATGGTTATTCAGATTGCAGTAGGCTGTTTTCAAAGACCAGGAAAGCTTTTGATCTGGGGGGAACAGGGGGAGAGAGAGAGAGAGAGATCTGGGTTGCATCTCCATTTGGAACTGAAAGGAAGAAAGCAATAACAATAAACACAAAGAGATTTCCCTTTCCCACGAAAGGGCCTGACACCTAAGTAAATGATGTGAGCCTGACCAAATGGATTTGAGGGGAGGGGGTTGAACCGGGAATGCTTTATAGAGTATTGAAATGTAACTCAATGTCAGATCCCATCTTGTATTGCCACAACCGATCTCATCCTAGTAAACTTTTCCTTTTGGACAAACTTCGATCCAAGAGTTCTTATTTCCTAAGATGTGGATTGGGGTGGGTCCTGACACAAGTGCTGGAGCACATGACACCAGACATGTCACAGGAAGGAAAAATCCCCCAAACCGTGTCTCACTGATTGTGGCCGTGTCCCACGTGGGAATTCAGTGGAGAATCAATTATGCCTTGGAGAGTCAGTGGTAAAAGGAAACCAGGCCGTGAAAGAACACGGTGACTGGACACCATCAAAGCTGACACCGGCCCGAGCAGAGAACAACTCAAAGAAGTAGTGCAAGATTGGAGGACATGGAGAGACGTGGCCCGTAGAATCACCAAGAGTCTATAACACAATAACAGAGTTGGAAGGGATCTTGGAGGTTTTCTAGTCCAACCCCCTGTCCAAGCAGGAGATTCCGTATCATTTCAGAGAAATGGTTGTCCAGTGTCTTTCTGAAAGCCGCCAGTGATGGAGCACCCACCCCTTCTGAAGGTAAGCCAATCCACTGGTTGATTGCTCTCACCGTCAGGAAATTTTTCCTTAGTTCTAGGTTGCTTCTCTCCTTAGTTAGTTTCCATCCATTGTTTCTTATCTTGTCTTTGGTGCTCTGGAAAATAGTTTGCCCCCTCGTCTTTGTAGGACCCCCTTAAATATTGGAATACTGCTATCGTGTCACCCTAGTTCTTTTTCCCATGAAATTATTTATTTATTTATTATTTATTTATTGAATTTATATACCGTCCTATTCCCGTAGGACTCAGGGCAGTTTACAGGACAGTTAAAACCATGATATATAAAATTAAAATCAATTAAAACAATTAAATAAAATTCAAGCCCCAAAAGTAAATCTAAAGCCCAATTAAATTAACAACACCACAGTCTGGACTAAACAGCTCAAAGAGCCAAGTTTTCATGTCCCAGCGAAATGAGCGAAGGTCGGGGGCAGTCCTAAGTTCCGTGGGTAGTTGGTTCCATAGGGCAGGCACACCCACAGAGAACGCCCTCCCCCTGGGAATAACCCGCCGGCATTCATTAACCGACGGTACCCTGAGAAGGCCCTCCCTGTGGGGGCGCACAGGACGATGGCAAGATGATGCCAGCAGCAGGTGTTCCCTTAGATAGTCTGGACCCAAGCCATTTAGGGCTTTATAGGTCATTACCAGCACCTTGAATCTCACCCGGAGGTCAACCAGAAGCCAATGTAGCTCACGGAGAAGAGGTGTTACACGGGAGTATCAGGAAGCTCTCATCACAACTCGTGCGGCTGAATTCTGCACCAGTTGAAGCCTTCGAGTGGTCCTCAGGGACAGCCTCATGTAGAGGGCATAGCAGTAGTCTAACCGGGAAGTGACTAGCGCATGAGTTACTGTACATAGGGCATCTCGGTCCAGATAGGGCCGCAACTGGCGCACCAGGTGAATCTGGACAAAAGCTCCCCTGGTCACGGCTCCTATATGATCTTCAGAACTGAGCCATGAATCCAGGAGGACACCCAGGTTGTGAGCCCTATCAACGGGGGGTAAAACCTCATCCCCTATTGTTAATGATGGAGAAGGCTGGTCAGCCCGAGATGCCGGTATGAACAGCCACTCAGTCTTGGCAGGATTGAGACGAAGCCTGTTTCTCCCCATTCAAACCCGGACCGCCTCCAGGCAATGGGATATCACGGCGAGGGCATCACTGGGTTGGTTCGGGGTGGAAAGAAAAAGTTGGGTATCATCAGCGTACTGGTGATACCCCACCCTGAAACCACGAATGAGCTCGCCCAGAGGCTTCATGTAGATGTTGAACAGGAGGGGAGAGAGGACCGACCCCTGAGGGACTCCACAAACAAGAGATCTTGGGGTGGACCTCTGTCCTCCAGTCAACACCGACTGCGAGCAGCCCAGGAGGTAGGAGGAGAACCACTGTAAAACAGTGCTGCCATTCCCAGTCGTCGTGGGGATTTGCAACCCCACCCCAGTACAAACGGAACCAAAAGTCCGTGCCCCCAACCCCATCTCACCGGGAACCCTTATAGGCCCAGACTGACAGCCGGCTGGTGAAACACAGCCCGATTCCCTCCTCTCCCTACCATTCTCCCCCCTCCCTAACCCTTAGACATACCCAATTCCTGCAACCAGAGTGTGAACACGTTTTTTACATCGTGGTGACCAAAACTGGATGCCTTACTCCAAGTGTGGCCTTTCAAAGCCATTGTAAAGCAGTGTTAACGCTTCACCTGATCTTGATTCTCTCCTTCTGTTAATGCAGCCTAGCAGTGTGTTGGCCTTTTGGGCTGCTTCTGCTCATGGTCAAGTGATTGTCCACTAGGACTCCTGCCAGTTTGATGTCATCTGCAAATTTGATGAGTTCCCCTTCAATTCCCTCATCTAAGTCATTGATGGAGATGTTGAAGACTTCTGGGCCTAAGTCGGAACCTTGTGGTACCCCACTGCTTACTTCTCTCCGTGTGGATGTAGTGCCTTTGAGGACTATTTGTTGAGTACGGTTTGTCAGCCAGCTGCAGATCCATCCGGTGGTGATTTTGTCTATTCCACCTTTTCCTACTTTACCAAGGAGTAGGTTGTGGTCCATTTTGTCAAATGCCTTACTGAAATATAAGTATACTATGTCGACTGCATTTCACTGGTCTACTAGTTTAGTCACTTTATCGAAGAATGAGGCAATATTTGTTTGGCATGATCTGCCTTCGTTGTGTATTGTCACTTTAGGTCAGGTTAGGTTTTCCTTCTCATGCTCCTGGCACAACATAATGTACCTGTGTTGACAGATTTGGTGAAGACTTTCATATTCTGTGTTGTAATCGTGACTCGCCTATAATCCATATAACTATTTCAATGAGTGGGTGGAATTCCTGCAAAAAAATGATATGCAGGTTCTGAGCTTTTGCTGGTAAAAAATACAGGAAAACAGAAGTTGCCTTCAAGCTTTACGTTTTTATTCAGCTCTTCAAGAGACGTGCTTCTCTAAATGAGAGCAGCTCCTGCGTATCCCTTGGACAGGAAAGGTGACCACTAAGCACGTGCTGGAGCACAGGACACCAGACATGTCACTGGAAGGCAAAATCCCCCAAACCGTGTCCCACGGGGGAATTCAGTGGAGAAACAATTATGCCTTGGAGAGTCAGTGGTAAAAGGAAACCAGGCCGTGAAAGAACACGGTGACTGGACACCATCAAAGCTGACACCGGCCCGAGCAGAGAACAACTCAAAGAAGTAGTGCAAGATTGGAGGACGTGGAGAGAATCACCCCATAGAATCACCATAGAATTTTTTCCTTAGTTCTAGGTTGCTTCTCTCCTTAATTAGTTTCCATCATTTTTTTCTTATCTTGCCTTTGGTGCTCTGGAAAATAGTTAGCCCCCTCATCTTTGGAGGACCCCCTTAAATATTGGAACACTGCTATTGTGTCACCCTAGTCCTTTTTTTCATGAAATTAAACCTACCCAATTCCTGCAACCGTTCTTCACGTTTTAGCCACCAGCCCCGTAATCATCTTTGTTGCTCTTCTCTGCACTGCTTCTGAGTCTTAACATTTTTTTATATCATGACCTGAACTGAACTGGATGCAGTACTCTGTGGTCTTACCAAGGCCTTGTAAAGCAGTAGTAACACTTCATGGGATTTTGATTCTATCCCTCTGTTAATGGAGCATAGCATAGTGTTGGCTTTTTTGGCTGCTGGCTCACATTTAAATGATGGTCCATTATGACTCCGAAGTCCCTCTCACAGTTACTGACATTAAGTAGAACCTTAGTTTTTTCAACCATTGAATTTCATTTTGTTACATAGGGTCCAGAGTTCAAGTCTGTCAAGATCTTTTTGGATCCTGAGCTTGTCTTCTGGGGTGTTGGCTAGTCCTGCCAGGTTGGTTGTTGTTATGTATTGGCTTTAATTGAATGTAAACTGTTGAATAATAGCTAACTGCTGTGTCTGTTTAATCTCCAGACTGCTTGTTTCCAGGACTGTTAACTTGTGTTTTGCACAGGAATTAATGCTTTAATTCTATTGGTCTAGCGGTGATCTGTATAAATAGTAGTTAAGCAGCAGTTAGTGCTCCTTCTGGGTTAACTGAATAAAGTTGTTGCTGTTTCACCGTTCTGCCTCGTTAATGCCTCACCGATCCGAAAACATAACAGTGGCGACGAGGGTGGGATGTGCTGCTAAGAAGAAGAGAGCCAGAAGTCACTAGGGGTGACGCCAGGCATCAGAGTTCTGGCAGGAACTACTTGCTCCCCTCTGTCTGCCAGCAAGCCACACTGGAGACAACCACGTCCTAAGGATCCATCCTAAGACCAGCACAGAAGTCTTAGCAACACAAGGCATTGAGAGGTTGGAGACAACTCACCATGGCCAAGGTCAGCAAACTGGCAGAGTTTGATGTGGTGCATCCCGAGAGATGGAGCTCATACATCTCCCATGTTGAGAACTATCTGCGAGCTAACCAAATTAGGGAAGATGGCTTAAAGGCTGCAACGCTCCTGTGCGTGTGGGGTCAGGTGACATTTGATAGAGCTGAAAACCTAGTTGCTCCTGCTACACTAGAGTCAGTCGCCTACGCAGATCTTAAGAAGAAGCTCAAGGACCATTTTGAGCCAAAACTCTCCATCATTGCATGGAGGCATGCGTTCGAACAGCGGGAGCAGCAACCAGGAGAGTCTGCCGCCGAGTTCATAGCCGCCCTACGACAGGCGTCCCGGCTTTGCAATTTTGCAGACCTCGAAGAAAGACTGAGAGACTGTTTGGTATGCGGGTTGAGGAACAGGGATCTCCAACAGAAGTTATTCGCAAAAGAGACCCTCTCAAGATGTCCTGAAGGAGGTGATGGCTGAGGAAGCTGCCGGAGGAGCCGTCAAAGCCTTGCGGCCCTCCAAGAACACTCCCAGACCAGAAATCATCCACCACGAGGACGCTGAAAGAACAGAAGACTCCGACATGGACCATGAGATTAATTGGATGCAGAAGCAACCAGAAAGAAGCCAGCGGCCATTTGAGAAGGCAGTTCCCTTCAGTCGATATGCAGGCTGTGGAGGCTGACATACACGCTTGGAGTGCAGGTTCTGCACAGAAACGTGCCGGGCGTGTGGCAAGCAAGGCCACATTGCCGCCATCTGTAAAAGTCACCAGAGAGATGTTCAACAAGAAGAATTTTCCAGGAAAGGTACTGGGGCCCCGGGACAACACAGAGTCAGCTATTGCTCCAGCCAAAGGAGCGTGTTTAGGACAGGTGCCCATTGCCCCCTTAAAGAGATGCTTAGACTCAAAGTCAAGCTTCATGGAGTCCCATGCCACATGGAACTGGACACAGGGTCAGCCCTATCTATAGTTTCCCAAGGAACTTTCAATGACATTTGCAGTCGCAGCGGCAAACGAGTTAAACTCAGGCCGTCTAACTTTTTGCTGACAGATTTACAAAACTCCCACATAGCGGTCAAAGGAGAAGCTATGCTCAATGTGCAGTTCAAAGAGTTTGAGGTCCACTGGATGTTGTGGTAGTTGAGGGCCACTGCACAGGTCTCATCGGCCTAGAGTGGTTTGATGCCTTGGGCATCCAAGTGACTGGCATTAACAGAATGCAAGCAGCGACCTGTCGACAGTTTGCCAGGAGTTTGCTGATGTTTTCAGCCCGAGCTTACGGAAGTACAAGGGTCCTCCAATTGCCCTCCACATTGATCCTACCATAGCCCCAATATGGATCAAGCCTCGTAGAGTGCCTTTCGCCCTCAAACCCAAAATCGATGCAGAGCTGGACAAGCTGGTACAACAAGGCATGTTGAAGCCAGTAGATAGTGGGGTGTGGGAAACCCCCATAGTCATGCCACTTAAGGCCAACAGTGAGGTGTGCATATGCATGGATTATAAATGCACTATTAACAGAGCACTTCAACAACATGCATATCCGATGCCTGTAGTGAGCCACATTTTGGCGTCACTAGAGGGAGATCGCATATTCGCCAAATTAGATTTGGCACAAGCCTACCAGCAACTGCTTGTCTCCAGGACTGTTAACTTGTGTTTTGTGCAGGAATTAATGCTTTAATTCTATTGGTTGCCGCGTAGCGGTGATCTGTATACATAGTAGTTAAGCAGCAGTTAGTGCTGCTTTTGTGTTAACTGAATAAAAATGTTGCTGTTTCACCATTCTGCCTCGTCAATGCCTCACCAATCCTGAAACATAACAGTTGTCATCTGCAAATGTGAGGAGTTTCCCTTCAGTTCCCTTGTCTTAGTCATTTATGAAGATATTGAATAGTCTTGGACCTAAAACAGAACATTGTAGTACCCTAACCCTCCATGTAGATGTAGTAGCATTGAGGACTACTTGTTGAGTACAGTTTGTCAGCCAGTTACAAATCCATGTGGTGGTGATGCTGTCTATCCCATGTTTCTAGCTTACCAAGAAGTAGATTGTGGTCTACTTTGTCAAATGCCTTGCTAAAGTCTAAGAATACTATGTCCACAACATTTCACTGGTCTACTAATTTAGTTACTTTGTGAAAGAATGAAATAAGATTGGTTTGGCATGATCTGTTTTTAATAAACCCGTGCTGGCTATACCTTTATTTGTTTCTAGATGTTCACAGTTCTGTTTTTTGATTACTTTTTCTAGCATCTGTTTATGACCTCATTTGCTTCTACATGTTTACAGATTTGTTCTTTTTTTCCTATATCTTCCAATGTGTGATACACTTAACATTTAACCTTGGGACAAAATTAGCCACAATTCATTTCACAACTGCCTTGCTTCTGCCACCAAAAATGAAGCACTGGGCTGATGCCTGCGTCGCCCTGGCCCTCCATTCACAGCAGCAAAGGCCTCCTCAAGGCCTCTGCCCCCCAATTAATGGAGCCCTGGGTTGACATGCGCATCGCCCCAGCCTCCATTTTCACTGGCAGAGGAACAAAGGCAGGAGGCGATGCATGCATCAACCTGGGGCTCCATTCTCGGCAGCAGAGGCCTTTTGCAAAGATAACAAAAGACCTTGCAAGTGGAGGGAAGGCTTTGATGTTTCAGCCCTTACAACCACTTACAAAGCCTTTTGCTACAAATCTCATCCAGGTCTCTGTTTGCAGAGAATAGAGGCCTAAAGAATCATGAGCTTGAACTTGAGCTTGAGCTATTGATCTCACCTGGTCTTGTGGTACTTTAGGCCTCCATTCTCTGTGAATGTACTGAAGGCCTGAAGCACCGAAACAGGCCAAGAAAGCAAAGACTCTCTAGATCAGGGGTCTTCAAACTTGCCCTTTTATGACTTGTGGACTTCAACTCCCAGAATTCCTCAGCCAGGCATGCTGGCTGAGGAATTCTGGGAGTTGAAGTCCAAAACTTTTAAAAGGTCCAAGTTTGAAGACCCCCCAAGCCTTTTCAACCAGTGGTATGGGTACCACCTGTACCTGGCACCTGGCAGGTGGTACGCGACCATCCTAGAAAAGTGGTAGTGGGGGAGGGGAATGAGCTGAACCAGTGGCAGCACCTGACAAGCCTGAGCGAGAGACGGCTGGAGCTGCAGGGCTGTCAGGGCTCAGCAGAAGCGCCAGGATCAGCGCCAGGATCCAGCTGGAGCTCAGCACTAATCCTGGTGCTTTTGCTGAGCCCAGAAGAAGCGCCGATCAGCTGGAATGTTGCAGCATCTCCAGGGTCTTGTGATTTACCTTCAGATGCTTGGCAACCGATTCCTATTTATGACGGTCACAGTGTCTCAGGGTCATGTGAAGTGACCAAAACCTGCTGCAACCACCCAGCAGAGGGGGGGAAATAAAAACGAAACACCTCCCACCCCACCCCCGCTGCCAATCCTCAACAGAAATGCTCACAACAATGAAAACCTTGGACAGGAGGAAAAGCGCCACCGGGCGGGCAGGCAGGTGTCCTGCTCAGCTATGGCTTGGGGGGCACTTTTTTCAGTGCCATTGTAACTTCAAACAGTCACTAAGCGAACTGTTGTAAGTCGAGGACTACCTGTACTTTATCACTTTTTTCCCTTTTTTTTTTTGGTCATCAAGTTTTTGACCCCTTGCTAGGCGACTGGTGGTACTCGGATGTTGCCATATCCTAAAAGTGGTACAATGGGTGAAAAAGTTGAAAAGCCCAGATCTAGATCTTTGCAAGGCGAGTATCCACAGGCCCAGTGCCTGTGGATAGCCAGAGAGTGGTGGCAGGTGGAGGAAGGAGTAGCCAAGGTGAATGTTGCAGTGCCTCTACAATCGTTCGTAAGGGCGAAGAACTGCCGTGGTGCTGCAACATTCATAATTTTGGTACTTGTTCGTAAACATTAGGAGGTGCTTATTGTGTAACTTCAAATGTTCGCTAATGGAACGTTTGTAACTCGGGGATTATCTGTAAAGGCAGTATAGAAAAAATAAACAACTAAAAGTAGGGGAGAGCTTTTCCTTCTCATCCTCCTGGCGGAATATAAAGTACCTGTGTTGACGGGTTTGGTGAAGACTTTCACATTCTGTGTTTTAATGTTGACTCATCTATAATCCATATATCTATTTCACTGAGTGGGTGGAATTCCTGCAAAGGAGCTTAGGGCTTTGGTGTCTACTTTTCCATGCAGAGACTTCCACAGTGGAGAATCTTGGAGGTCTTCTAGTCCAACCCCCAGCCCAAGCAGGAGAAAGCCTCCAGTGATGGAACACCCACAATTTCTGAAGGCAAGCCAATCCATTGGTTGCTTGTTGCCTTAAGTTTCCATTCTTTCATGATTTGTAAAATAGATTTTCTCCTCTTCTTTGTAGGAGCCCCTCAAATGTTGGAAGACTGCTATCATGTCACCCCTTGTCTGTCTCTTCATTAATAATAATAATAATAATAATTTTATTTATATATCGCCCTTCTCCCGAAGGACTCAGGGCGGTGAACAGGGCAGACATATAAAAAATACAAAAATACAAAAGTTAAAAAGAATTAAACATATGCCCAACTAAAAACAGTAAATACATATATTAAAAATGACAATAAAAACCCAACCCATCCCCCATCAGACCAGGCCGGCTTGTTCAAATAAGTGTGTCTTCAGATCGCGACGGAAGGAGCGAAGGTCGGGCGCCATCTGGAGCTCAACCGGCAACCGATTCCATAGCTCCGGGGCGCCCACAGAGAAGGACCTCCCCCTGGGGGCCACCAATCGACATTCTCTGATCGGTGGCACCCTGAGGAGGCCCTCTCTGTGGGAACGCACAGGGCAGAGGGAAGTTGATGCCGGCAGCAGGTGCTCCCTAAGGTACTCCGGACCCCTGCCATGTAGGGCCTTAAACACCATTACCAGTACCTTGAATCTCACCCGGAAGACAACTGGTAACCAATGCAGCTCACGGAGCAGAGGTGTAACATGGGAGTATCGGGAGACTAGCCATACCCAATTTCTACAACTGTTCTTCATATGTTTTTGCCTCCAGTCCCATGATCATCTTTGTTGCTCTTCTCTGACTCTCTCCAGGGTCTCAACATCTTTTTCATATTGTGGCGATCAAAATTGGATCAAAATTGGATGCAATATTACAAGTGTGGACTTACCAAGGCCTTATAAAGCGGTATCAACACTTCATGTGATCTTGATTCTATCCTAGGACTGCGTTGGCTTTTTTGACTGCTGCCGCACACGGCTGGCTCACATTTAAGTGATTGTCCACTACGACTCCAAGATCCCTCTCACAGTTACTGACATTAAGCCAAGTACCACTTATTCTATCCTGTGCATTTGGTTTTTCTTGCCTAAATGTAGAATCTTACTTTTTCAACCATTGAATTTCATTTTGTTACATAGGGACCAGTGTTCAAGTCAAGATCTTTTTGGATCTTGAACTTGTCTTCTGGTCTGTTGGCTAGTCCTGCCAGCTTAGTGTCATCTGCAAATTCAAGGAGTTCCCCTTCAATTTCATCTACATTGTTTATGAAGATTTTGAAGAGTCCTGGGCCTGAAACGGCACCTCAGGGTAACCCATTGGTCACTTCCCTCCATGTAGATTTGGTACCATTAAAGACTACTCGTTAAGTAGTTCTTGTCAGCCAGTTACAAACTTACCTGTTGGTGGTGCTGCCTATCCCACATTTTACTAGCTTGCCAAGAAGTAAGTTGTTATCTACTCAATGAAGTGCTTAACTGAAACCTAAGTATATTATGTCCCCACCATTTCTCTGATCTACTGATTAGGTCACCTTGTCGAAGAATGAAATAATTTGTTTGGCATGATCTGTTTTTGATGAAGCCATGATGCTTCTGTTTATGACCTTGTTTGCTTCTAGGCATTTACAGATTTGTTGCTTGGTCATCTTTTCCTAGATCTTCCCAGGTGTTCATGTCAGGGCTGGGCTGTAATTTCCTGGATCTGTTTTCCGACAGGGCAAGTCAATGAGTGTGGGAAGCTGGATTTAGTTAATGACCATGTGATACACTTAACACTTAACTGTGGCAGAAAGGTCATAAAATTAGGCACAGTTCACTTCACAACTGCCTTGCTTAGCAATAGAAATTCATGTCCCGGCTTCCGGTTTTCATATCATGGTGATACGGATGTAGGGAAGCAGGGCTCTGCCTTCCGTGCCTAATTTCTTCCATCTGGGGCCGCAAAAAGGGCCTGAAGTCACCCCGGAGAGGCAATGAAACAAGAGGGGACCTTTGTACATCACAGGGAGACAGCGGTCGACCTGCTTGATCCAAGGAAGTCCTCAGAAATGACAGGATAAAGACTGGCTGCACCGATGCAACCAGTTAGAAGCTGCTGACCTCCAGAAAAAGAAAGTGGTATTTAACAATTGCAAGCAACATACTTGAGTCTGAGTGAGATTATTTTCCTTCCACTACAATTTTAAAACCTGTTTTTGGGAAGAAAAAAAAAGATCTGAAAGCAAAGAAACTCCCAGAACTAAAGGGAGGGGGGTTTTCTTTTTTCATCCCCTCTCCCAGAATAAAAGCAGCAGTTTAAGCTTTCTTGGGGGAAAAGAGAAAGACTATAAAATTAATTTGGACATGATAGAAAGAAAGAAGTTTGGGGAGTTATAATTTCTTTTTTTAACCTTTCTTAGAGAGTATCAGAGCAAAACATAAGGGGGGAAAAGCCTTTTTTGATTGGAAAATTACAAAATGGATATCTGATGACATCTAGTGGTGAAAAAGAAGAACTATACCAAGCTCTGTTTATATTTTGTCTTGAGTGAGGGAACTTGGCCTGAAGCCCAGACATAGATAACAGACTAAACCTTTTGATGTTTTTGAACTTCATAACTGTAGATTGCAGCTGGAAAAAAGAGAAAAACATTTTGGGCTGTCTTTTCTGCAGGATGGATTACAACTAAAACTACAAGCTAATTTGAAGCCATCTGGCTTCCTTGGATTACAAATATTGTTTGACCTGTAATTTTATAAACTATTTAGAGACAGACTGGATGGCAAGGAACTATCTACAGTAAGATATTTTGGATTATAATTTTGGCAGATTGGCAACATTGGATTTTGGGACAATTGGTCTGAGCTGGAATCAGAAGATAGAAGTGGATTATAAACTTTTTTTCCCCTCTCCCCATTTTCCCCCCCTTTTGTTTTTATTTTTCCCCCTCTTCTTGTTGTCTGGGGAGCCTATTGGATTATAAACTTTTAATCTCAGACAGTGAGATTAAGGATTAAGGACAGTGGAAGCTTAACTGTTAATGATTTTATTTGGAGAAGGCCCTATGGACTATTAATTCTGAATAGTAGGACCTTGTGGATTATAAATTTTGACTGAGTGATAATCTTGGATTTTGGACATCTGCTCTGGAAGTGAGCCTCACAAACAGAATTGGATTACAAATATTTTTCTTCTTCCTCTTTGTTCTCCCTTCTTTTTCAGGGAGTTTATTGGATTATAGAGACTAAAGATAAGAACTATATGAGTTATTTAAGACAAATGTAAATGATATATTGTGTTACTGAATACAAGATTAATGATTTGGTATAAGGCAGACATCTGGGAAAAGTATTAGAGTTGATAAAAATCTGGGTGGGTTTGTGGAATTTAAAATGAGTGTTCCAAATTTAGCTAAAACTGGCAAGAAAATGCCCTCAGCCACCTCTGTAAGCCCTGTGTATCAGAGATCAATCGAATCAATGCTTTAACAAGAAAAATCTAACAATTTTCAGAAGAAGATGCAAGTGGCGTTACAAGCAATCCAAGAGGCAATCTCCTCCCACAAAGAAGATACAAGGAAAAACCATGAGGAGACAAAAGACAACCTTGATAAAATGAATCAGGAAATTCACAACATAAACTCTCAACTAGAAAGCTTCCGACAGATGGTTACAAAGAATGAACAAAGAATTCAGAAAATAGAAGACAAGCCAGTAGAGACTGACCAAAGATGGAAGAAATAAAAGATGAAAATCAGAAGCTGATGCAGGCAAATAGAGAATTGGAAGATTCAATGGCAGTTTTGGAAATGGAAAGGGCATCTTATTTTTTTTTTTAAGATTTCAAAACGTAACGGAGGACAAAGAAGAGGATCTCGCAGATTTGATGACAGAGCTATCGGCTGAAGCACTGGAACTTGGGAAACAGGAAATGGAAGGAAAGATAGACCAAATATTTTGAGTCAAACTATGCGAGGATAAATAAAGTCCCTAGAGAAGTACATGTTAGATTCATCAAAAGATCTATAAGAGATGAGAATGAGAAGAGAGAGAGATGATCCACTGCGATATAAAGAAAAGGAAATTGTAGTGCTGAAACAGATCCCTAGGAGGATAAGAGATTCAAGAAGAGAATACCAATTCCTGATCAGAAAACTAATTGAAAAAGGAGTGAAGTTCAGATGGCTGATTTCGGAAGGGATTTTAATTAATTGGCACATGAAAAGATACAGATTGGACACTACACTCAAGGCAATGGAACCTAATGAGAGATACAAAGCTTTTTTGGAAGGGGAAAGTCCGGAATTTCATGCAGAGAGAGAAGCAAAAAACCAGGAAGAGATAGTAATAGAAGGAGCAGCCAAACTAAGGAAAGAAGAAGAAACAGAAAACACAAACATAGAAAAATAATAATAATAATAATAATAATAATAATAATAATAATAATAATAATAATAATAATAATAATAATAATAATAATAATAATAATAATAATAATAATAATAATAATAATATAAAGTTGGAAGGGACCTTGGAGGTCATCTAGTCCAACCCCCTGCTCAGGCAGGAAACCCTATATACCATTTCAGGCAAATGGCTGTCCAGTCTCTTCTTAAAAACTTCCAGTGTTGGAGCATTCACCACTTCTGGAGGCAGGTTGTTCCACAGGTTAATTGTTCTAACTGTCAGGAAGTTTCTCCTTAGTTCTAGGTTGCTTCTCTCCTTGACTAGGCAAGGGCAAAAGCAAGAGAACGAAGACTGATAAGAACAACTAGGAGAATCCAACCTAAATATAATTGAAGAAGAGGGAGAAGGAAAATGGGTTTCTTTTAATGAATATAAATGGATTGAACTCCCCCGCGAAAAGAAAAAAAAATTTTTTTACACGGCTACGAAAATTAAAAATGTGTGCAAGAAACACATATTAAAAGACAACATTACAAACTGTTGGAACAGCTGAAAATTGGGAAACTTCACTTCACACTAGTACAAGAAAAGGAAAGAGGATGAATCCCAAACAAACTTACGCAGATGAAGAGGGAAGAATGTTAATGGTAGAAATAAGGATAAATCAAAATGTTGCGATTCAGGGTCAGCCTGTGGGTTCGGCAGTTGGGTCGGACGACTCAGAGGAGGAGGAGGAGGGGGGTGTTGAAGAGCTTGCTGAGGGGGTTGGACAGCTTGATGAGAGCCCTCAGCCAGGCCCCTCCCACCTGGTCACGACGCAGACCCAGCTGTGAGAGCCTGACAGCGTGGATGAAGATGACCCACAGCTGGCCCTGTTCAAGGACGCCCGATGCAGGAGGCAGTCAATCAGGAGTAAACAGAGGAAGGCTGTGGGGCTTCTCGGAAGGAGGCAGAGAGAGGCCACGCCCTGAACTCTTTATAAAGGGAATGTTTGGGGAGGGCTGGTTTGCTGAAAGCAACCGCTCAGATAGTGTTTCAAAGCTCCAGTATCTTGGAGCTGGCCCTGTTCAAGGACGCCCGATGCAGGAGGCAGTCAATCAGGAGTAAACAGAGGAAGGCAATGGGGCTCCTCGGAAGGAGGCAGAGAGAAGCCACGCCCTGAACTGTATAAAAGGGGGAATGCGTGGGAGGGCTGGTTTGCTGAAGGCAACCGCTTGAAAAGCTCCTGTTTCTTGGTTTGTGTCTTGTTCTATTTGTTTTTGTATCAATAAATTTGGCAGGCGTAATTCCAGCCTCTTGCCTTCTTGTAAAAGGGGTTGTCCCTGCTTTTTCTGCAGGGCCGGGAGCAGGCTGGTACAGAACACAAAAACAGATATTGATGGTAGAAGAATTTTATCAAAAGTTACACAAAAAATAGTGGAATTGGAATATCAAAACATTTTATTTAATGGAAGACTTTAATGCAATAGTAGATGGAAAGATGGACTACAGAAGCAGCAAAATAGGGAAAAAAGGAAGGAATATAATCCCTAAGATTTTCTTTAAAATGGCACATACAGAATATATGGAGAGAAAAGAATCCAAAAGAACTACAATATACTTTCTATTCAAATAGACACAAATCGTGATGCAGAATTGATATGATATGGATATCTCCTGAATTAAGCATGATTATACAAGAGATTGAGATAGAAGCCAATATATGGGCGGACCATAATCCAATAAAAATGACTTGGAGAGGAGCTAATAAAAAAACAAAGATGGCCTTTGAATCAATCTTTATAGAAAGAGAAAGAATTTATACAAATAGCAACAAAGGAAATGGAATTTTTCTTTAAAATAAAAAAGAAGAGACATTGCTTCCAAATGTGCAGGATACAGCTAAAGCATACTTTAGAGGTTTGGCTATAACTTGGTGAAAAAGAATGAAGAAAAAATGCAACAACAAACGAAGTTAAAGCAGGAATTTATAAAATTGGAATTGGAACTACAAAGAGATCCACAAAAAGAAAGCTCTTAAAAAGCAAATGGAAATAATAAAACACAAATTAAACCTAGCACAGGCTGAAAAAAATGGCCCAACAAATTAAAAGGGCAAAACAAAACTTTTTTGAAAATGCTAATAAACCGGGTAGGTGGTTAGCATACAAACTGAAAAAAGAAACAGAGAAAAAAAATGATAATTTGGAGAAATGGCAGGACTGAAAATAAATAGAGAAAAGACCAAATTGATAACCAAAATCTATTCAGATAAACAAAAAAATCAATTGTCAGAAAAAACAGATCTTCAAATAGTTAAGAAAGTTAAATACCTGGGGATATACTTAACAGCAAGATGTGCAACAATAAAAGTTTGATCCCCCAGTTTAATCAGAAGCCGCTTTCAGCTACCCCAAACTCCGTCTTTGTCCCTTCCCGACTTAAGTGGTCAGTCCCAGCAGCCTCTCGCTGAATTCCCAAAGCTTCGTGGCCATGTGGTCATCGCGGGCCTGTGGCCAGGGCGCTTTTGCGTGGCAGTCCACGAAATACTGCCCGCTCAGCCTCTCAATGCCCTCCTCGGTGGCACAGTAGATGGTGGTCTGGGCACCAGTGTTGCAATCTCGTCTGAACAGCTTCATGAATCCAAACACCCGAAATACCCACCATGGAAAGGAGCGACCAAGTTCAGTTCTAACAGATCCTGAAAGCAAAAAAGAGTTGGTTGTGTGAACAGCCTGGGAAGGAAAGAAGCACCTTCCGGGGTGACCCAGGAGGAGGAAGAGGAGGAGATCCTGAATGAACCCTTCACACAACTCTCGTTTCCCATTTGGCAGCCTTGGGGCAACTTCTAAATATTTTTCAGAAGACCCAACACTGAAGTGAGTGGGCAATGCTGCACAGGGAGTGTTTCTCTCTCTGTGTATGTGTGACTTGTGTGTGCACCTATGTGGTGCATTGCACACTTGGATCCAATGCACACCTGACTGGCTAATAGATTCAAATAGATAATATTACATAATGAATATGTAATATCTGCTTAAAATAGTTTGTGTGTTTGTGTCTGTGTGTGGTCACACACAAAAATCCATTGGAATTAGGTGGCTAATACAAGCAGTCCTCATCTTACCAGTTTGTTTACTGGCTTTTCAAAGATATTCTTTCTCTGTTATTCTGTTTTTGCTTCCATATGGCAGAAAAATAGGTTGCCAATGGTTAGTATCTGCAATCATCAACGGGGGGTAGGAGCAGCTCACCGCCCCCCAGCAATTTCAGAGCCTCGGAGGGCACAGGAGCAAACTTGCCCTTTTTAGGCCACGATAATAACTGGCATTCCAACTGCCAGTTTCCTTTTGACCAGGATGGGCTGTGTTATGTACTGGGCTCTTGTGAAGTTGGTTGCTGGAGCAGCTAACGGCTCTCTAGCAACCCAGACTACAAGTCTCCTGTGCTGCAATTGGCTATCTCCAGGTAGCAATGGTTGATTCAAACCTATTGGCTGCCACCTAGGGGCTAGACTATATATTGCGTCTAGTTGCAGACAATTCCCCAGTACAGTTCCAGCATGAAATAAACAATGAGTTATCCTGTACTCTGTTCCGTGTCTTCATTCCTGTAAAATGAAATGAACCTTTATTGTCAAAGTACAAAAGTACCAAAGAACCCGCTATTTAACAGGCTGGAAGGCGCCAGACGGAGGCGAAGTCTTAGCTCAGCCCTTCTGAACGAACCCTCCTTTGTCCTTTCGTGGATTCTAATAATGCAGGGTGAAAATAATTTGTGCAGTGCACAAATGAAAAGTGTTCACATTGACTGATGCACTGGCAAGAATGCTCATCTTCTACAGAGGAGCAAAAGGAAGTCAACAAAGAGAAAATGAAAACCTGGATCTTTCCAGCATCACTGTGGATTAATCCATTCGGCTCCTGCCTTCCTACATAAACTATTTTGGTCTGCCCTGAAATCTGCCAGTTCAGGGGTGCCCAGCCTTGGCAACCTTAGGATATGGACTTCAACTCCCAGAATTCTCCAGCCAGCCATGCTCAGAGAGCACCAAGGACCCCAGTTTCCTCCTCCTCCTCCTCACTCCCTTCTAGTACTAATTATGTTACCTGGTTGGGTCATGAAACATCTGCCAGAATATCACCAAGCTCAGAGAGCACTACAGTAAGGACCCCATAGTCCTCCTCCTCCTCCCCCTCTTCATCCTCCTCCTCCTCTTCCTCCTCCCCCTCCCTTCTAGCCCTGCTGATGTTCCCTAGTTGGGTCATGAAACGTCTGCAAGAAAACCACCCAGCTCAGAGGGCACCAAGGACCCCACAGTCCTCCTCCTCCTCCTCCTCCTCCTCCTCCTCCTCCTCCTCCTCCTCCTCTTCCTCCTCCCCCTCCCTTCTAGCCCTGCTGATGTTCCCTAGTTGGGTCATGAAACGTCTGCAAGAAAACCACCCAGCTCAGAGAGCACCAAGCACCCCACAGTCTTCCTCCTCCTCTTCCTCCTCCTCCTCTGTGCAAACCCCCTCCCCACTAGCCCTGATGATGTTCCCTAGTTGGGTCATGAAATGTCTGCAAGAAAACCACCCAGCTCAGAGGGCACCAAGGACCCCACAGTCTCCCCTCTCCACCTCCTCCTCTCGGCAACCCCCTTCTCTCCCAGCAGTGATGATGTTATTTCCATTTTTGTCAATGTCAAGTTGGCTGTGGTGAGTTGTCCTATTCCAATTTAATCTTGCCAGGGTTCAATTGAAGCCTATTGTCCCCCATCCAGGCCCCCCACAGCCTCCAGGCAGTGCTAGAGGGCAGCCAAGCATCCCATGGGTCACAAGAGTGGAGATACAGACCTGACTATCATCAGCATACTGACGATTCCTTAAGCCATGGTGATGGATAATCTCGCCCAGAGGCTTCATGTAGATGCTAAAGAGAAGGGGGAGAGTACGGAGCTCTGCGGTACACCGCAAGATAGTGGCCCGGGGCTGGACTTCTCACTCCCTATCAATACCCACTGGGATCAGCCATGGAGAAAAGAGCTGAACCAGCGCCAGACTCTGCAACAGAGCCCCAGCCATCTCACCGTAGCTGGCCCAAAAGGATACCACAGTCCATGGCACCAAAAGCTGCTGAGAGGTCAAGGAGAGCAAGGATGGATGCACCACCCATATCCTGCTCTTGCCAGAGGTCATTGACAAGCACTACAAATGCCATTTCCGTCCATAAGGGGTCCAGATAATCCATTTCATCCAAGCCCACCACCTTGTCCCCAACCTTCCCTAAAAAAGGGAAGATTGGAAATCAGACAGAAGTTGTCCAAGCAGGTAGGATCAAGCGAAGGTATTTTGAGGAGGGGGGGGGGTGAATGAGGGTCTCCTTAAAAGTTTCCAGAAATGCCCCCTCCTGAAGTGATATATTAATCACTGCTTGAACTCGCATGCTGGTCACCATCCTGGAGGCTTTTACCATCCAGGAAGGACAAAAATGTAACTGGATCCATAAGGGGAAACTAAAGGACTTAGTACAGTGGAGAGGTTATCCAATAGCAGAAGTGAGATGGATCAACAACATCAGAGCAGAATGTTTAATAAATAGATTTCATGCAAAGTACCTCCAGAAACCACGCCGCCCCCCCTTAAGTAGGAAGCAGAGAAAGAAGAATGGCTTTAATATGTGTTTATTATTTTTCAGGTTTCTGCCAGGTTTTAGGAGGGTCTACCTGTCAAGTTTGAAGCATGTTTCTGCTAGTCCGACAATTACTTCTCAGCTTGCCAACAAACTTGGGGAGAGGGAGAGGGGACTGGAATGCAGACATCAAAAGATCAAGAAAGCAGATCGTGAGAACCAAGGACAGTTCACCAGGTGTCTGGCCAGACCCAGAGACACTTTCTCATAACAATATTATTCCTCCTAATTGGGCAACATGACCTGACCAAGAAGGAGGAGGGGGAATTCTATACTTTTACTATATGGGGCTTAGGTGGGGTTTTGCCAGACCTGATTTTGCTTGCATGCGTGCCGAAATGATGTACTTAATAAAGTTTTACATTAAGAGTTCAGAAAGCCTTGAACGTGTTTACTTGGTTGGATTCATCAGTCGGAACCTTGACACTGATGATAAATTGATTTTTCCAAGGGCGTTGTAACTTTGAAAGGTTACTAAATGGATGGTTGTAAGTCAAGGGCCACTCAGGGTCTCAATGCCCTCCTTGGTGGTGCACTAGATGGTGGTCTGGGCGCCAGTGTTGCTGGCTTGATAGTCCAAAGCAGCCAAATTAACCAGTGGGGATGGGAGCGAGTCATTTCAGTTTGAACAAATACTAAAATCAAAGGCTGTGAGAGCAGGGTGGGGATGGAAGGTTGCCTGGATTTTTGGGGGGTGGGGGGAGGTCCCATATTAACCCTTTTGCACAGCACCTGTTTCTCCCAGGAATCACGGGCGATTTGGGCACCAGTGCAAGAACTGAGTGGCATTTATGGAGACGAGGAGGAGGAGGAAGAGGAGGAGGAGGACGACGATGACGACAAAGAGGAGCAAGAGACTGGGGAAAGCCTCATCCCTGCCTTAGGCAGGAGGTTGGACTAGAAGACCTCCAAGGGCCCTTCCCACCCTAAGCTTCTTGGATTCTATCAGCTCCTGGACCCAGAAGGGGGGAGACATCTCCCTCCACAAATGAGCTCGATGGAGGAAACTCGCAGGGTGGCTCTACAGAGTGGGTCGAGGGAGCCCCCAGTGGGAGAGAAATGCCTGGCAGAGCCCCAGCCAGACCTGGGGGGGTGTCTCCATCTGGGGCTTCTTGGAGCCAGACTTCCACTCACCTGGATCAACCGCGTAGCAGGTGACGTTGGTTCCTTCCAGCCGGTTGGCCAACTCTCGCGCATGGAGAACGTTGGCTAGTTTGCTGTTGGAGTATGATTTTATGACTTGCCACATCCCCTCCGCCGGCTTGTAGATTTTCCGAAAGTCAATCTTCCCAAAGGAATGCATACTCGAGGCCAAGATGACGACCCGGCTCGGGGCGCAGCGCTTCAGCCGGTCCAGGAGCAGGTGGGTCAGCAGGAAGTGGCCCAGGTGGTTGACCTGGAAGTTCTCATCAAAGCCATCAGTGGTTTGACCGTCCTTAAAGACCCCTGAAAGAAAAATAATTACAGGTAGTCTTCGCCTTACAACGGGTAACTCTGTGATCATTCAAGGTTACCATGGATGTAATTACCAAATGGCAATTACGACCCAGTTCCAAAGTTCCAGTGGCTCCCCCTTGTGGCCACATGATTGCCTTCTGGGTGCTTAACAGCCAGCCTGCCCTTCACAACATGTCAAGCAACCGTGATTTATTACATTTTTGCCCAAAAAGACATTTACTTGCAGTTTTCAGCAAAAACACTTGTAGTGAACAATCGGTTCGCTTAACAACCGCTTCAAAAAAGGTCGTAAAATCATGTTGGTCACAGGGGTGACCTGCTTTACAACCATCACAACATGCAACCATAATTGGTAGACTCCATCATGGTCATAAGTCAAGGACTGCATGTAAAGCATCCAGTTTGGTCTAGTGGTTAAGCCATGAAAGCCGGCTGGGTGACTTTGAGCCAATCACCAGGAGACAAGTTCTAGTCCTGCCTTAGGCATTAAAGCCAACTGGGTGACTCTGCACCTGGACACCCCCACAATATTCCCACTTCCTCGCCCAGATACCCCGGGGGGGAGTCTGTTCGGCACCCACCGGCATTGTTGATGAGGATGTCCAGACGGGGCTCCGATTTTAAGAAGGTCTGTGCAAAAGCTCGCACGGAGTTGAGGCTGGCCAGATCCAGGATCATCAGGATCACCTCCGAGTTCCCGCTTTCCTGGAAAAGGAGCAGAAGGAATCCTGAGAAGAATCGGGATCGGATGCGGCTTCAAAGGCTGATCCCAGTTTACTCAATTTCTACGTATGTCTGCTCACCTCTTGACAATCAGTCTGGGTCAGACATGACAAACACAAGGCCTGCAGGCCGGATCCGGCGCATTAGGAGCCCAGATTTGGACAACCCCTCCCCCGCCCTCCACCCCACCCATGGCGGCTTCAGCTAATGGGAAGAGCAGGGAGCCCCCATGCCCAAGACGTAGCGGGGACTGTGCAGCCCGCACAGCACAGGTGGGTCCAAGTGCCGCAAGCTCCGGGCCGGCCATCCAAGCAGCAGACGGACGCAGGGGCATGGGGGGAGGCACGTGACCCAGCCTGGTGGACACGTCAGGTGATTGGAAGGCCATGTGATGTGTTCCAGCTGTGGTGGCCCCTTGCAAGCAAATGGTGTGAGTACAGTGAGGCAGTCCAGCCAGTTGCCGTTGCCACCATGCCATGCCCCCTGCATGCTCGGCTCCCACCATCCAACCTCATCTTCCAGCAAGCACTCGGGAGCTCAAGGGCCAGGCTGGGTACCCATCGCCCAGGGTCCAAGGCCACCCACATGGCCTGAGAGGGATGGTGAGGCTTCTCCAGTGGATCAGGCCCTGGCTCCCACCCTGGTCACAACCTACTTCACTGGAGACCCCTGGATCCCCCCCAGCCCCACCCGGCCCCCACATGCGCCTCCTGGTGCAAGCGATGTTGAGCTGCCAATGCCCAACCCAGCCACGCCCACCCCAGCCATGCCCAACCAGTCAGCCACAGCCATCCCAACACACACACACACCCCCGAGGGCAACCACAATGATGACACAGCCCTCAATGAAATTGAGTGACACCCCTGCTCTGGGTGGTGTGTAATAAAACAATCCAGGTAATCCTCAACTTGCAACGATGCAAAATTCCAATGCCACTGAAAAAAGCTATTTACAACTGGGCCTCACACTTTCGACCAGTGCTGCATCCCCAGAGGTCACGTGATCAGAATTTGGAACATCGGTCCCATTATGACTCTTATGGCACCATATTATGGATATTTGATCGTGGTTTTTACACCAACTTAATATTTATCTCGCCTTTTGTACTTTTCACCTATTTGATATACACGTATTCATTGATTTATTTAAATCTAGGTTTGTGTTTGTATGCACAATGTGTTTTATCTGTGTTGCATATCAGGGATTCCATGATGTGTGTAGACGCCATGCGCTTTATAAATGAATAAAAACCATCATGAAAACAAGTGGATGAAGAAAAAAGGAAGGAAGGAGAGACTCGCACGGCAGGCGCTTACCCGTCTGATGTCGCACACAGCCGATTCTCCTCTTGCTTTGTCGCGGCAGGCCAGAATGACACGGGCGCCTCTCCGGGCCAGATCCACCGCTGTGGCCTTCCCGATCCCAGTATTTCCACCTAGGAAAGGGCAGAGAAAGGATTCACTGAGATCGCCCAGCCTTTGCTGGTGTCACGTGGTGAAGCATTTGTTTGGCAGTCTTTCTCAACCTTGGCAACTTTAAGATGGACTTCAACTCCCAGAATTAAAGTTATTGTTGTTGTTGTTGTTGTTGTTGTTGTTAGCTGCGAAGTCGTGTCCGACCCATCGCGACCCTATGGACAACATTAAAGTTATTGTATAACTTTAATTAGGTAACAGGAAAGGGAAAACTAAAAAAAAATGGACAACAGGAAAGGCAAAACTAAACCTGAAGAACGGGAAAGAACCTATTGTTCTAAGAAACCATAAAATACCCCAGAACCTGAAAACAAGCTAACACACTATGCTCAACAGACTATTCAATATTAGCTGACACTCCTTGTATATATAATCTGCTAATTATAATGCACATGCAATGTATGGTTTAATGTATTCGAGGAGGGTAGCAGGAAATATGTAGAAGGCGGTCAGAGAAAATGTAACCTCAGAGTACCTCAGCCAATGGGGAATGAGGAGGGATGGGCGGCCAGTGCAAGGAACGTATAAAGATGTGGATTTGAGATGATAAACTTTGGAGAAAACCAAGCTTTGATAGCTTCTGTCCCAGTGTGCCAGCCAACAAGGAAAAGGAAAAAGGTATTCACATTCTGGAACAGACTTCCTTAGGGAAAATGTTGAGGTATTGGAAGTCAAAGACTTAAGTAAGGCATTTGGACAGAGGAAGGATGATATATTATAGTATATACATCTGGCCTAAGTATAAATTTAGAGGGTTTGTACCCTTTGGTACCAATAATTTGACAACAGGCTTCTGGTTTTGTGCAGAGTGCACGTAGCTGAGGGATCGCGGGGCTCCACACCCTACGGCCAATTGTTCTCTGTTTGGGGACCCTAAATGGGCCAAAAGTTGCCCCGAAGAGGTGGCAAAGAAAGAAGGAAGCCCCGCTAACCATGGAGAGACGGCGGTCGATCTGGTCGGTTGGGGAAAGCCATCCAGAAACTAACTGAAGAAAGGCTAGCGTCACTCCAGAGTCTAGCCCAAGCTACAAGCAGCCAAAGTGAAAAAACTCTAAGTGAAGCTTGATCGTAAACAACGTGTCTGGAACTGCTTAAGAATACTGATTCTCTGTCTTCTACCTGACTGATCTCCTGGGGGGGAAAAACCTCCAAGAAGCAAAAATCTTCCGATAGTGAGAGAAGGATTTTTGCTCCACCTTCCCACAAACGGAAGCGACGAATTAATTTTTTATGGGGGACAGAAACATATTGAAATGAAATGAATATGACTTAAATCTGGATAAGTGTGAATTTGGTGGAATTAAGATTTTCTTGGCAAAAGATTATTGATGAAAACAGAAAACAATTGCCTGTTTTGAAAATTGAAAAATGAAGTGGTGCTGATGGAAGAAGAGAAAATTAAGGAAAGCGACTATGTGGAATATGGAACTATAGAAATTAATTGTTACTGTTTATAAATATAAACCCAGACAACACGCTGTTTACCAAATATTAATGGTGATTATGTTAAAAAAAATAATAAAATATATTTTAAAAAAATTTGGCTATCATAGAGGACCCAGATTGTTGGGGGCAATAAGCTGACTTTGTAATAATGCCACTGGGGGGGGGGGGGGGCGAAAGCCCTAATAAGCAGGCATATACATAGAATGAAGGCTATTGCTAAGCACATTTGATTTGTGCTTTAGATTGTAAGCCGCCCTGAGTCTTCGGAGAAGGGCGGGATATAAATGGGATTAAAATAAAAAATAAAATAAATAGAAGACAAACATTTATATAAATGAGACTAAGGCAGGAACAGAGGAATCGTATTAAGCAATTGCTTGGGTGGGACCACAACGCAATCGGATGCAGATGTACTGGCCCCAAAACGGGAGGAAGTTGACACTGTACCTAGAGAGTCCCAAGGTTGACCCTGCCTACCACAGGAAATAAAGAAATTAGTCAAAAATAACCAGGATTTAGAGGAGGTTATGAAAAGAGCCTGGGAGAACGCTTTCTCCGTATTGTCACAAGACAACAGAAATAAAAGGGGGCAAGTATTTATATCACCCTTTAGACAAGTGCCTATGGGAGAAGGCAATCTAGCCTACATTGAAGAACCCCCTCCCTTGTTTTTTTCTTCTTTAAAAAAAGAATTGCCCAAACTAAGAGAAGATCCCAGGAGACGGTGAGTTCTGGTCCCCCGCCTAGCCTGGCTTTGACACCTAAGGCAGGACTCGAACTCTGTCCTGCTGCTTTCAGCACGAGACCAGACTTTCCTGCTTCTGGTGCAATCGCTCTTAGCGTCAGGAATTGTTTCAATCATCTCACTGTCTTGGCGTCCTTCTGCAGGAACGCTGAACGGGCCGTCCTACTTGCTAAGCTTCCCAGCTCCCCCGTCTCTCCTGCAGGGCTGAACTGCCCGCAAAGCCTCCTGCTTTCTTCTCTGCATTGCTCCCGGCTTCTCTCCATCATGCTGGGGGGGGGGGGGGGACTGGAGCTTGGGGGGGGCAGAGCGGAAGCAGAAATTAAGAAAAGGGACTCCTGTCTCCACACCAAGCGAGTCCGGAAGAGCCTGAAAATCCGGTTTCCAGCCGCCTCCTGTCCCAGCCAGCCAGCAACACCATCTGTCTAGCCAGGCAAAGAGCAGCCGTGGACTGACAGGAGAGAACTCTTCCAATCACTGGGGGGCTTCCATAGAGAAAGGGGGGGGGGGGGTCCGCCTCTTTTCCAAAGAGCCGGAAGGCCGGACAAGAAGCAACGGATGGAAACTCGTCAAGGAGAGGAGCAACCTTAGAACTAAGGAGGAATTTCCTGACAGTGAGAACAATTAACCAGCGGAACTCCTTGCCTCCAGATGTTGTGGCTGCTCCATCGCTGCAGCTTTTTAGGAAGACAGAAGACAGTCAAGAGACTCCTGCTTGAGCAGGGGGTTGGACTAGAAGACCTCCAAGGTCCCTTCCGGCTCTGTTAATCTGTTCGGCCTCCCGAAGTCTGGCCACCCCTGGACTTTCTCCCCTGCGCCCCTCCGGCGACTGCCCGGCTCTTCCCCGTCCCCTCCTCTCGGCCTCAGGAAGGGGGGGGGTCTCAAGGGGCGAGGCAGCCCCCGGGGACGGCTGGTCTCTGCGGACCCTCCCGGTTCCCCTCCCCCCTTTGGGGTCTCACCTGCTTTATTCCAAAGGGGCTTTTTTGGCCGGACTTTCTCGCTTTCGTTAATGTCAGCGCCCCCCACCCCAACCTCGACCCGCCCCCCCCGCCTGGGATGGGAGCGCAGCAGCCCCCGGAGCTACCTGTGATGAGAACCGTCTTGCCCCGCAGGCTGACCGCGTTCCGGCACCGGGTGGCCAATGCCAAGTTGTAGTAGAGCAGCGCGCAGAGCCCCAGCAGCACCGCCGCGCCCGCCGCCAGCCCCGCCGCCGCCTCCATGGCCCGCTCGCCCGCCCGGCCCCGCTCCCTTGCCCCGCAGCCCGGGAGCGCTTGGACTTTACCGGGACGGTCCCCGCCCTGGCCCGCCTCCCGCTCCTCCCCCGTGGGAAAGCCACGGCCACGGGCAGCGTTGCCAATCTCTCGCCCTCCCTTCTTCCCCTCTTGCGTTAGGGAGGGAGGGAGGGAGGAAAGAAAGAAAGAGGGGAGGGAGGGAGGAGATGAGAATAAGAAGAAGGAAGGAAGGAAGGGAGGGAGGGAGGGAGGGAGGGAGGGAGGGAGGGAGAGAGAGAGAGAGAGAGAGAGAGAGAGAGAGAGAGAGAGAGAGAGAGAAAGAAAGAAAGAAAGAAAGAAAGAAAGAAAGAAAGAAAGAAAGAAAGAAAGAAAGAAAGAAAGAAAGAAAGAAAGAAAGAAAGAAAGAAAGAAAGAAAGAAAGAAAGAAAGAAAGAAAGAAAGAAATGCTGCCTGGGGAATTTGGGAGTT
Source organism: Vipera latastei (assembly GCA_024294585.1). Classification (NCBI taxonomy): domain Eukaryota; kingdom Metazoa; phylum Chordata; class Lepidosauria; order Squamata; family Viperidae; genus Vipera; species Vipera latastei. The sequence continues at coordinate 369,261,389 of CM044354.1, forward strand.
GGTCCACACATCTTAAAGTTGCCAGGGTTGAAAATTCTGCTTTACAGTTTGCCCAGAGTCACGGTTGCAACATGGGCAGCTTTATAATGCTTAACAGTCAATAAACATCTTATAAATAATGGCATGTAGATGCTTGCCTCATCCTAAGATGCAAAAGATGGCTGTTGACATAGGATGGTGTTACGGGGCTTTCCCAGGCAAGAGCAGGGGTCAATAACCACCCCTCTGAGGGCAGCATTGTCTGTACAGATGTCAATAATAGTAAGGCTTTCAAAATCCAATAGAGGGAGTAGCATAGCTTGTGCAAAAGCTTTTTTGTGTGTGTGCAAAAAAAGGTGCTGGAACGCCATTCTGGGCATTCTATGAGAAAAAAAGGCCTGCATTTATGTTTTAATCTTCTGATTTTAAATATATATATATTTTCTATTGTAAGTTGCCCCAAACCTCACAATGTGGATTGCATACAAATATTATATAATCGGTAAATAAAGGTAGAACATATGTTAAATATACATCAAATGATAATATACTTCCCTACAAAGTCAATTCTTGCTCAATGACAGACCAAGGAGTTAACTCGGAAAGGAAAGAGGAAAATCTAGAAGAGATCTGTGCAACTTGTAGAAGGGAAAGGCCCACACTGATAAATTAAAAATCTTTGTGGTCTGCAAAAGAATGCTGGTGGGCTAATCAATGATTTGGTGACTAGAGGAGCATCTAAAGTGTTGGAGTTAGTGGTCATGGTAAGCTACAGAGGCACTAGTCAACATGACTTTCAGGGCAGTGGTGGTGATTTTATTATTATTATTATTTTTAAAAGTCTGTGCTCTGTCAAAGGGTGTTTGGTAGGCTGCATCTACAGGCCTGGTCTAGAATTTATTTTGGGGCATTCAGCTATCTAAAGCAGGCATGTCAAACTCATTTTGTTTTAGGCAACTTCTTATAAAAGAATTGCCATTAATTTGTTTTAATAAGTTTGATTCTGTGACCCCTGAGGAAGTGGACAGGATTATGGGGAGGTTGAGCTCCACCACATGTTTATTGGACCCGTGCCCTTCTTGGCTGGTCTATGCAGCTCGGGAGAGGACACGAGGCTGGTTCCAGGCAGTTATATCTGCTTCTTTGAGTGAGGGTAATTTCCCCGCTGTCTTGAAGGAGGCGGTGGTGAGACCTCTCCTCAAGAAGCCTGCCCTGGACCCAGCTGTGTTGAATAACTTTCGTCCGGTCTCCAACCTTCGCTTTCTTGCGAAGGTTGTTGAGAGTGTGGTGGCGCATCAGCTCCCCCTGGTTCTGGATGAAGCGGATTATCTAGACCTGTCCCAATCGGGTTTCAGGCCCGGGTACAGCACGGAGACGGCATTGGTCGCTCTGGTGAATGATCTCTGGAGGGCCCAGGACAGAGGACATTCCTCTGTCCTTGTCCTATTAGACCTCTCGGCGGATTTCGATACCATCGACCATGGTATCCTGCTGCGGCGTCTCAGGGGATTGGGAGTGGGAGGCACAGTTCTTCAGTGGTTCTCCTCCTATCTCCTGGGACGCTCGCAGTCGGTGTTGGCAGGGGGGCAGAGGTCGACCCCAAGGACTCTCGTTTGTGGAGTTCCTCAGGGGTCGGTCCTCTCGCCTCTCCTGTTCAACATCTACATGAAACCGCTGGGTGAGATCATTCGTGGTTTTGGAGTTGGGTATCATCAGTATGCCGATGATACCCAGCTTTTCTTTTCGACCCCAAACCACCCCAGTGATGCCCTCGACGTGATGTCCCGTTGCCTGGAGGCGGTTCGGGCCTGGATGGGGAGGAACAGACCATTGCAGCATCCCATGGTCACGTGATCCAAATTCAGACACTTGGCAACTGACTTGCATTTATGACCGTTGCTGTGTCCCAAGGTCATGCGATCCCTTTGACGACCTTCTGGCAAGCAAAGCCAAGGCTTAACAAGCTTGTTACTAACTTATCAACCGCAGCGATTCACTTAACAACTGAGGCAAGGAAGCTTGTAAAATGGGGCAAGACTCATTTAACAAATGTCTCAATTAACAACAGAGGTTTTGAGCTCAACTGTGGTCGTAAGTCGAGGACAACCTGCTCTTTAACAGAGGGATCGTTCGAGTTGCAGTCATTTCCATGGAGACAGAGAAGTGCCATGGAGAAAGCACACAGCCCAGGAGGGGCCCCTGTGCCAATTGCCCAGGTGCTTTGCTGTTATTCTGTGCGTGCTTTTCCGTGTGTTTTCCTACCTTCACCTCAGAAAAAATTAAGGGGAGAAATTTAAAGTGGACAAATGTAGCTGGTCAGTCCCAGCAGCCGCTCGCTGAATTCCCAGAGCTTCTTGGCCAGCTGGTCATCGCGGGCCTGTCGACTGGGCACCTTCGGCTGGCAGTCCACAAAATACTGCCCGCTCAGCCACTCAATGCCCTCCTCAGTGGCACAGTAGATGGTGGTCTGGGCACCAGAATCACAATTTCGGCTGAACAGCTTCATGAACCAAACCCACCAGAAGAGCCAACGGGGATACGAGCGAAAAACTTCGGTTTTAACAAGTCCTGAAATCAAAGTAAGAGAGAACAGGCAGTGGATGGAAGATTACCTAAGGGGGGCGGAGGGAGGGAGATCCTGAATAAACCCTTCACACAGTACCCATTTCCCACCAGGAACCATGGGCCGCTTAGCACCCTTTGGGCAACATAGGAAATGTCTCAGAAGACCAAGAGCTCAAGCTGAGTAGGTGAGGATGCCAGTGGGGTTTCTCTCTCTCTCTCTCTCTCTCTCTCTCTCTCTCTGTGTGTGTGTGTGTGTGCGTGCGTGTGTGTTTGTGAGCATGTGTGCTCCTTTGCATGCACGAAGTCATTGCAGTGGGGCAACTACTACATTCTAATAATAATAAATAACAATGTTCTGATAGAATATTTGTACCTCAGAGTTGAAGTCTGAGGTCCTTGGTCCACTGTGAGTTTGGCTGTTTTCTTGCAGGATGTCAACGTTGTGACAATTAAGAAACTGCAACCATTTTACCTTTTGCTTTGACTGTGTTTTTCCTGATGCTTGAGATATTTAGATGTAGAAGGGGGGAGGAGGGGAATGCTACCACAATAATTGCAGCTGTGTGTGAACACAAGGTCAAGGTTAGATAAAGTTTTGGGTTGAGAAGTTGGGAGGAGAGCCCGCATTTTAGAATAATTGGTGAATGTGATTTATGACAGCCTTTCTGTGGTGGGAATTGCAACTTGTTACATTGTATCAGGGGGAGGGAACTTCAGTCTTGGGTTCAACTATGTAAGTGCCAATACTTTTTTCCTGAATAAAATGTGCTTTGAGGAAGAAATCTTTGCCTGGAAGTTCTTTTAATTGATTTCATCTATTGGAGCAATGACACAGACATTTCATGACTCAACCTGGGATCGTCATCAGTGCTAGAAGGGAGGGGGGCTTGTGGAGAGGAGGAAGAGGAGGAGGAGGTGAATGGGGAAGAAGAGGAGAGGAAGGAGGAGGAAGAGGAAGGGGGAGGAGCAGGAGGAGGAAGAGCAGGAGGAAAGGTAAATGGAGGCAAAGAAGCAGGAGAAAGCAAAGGGGAGAAGGAATAGGAGGAGAGGGAGGGAGGCGGAGGAACAGAAAGAGAATGACAGGAGGAGAAAGAGGAGGAAGAGCAAAGGACGAGGAGGAAGAGGGAGGGAGGAGGGGGAAGGAAGAGGAGGGAAAGTGAAGAGGATGTGGAAATGGAAGGGGAAAGCCTCAGCCTTGCTTTAGGCAGTGGGTTGGCCTAGAAGACCTCCAAAACCCCGTCCCACTCTAAGATTTTAGGATTCTATTAGCTCTGGGACCCGGGAGGGTGGGAGACGTCTCCCTCCCCAGTGGAACCCAATGGAGGAAACTCCCGGGGTGGTTCTGCAAAGGGGGGGGGTTGAGGGAGCCCCCGGGGGAGAGAAATGCTTGGCAGAGCCCCAGCAGGATATTCGGGGGTTCCATCTTGCGCTTCTTGGAGCCGGACTTCCACTCACCTGGATGAACTGCATAGCAAGTGACGTTGGTTCCTTCCAGCTGGTTGGCCAACTCTCGCGTGTGGAGAATGTTGGCTAGTTTGCTGTTGTAGTACGATTTTAGAGTCTGCCACAGACTCTCGGCCGGCTTGTGGATGGTCCGAAAGTCAATCTTCCCAGCACAGTGCATACTCGAGGTCACAATTATAATCCGGCTGGGGGTGCAGCGCTTCAGCCGATCCAGGAGCAGGTGGGTCAGCAGGAAGTGGGCCAGGTGGTTGACCTGGAAAGCCAGGTCAAAGCCATCAGCGGTTTGACCGTCCTTAAAGATCCCTGCCAAAAAAAGTAAGCAAATTCCAGATAGTCTTCAGTTTACAACATTACTTTGTGATCATTCAAAATGTATTTACAACCCAGTTCCAAAGTTGCAACAGCTCCTTCCTGCCCCCACCCCAGTGTTACATGAGGAGGAAGGCATGCTGGATCTGTTCACCGCCTCGAGTTACTTGTAAAAATAATAATAAAGGCGGGATACCAAAAGCAAATAACCACAAAGAGGAGAGAGCTGCTTCTGAAGAGAAATCCTGGAGACCCCCACAATATTCCCACTTCCTCGCCCAGATACGCCGGAGGGGGGTCTGCTCGGCACCCACCGGCATTGTTGATGAGGATGTCCAGACGGGGCTCCGATTTTAAGAAGGTCTGTGCAAAAGCTCGCACGGAGTTGAGGTTGGCCAGATCCAGGATCATCAGGATCACCTCCGAGTTCCCGCTTTCCTGGAACAGGAGCAGAAGGAATCCTGAGAAGAATCGGGATCGGGTGCGGCTTCAAAGGCTGATCCCAGTTTACTCGCCTTCTACGTATCTCTGTTCACCTCCTGACAATCACTCCAGGTGTTGTGTAATAAAACAATACAGGCAGTCCTCGACTTGCAACCATTCGAAATTACAATAATGCCCGAGAAAAGTGATTTACGACCAATCCTCACAATTTCAACCATCGCAGCATCCCCAGGGGCCATGTGATCAGAATTCGTGTGCTTGGCAACCAGCGTTATTTCTCACAGTGGCTGCATCCTCTTTGTGATTGTCCCAAGAGGATTCCCACAAGCAAAATCAATGGAGAACCTGGATTCATAAAACAAGTGCGGTGATTTGCTTAATAAAGGGTGTTATGTAGCCGCAAAGGGCCTTACCCAAAGAAGAGGAGGGGGTCAAGCTATTCTCCAAAGGACCTGAGGGCAGGACAAGAAGCAATGGATGGAAACTAATCAAGGAGAGAAGCAACCTGGAACTAAGGAGGAATTTCCTGACAGTGAGAACAATTGACCAGTAGAACAGCTGGCCACCAGAAGTTGTGAATGATCCAACACTGGAGGCTTTTAAGAAGAGACTGGACAACCACTTGTCTGAAATGGTTTGGGGTCTCCTGCTTAGCCAGGGGGTTGGACTACAAAACCTCTGAGGTCCCTTCCAGCTCTGTTATTCTATAATAACATACCACAGTCTTACAGTCAAGAATGAAGAAGGGCAGATAAAATGGATGAGTTTTATTAACCAGAACCAAATGGATCACGCAGATCCAACAAAAGCACTTTCAGGAATGCAGCTGCCCCCCAAAATATGGACATCCCCCCCGGACAGAACCCGGACAGGCCAGGCCAGAATTGAAGGCAAAGCTCTTCAAGTGGGGAATGGCTGGGGGTCCGCAGGGCGACCGGGGTTCATCGGAAGAGTTGGGATCTCGAATTCAGTGTAATTGATTGGTTGGAGAGTGCTGGCTCCTGCATGAGGCAATCTGCCCTCTGATTGGTTGCCATGGGTGCGGAGGGGGAGGTTCCCTTCTTCCCCGCCTTTTTCTTCTGTGTCCTCTGTGTGCTGTTAAGATTTACCTCACAATGTTCCTGTGTTCCTGACAGGTATATTTATATTTGTACTTATATTTATATGTATAGTTATAATTTATATTTATATAGTTAGAGTTACAGTTGTGCGCACTGCACAATTCCTTGACAGGAACAAACAATAACACATATAGCCCAAGAAAGTCTCATTAAGAAATTTCAATTCACACCAGAAGCAGTTAAAGGATTTTAGCTTCCTTAGATCATGAATTATAACATCCCACTGCAACTCTATGGCACCATATTATGGTGATTTTAACATGGGTTTACCCTGTTTTAATATTTTAACTCATTTTTTGTATTGTCCACCTATTAAATATACAGGTAGTCCATGACTTATACCTACAATTGAGTCCAACATTTCTGTTGCTAAGGGAGACAGTTGTTAGGTCAATTTCTTGCCACAGTTGTTAAGTGAATCACCACAGTTGTTAAATTAATAACACAGTTGTTAAGTGAATCTGGCTTCCCCCTTGACTTTGTTTGTCAGAGGTCACAAAAGATGATTGCATGACCCCAGGATGGTGCAACCGTCATAAATATGAGTCAGTTGCCAAGTGTCTGAATTTTAATCACATGACCCCAGGGGTGATGCAATGGTCATAAGTGTGAAAAAGGGTCATAAGTCACTTTTTTCAGCGCCATTGTACCTTTGAACAGTTACTAAATGAACTGTCGGAATAACATCTCTCCCACTCTGACTCTATGGTGCCATATTATGGTAAGTTTAACATGGTTTTACCCTATTTTAATATTTTATCTCATTTTTTGTATTGTCCACCTATTAAGTATGACTGCAATTGAGTCCAACATTTCTGTCGCTAAGTGACACAGTTTTTAAGTGAATTTTGCCCTATTTTATGTCCTTTCTTGCCACAGTTGTTAAATGAATCACTGCGGTTGTTAAATTGGTAATATGGTTGCTAATTGGTAACATGGCTTTCTCATTGTTTTTGCTTGACAGAACGTCTCAAAAGGGGATTGCATGACACCGGGATACTGCGACCGTCATAAATGTGAGTGAGTTGCCAAGCATCAGAATTTTGATCATATGACCATGCTGCAATGGTTGTTAAGTGTGAAAAATGGTCATACGTGCCTTCAAACATTGAACAGTCACTAAATTAACTATTGTAAATCAAGGACTACCTGTATAACAGCTCTCCCATTTCAACTTCATAGCGCCATATTATGGAAATTTTATTATGGTTTTACCCTAACTTAATATTTTATATTTATTGTACTGACCAGTCAGTAAAAACAAGACCAGGAGCTGACTGTGGTTCAGACCATGAGCTTCTCATTGCCAAATTTAGCCTTAAACTGAAGAAAGTAGGGAAAAGCACTAGGCCACTCAGGTATGAACTAAATCATATCCCTGACGAATATACAGTAGAGGTGACAAATAGATTTAAGGAATCATATCTGACAGACAGAGTGCCTGAGGAACTTTGGATGGAGGTTCGCAACATTGTACAAGAAGTAGCAACTAAAAACATCCCAAAGGAAAAGAAATGCAAGAAAGCAAAATGGCTATCTGAGGAAGTGTTGCAAATAGCTGAGGACAGGAGGGAAGCGAAAGGCAAGGGAGAAAAAGAAAGATACGCCCAATTGAATGCTGAATTCCAGAGAATAGCTAGAAGAGATAAGAATGCCTTCTTAAATGAACAGTGCAAAGAAATAGAAGAAAACAATAGAATAGGGAGGACTAGAGATCTCTTCAAGAAAATTGGAGAGATGAAGGGAAAGTTTCATGCAAAAATGGGCATGATAAAGGACCAAAATGGCAGGAACCTAACAGAGGCAGAAGAGATTAAGAAGAGGTAGCAAAATTACACAGAAGAACTATACAAGAACAAGCTTAATGTCCCTGATAACCACGATGAGGTGGTCACTGACCTCGAGTAAGACATCCTAGAATGTGAAGTGAAGAGGGCCTTAGGAAAGCTGAGCAACAACAAAGCTAGTGGAGGTGACAGTATTCCAGCTGAGCTTTCCAAAATCTTAAAAGACGATGCAGTAAAAGTGCTACACTCAATTTGCCAGCAAATTTGGAAAACTCAACAGTGGCCACAGGATTGGAAAAGATCAGTTTACATTCCAATTCCAAAGAAAGGCAATGCCAAAGAATGTTTACACTATCGCACCATTGCACTCATTTCACATGCTAGTAAAGTTATGCTTAAAATCCTACAAGCTAGACTCCAGCAGTATCTGGATCGAGAACTACCAAAAGTACAGGCAGGCTTTCGAAGAGGCAGAGGATCTAGAGATCAAATTGCCAACATACGCTGGATCATGGAGAAAGCTAGAGAGTCCCAGAAAAACATCTACTTCTGCTTCATTGACTCTGCTAAAGCCTTTGATTGTATGGATCACAACAAACGGTGGCAAGTTCTTAAAGAGATGGGAGTACCAGACCATCTTATTTGTCTCTTGAGAAACCTATACGTGGGCCAAGAAGCAACAGTGAGAACTGGACACAGAACCACTGATTGGTTCAAAATTGGGAAAGGAGTCCGGCAAGGCTGTATACTGTCGCCCTGCCTATTTAACTTATATGCAGAGCACATCATGAGAAAGGCAGGGCTAGATGAATCAAAAGTTGGAATTAAGATTGCCGGGAGAAATATCAACAACCTAAGATATGCAGACGATACCACTCTAATGGCAGAAAGTGAAGAAGAACTAAAGAGCCTCTTGTTGCAGGTAAAGAAGGAGAGTGCAAAAGTTGGGTTGAAACTAAACATTAAGAAAACCAAGATCATGGCATCCAGCCCTCTCAATTCCTGGCAAATAGATGGGGAAGAAATGGAAGTAGTGACAGATTTTATTTTCCTGGGCTCCAAGATCACCGCAGATGAGGACTGCAGCCAAGAAATTAAAAGACACTTGCTCCTGGGGAGGAAAGCCATGGCAAATCTAGACAGCACACTAAAAAGCAGAGACATCACCCTGTCAACAAAAGTGCGTATAGTCAAGGCTATGGTCTTCCCAGTTGCAATGTATGGCAGTGAAAGTTGGACCATAAGAAAGGCTGAGCGCCAAAGAATTGAGGCCTTTGAACTATGGTGCCGGAGAAGACTCTTGCGAGTCCCTTGGACTGCAAGGCGATCAAACCGGTCAGTCCTAGAGGAGATCAACCCTGACTGGTCTTTAGAAGGCCAGATCATGAAGTTGAAACTCAAATAGTTTGCCCACTAATGAGATGGAAGGACTCACTGGAGAAGAGCCTCATGCTGGGAAAGGTTGAGGGCAAGAGAAGAAGGGGACAACAGAGAATGAGGTGACTGGATGGAGTCACTAAAGCAGTAGGCGTGAGCCTAAATGGACTCCAGAAGATAGTAGAGGACAGGAAGGCCTGGAGGAACATTGTCCATGGGGTAGTGATGGGTCGGACACGACTTCGCAACTAACAACAACATTGTACTGACCACTTACTTGATATACACATATTTGTTCCTACTTTAAACTTACATTTGCATCTGCCTGTATACTGCATTTTATCTGCATTGCATATAAGGAATTGCATGATCTTGGTAGATGCCATGCGCTAAATAAGTAAATAAAAACCATCAGGAAAAGCCCTGAGTGCTGAAGAACGGAAGGAAGGAGAGACCCGCACGGCAGGCGCTTACCCGTCTGATGTCGCACACAGCCGATTCTCCTCTTGCATTGTCGCGGCAGGCCAGAATGACACGGGCGCCTCTCCGGGCCAGATCCACCGCTGTGGCCTTCCCGATCCCAGTATTTCCACCTAGGAAAGGGCAGAGAAAGGATTCACAGAGATCGCCCAGCCTTTGATGGGGACCCAGGAGGCAGGCCTGCATTTGTGTGCCTGCAGTTTTTGTGGTGTGTCACACATGAAAGATGGTCAGATGTACCCAGGTGGGGGAGAGGGAAAGCTCTGTATGCTTGTTTCAAATTAGAATACACGTGGTCTAAAGTGTTCTTCCCTCTGGTGGGAACTTACACATACTGAACAAACTTGGGGAGAACTGTCTTCAGACAAGCTTGATTGAAATCCCCAGCCACGACAAGAGCACCCTCTGGGTGAGTTTGCTGCTGCCTGGTGATGACGTCATACAGCTTGGAAAGTGCCGTGCTGCCATTGGCATCAGGTGGAATATAAACAGCTTTAATAATTACCACAGTAATTTCTCTAGGCAGATAAAAAAGCCTACATATAACAGTCATCAGTTCCACATCTGGGGAGCAATACGTGTACACTAATCTGCTGTTGGCACACCAGTCACAATGTATATACACACAGAGTCCTTCTCCTTTGCTCTTACTGGAGCCTTTATCTCTCTCAGAGCGGTGAATGATTCAGCTTGTCAGCTCCACTGCTGCATTCGGTAGGTACATCTGGATGTAGCCAGGTCTCCGTTACAACCATCACACAACATTCACGGAGAAGCCTGCTTGCTGCCAACTGCAGCTGTAATTCATCAATTTTATGGACGAGGGATCTGGCATTGCTCAGAAGAAGACTCGGTAATGCTGGTCTATGAGGCTGCTTTCTGAGTCGAATCAGTATCCCAGCCCTGCAGCCATGTTTTTGCTTTCGCTCCTTTCTCTTTCTCTTACGTCGTCTTCTCCCCGGCCCGAAGACAATCCATGGAGATCCTGGAGGCCTCGCTATGCAGTTCAGTATGTTATGGGACTGCTGAAAATCGCTGGTAATTCCAGACTGCCTTGCAAACCCGATGTTTAGCAGCTCTATACGTGTGTAGGCTAATTTAGCCTCTTGCACTACACTGTGCACACTCATCCATACACGCACTAAACCAATCACCACACACCAGTAGGTCTCTCAAAGGACCACTTTGTAGTGAGATGGTGGCAAATAAGTTTAGTAATAATAATAAAAAAGAAAGGCATTTCAAAAAAATGGGATGCAATGTTCCTGTCAGACCAGAAGATGGCGCAGGTCTCCCAACACTGGCTCTGCAGGATGTCACTTTACCCACACAAGTTGCAAAACAATTTGAAGGCCAATCATGCATTAATGCAGGGGTGTCAAATTTCCTGATTGTGAGAATAATTAATCAGTGGAATGACTGTCTCCAGAAGTCATTATTGGAGGTTTTTAAGAGGAAACTGGACAACCATTTGTCTAAAATGAAGAGTTTCCTGCTTCAGGGAGGGGGTTGGACTAGAGGACCTTTAAGGTCCCATCCAACCCTGATATTCTGTTTTTGTATGTGTGTCATGCTTCAGTGATTTTCCTTTTATTTTAGCCTGGATTTATCCTTAATAATGCATTTGAGGGCATTCTAGTCAAAGGAACAATCCTATGAAGTTTTATTTAACATCTGTTAAAGTATGTGACTTTGGCACTCCTTGCTACTGCAAAAGTGGTGATTAGTTGCTGATTATTGTGTCTGCTCAATTTCTTTTCCTTTTCCTTGGAGTCAACGGAAACCTTTATGGAGAACCGATTTGGTTTCATGGTTACGGCCACACGTTACAAGAATGGAGAACTGTGAGTTCAAATCCTGCTTTTGGCCATGAGGACCAGCTGAGTGGTGGTGGTGGTGGTGATGATGATGATGATGATGATTAGAGTTGGGAGGGACCTTGAAGGTCATCTAGTCCAACCCCCTGCTCAGGCAGGACACCCTATACCATTTCAGACAAATGGTTGTCCAGTCTCTTCTTAAAACCATCCAGTGCTGGAGCATTCACAACTTCTGGAGGCAGGTTGTTCCACTGATTAATAAATCGATTGACTATTTTTGATTACTTCCACTGAATGATTTTGGGCTGGTCATCTTTCTCCTCAGCCCTAGGAGGGAGGCTTTGGGAAGCCACTTCTGTAACTGTTATGGCAATTTTCCTCCTGTTTTATGTTTTGAGGGCTGCTTTTGTTCTCTGAAAGACCTTGGGGTCCTGGTGGATGATCGCTTGACCGTGAGCCAGCCGTGTGCAGCAGCAGCCAAAAAAGCTAACACAATCCTGGGCTGTATAAACAGAGGCATAGAATCAAGATCACAGGAAGTATTAGTACCGCTTTATAAAGCTTTAAAACTAGAATAATAGACTTGGAAGGGACTTTGTGGGTCATCTAGTCCAACCTCACCTTGATTTTCTTTAGTACAAGAAGGATCACAATGGGCGACTTTGGGCCCATCACCAGGAGACGGTGAGTTCTGGTCCCCCGCCTAGCCCGGCTTTGACACCTAAGGCAGGACTCGAACTCTGTCCTGGAGCTTTCAGCACGAGACCAGACTTTCCTGCTTCTGGTGCAATCGCTCTTAGCGTCAGGAATTGTTTCAATCATCTTGGCGTCCTTCTGCAGGAACGCTGAACGGGCCGTCCTACTTGCTAACCTTCCCAGCTCCCCCGTCTCTCCTGCAGGGCTGAACTGCCCGCAAAGCCTCCTGCTTTCTTCTCTGCATTGCTCCCGGCTTCTCTCCATCATGCTGGGGGGGGGACTGGAGCTTGGGGGGGGCAGAGCGGAAGCAGAGATTAAGAAAAGGGACTCCTGTCTCCACACCAAGCGAGTCCGGAAGAGCCTGAAAATCCGGTTTCCAGCCGCCTCCTGTCCCAGCCAGCCAGCAACACCATCTGTCTAGCCAGGCAAAGAGCAGCCGTGGACTGACAGGAGAGAACTCTCCAATCATTGGGGAGCTTCCATAGAGAAAGGGGGGGTCCGCCTCTTCTCCAAAGACCCGGAAAGCCGGACAAGAAGCAACGGATGGAAACTCGTCAAGGAGAGGAGCAACCTTAGAACTAAGGAGGAATTTCCTGACAGTGAGAACAATTAACCAGTGGAACTCCTTGCCTCCAGATGTTGTGGCTGCTCCATCGCTGGAGCTTTTCAGGAAGACAGAAGACAGTCAAGAGACTCCTGCTTGAGCAGGGGGTTGGACTAGAAGACCTCCAAGGTCCCTTCCGGCTCTGTTAATCTGTTCGGCCTCCCGAAGTCTGGCCACCCCTGGACTTTCTCCCCTGCGCCCCTCCGGCGACTGCCCGGCTCTTCCCCGTCCCCTCCTCTCGGCCTCAGGAAGGGGGGAGGGTCTCAAGGGGCGAGGCAGCCCCCGGGGACGGCTGGTCTCTGCGGACCCTCCCGGTTCCCCTCCCCCCCTTTGGGGTCTCACCTGCTTTATTCCAAAGGGGCTTTTTTGGCCGGACTTTCTCGCTTTCGTTAATGTCAACCCCCCACCCCAACCTCGACGCCCCCCCCGCCTGGGATGGGAGCGCAGCAGCCCCCGGAGCTACCTGTGATGAGAACCGTCTTGCCCCGCAGGCTGACCGCGTTCCGGCACCGGGTGGCCAAAGCCAAGTTGTAGTAGAGCAGCGCGCAGAGCCCCAGCAGCACCGCCGCGCCCGCCGCCAGCACCGCCGCCGCCTCCATGGCCCGCTCGCCCGCCCAGGCCCCGCTCCCTTGCCCCGCAGCCCGGGACCGCTTGGTCTTTACCGGGACGGTCCCCGCCCTGGCCCGCCTCCCGCTCCTCCCCCGTGGGAAAGCCACGGCCACGGGCAGCGCTGCCAATCTCTCGCCCTCCCTTCTTCCCCTCTTGCCTTAGGGAGGGAGGGAGGGAGGAAAGAAAGAAAGAAAGAGGGGAGGGAGGGAGGAGATGAGAATAAGAAGAAGGAAGGAAGGGAGGGAGGGAGGGAGGGAGGGAGGGAGAGAGAGAGAGAGAGAGAGAGAAAGAAAGAAAGAAAGAAAGAAAGAAAGAAAGAAAGAAAGAAAGAAAGAAAGAAAGAAAGAAAGAAAGAAAGAAAGAAAGAAAGAAAGAAAGAAAGAAAGAAAGAAAGAAAGAAAGAAAGAAAGAAATGCTGCCTGGGGAATTTGGGAGTTGGTCCACACATCTTAAAGTTGCCAGGGTTGAAAATTCTGCTTTACAGTTTGCCCAGAGTCACGGTTGCAACATGGGCAGCTTTATAATGCTTAACAGTCAATAAACATCTTATAAATAATGGCATATAGATGCTTGCCTCATCCTAAGATGCAAAAGATGGCTGTTGACATAGGATGGTGTTACGGGGCTTTCCCGGGCAAGGGCAGGGGTCAATAACCACCCCTCTGAGGGCAGCATTGTCTGTACAGATGTCAATAATAGTAAGAATAACAGTATAACGGAGATGGAAGGGACCCTGGAGGTCTTCTAGTCCAATCTGCTACTTAAGCAGGAGACCCTGTAACCTTTCATTCCTATCTCTTCTTAAAAGCCTCCAGTGATGGAGCACCCACACCTTCTGGAGGCAAGGAGTTCCACTGGTTAGTTAGTCTCACTGTCAGGAAATTTCTCCTCAGTTCCAGGTTGCTTCTCTCCTTGATGAGTTTCTATCCGTTGATTCTTGTCCTGCCTTATTCTGCTTTTGAGAATAAATTGACCCCCTTCTCTTCTTTGAGGCAGCCCCTCAAATATTGGAATATCATGTCTAGTCCTTTTGTTAGACCATGTCACACCCAAGTCTCATTATAAATAAATAAAAATAAATTTTGTCAAATGCTTACTGAAATATAAGTATACTATGTTGACTGTGTTTCCCTGGTCTACTAGTTTAGTCACTTTATCAAAGAATGAAATAAGATTGGGTTGGCATGACCTGCCCTCGTTGTGTACTGTCACTTTAGGTCAGGCTAGGTTTTTCTTTTCATCCTCCTGAGGGAACATAATGGATCTGTGTTGATGGGTTTGGTGAAGACTTTCATATCCTGTGCTGTAATCTTGACTCGCCTATAATCCACATATCTATTTCAATGAGTGGGTGGAATTCCTGCAAAGGAACTTATTGGTCCCTATTTTCCACAGTGCAGCCATGTTTTTGTCTGTCGAAACCTTTGTTGTATAAGGAGGTAGTTGGTCAGGTGAGCTATTTCAAATACAAACCGTAGCTCCCTATGATTGTGAAAGTTGGACCTTAAAGAAAGCAAGATAGGTAGGAAACCGACTTGTCTGAGCTGTGCTGTCTGAAATGGTATAGGGTTTCCTGCCTGAGCAGGGGGTTGGACTAGATGACCTCCTAGTTCCCTTCCAACTTTATTATTATGTTTATGTTTATTTAATTTTTTAATTTTATTAAATTTATATACCTCCCTTTCCCGAAGGACTCAGGGCGGTTTACAGGGTATTTAAAATCAAACAGTACAAAATACAAAAGTTAAAAAACAATTAAAAAAAGATTAAATTATCCCTTAACTAAAAACCTCAGTTAAAAATTCTCAGCCTGGGCCGGAGAGCTCAAAGAGCCAGGTCTTCAGGTCCCGACGGAATGAACGAAGGTCAGGGGCGGTCCTAAGCTCCACGGGTTATTATTATTATTATTTATTATTTCAGAGGGCAGGCACACCCACAGAGAAGGCCCTCCCCCTGGGTGTTATCCGCCGGCAATCTTTTACCGGCGGCACCCTGAGAAGACCCTCCCTGTGCGAGCGCACTGGACGAAGGGAGTTTGATGCTGGCAGGAGGTGTTCCCTCAAGTATCCCGGACCCAGGCCATTTAGGGCTTTATAGGTCATCACCAAGATATGCAGATGATACCACTCTAATGGCAGAAAGTGAAGAAGAACTAAAGAGCCTCTTGTTGCGGGTGAAGAAGGAGAGTACAAAACTTGGGTTGAAACTAAACATTAAGAAAACCAAGATCATGGCATCTGGCCCTCTCAATTCCTGGCAAATAGATGGGGAAGAAATGGAGGTAGTGACAGATTTTATTTTCCTGGGCTCCAAGATCACTGCAGATGGGGACTGTAGCCAAGAAATTAAAAGACGCTTGCTCCTGGGGAGGAAAGCCATGGCAAATCTAGACAGCACACTAAAAAACAGAGACATCACCCTGTCAACAAAAGTGCGTATAGTCAAGGCTATGGTCTTCCCAGTTGCAATGTATGGCAGTGAAAGTTGGACCATAAGAAAGGCTGAGCGCCAAAGAATTGAAGCCTTTGAACTATGGTGCTGGAGAAGACTCCTGCGAGTTCCTTGGACTGCAAGGCGATCAAACCGGTCAGTCCTAGAGGAGATCAACCCTGACTGCTCTTTAGAAGGCCAGATCCTGAAGCTAAAACTCAAATACTTTGGCCACCTAATGAGAAGGAAGGACTCATTGGAGAAGAGCCTAATGCTGGGAAAGATTGAGGGCAATAGAAGAAGGGGACGACAGAGAATGAGGTGGCTGGATGGAGTCATTGAAGCAGTAGGCGTGAGCTTAGATGGACTCCAGAAGATGGTAGAGGACAGGAAGGCCTGGAGGAACATTGTCCATAGGGTCGCGAGGGGTCGGACACGACTTCGCAACTAACAACAACAACAAGGTCATCACCAGCACCTTGAATCTCACCCGAAGGGCAACCGGAAGCCAATGCAGCTCGCGGAGTAGAGGTGTTACATGGGAGTATCGAGAGGCCCCCATCACAACTCGCACGGCCGCATTCTGCACCAGTTGAAGCCTTCGGGTGGTCCTCAAGGGCAGCCCCATGTAGAGAGCGTTGCAGTAGTCTAAACGGGAGGTCACGAGCGCATGAATGACTGTGCGTAAGGCATCTCGGTCCAGGTAGGGTCACAACTGGTGCACCAGGCGAACCTGGGCAAAAGTCCCCCTGGTCACGGCACCTATATGGTCTTCAAAATTGAGCTGTGAATCCAGGAGGACGCCCAAGTTGCGAACCCTATCAACGGGGGGCAACACCTCACCCCCCATCGTTAAAGGTGGAATGAACTGGTTAGTCCGAGATGCCAATATGCACAGCCACTCAGTCTTGGCAGGATTGAGATGAAGCCTGTTTCTCCCCATCCAGACCTGGACCGCCTCCAGGCAACGGGACATCACGGCGAGGGCATCGCTGGGTTGGTTCGGGGTGGAAAGAAAGAGTTGGGTATCATCAGCATACTGATGATACCCCACCCCGAAACCACGAATGACCTCACCCAGTGGCTTCATATAGATGTTGAACAGGAGGGGAGAGAGAACCGACCCCTGAGGAACTCCACAAACAAGAGGCCTCGGGGCGGATCTCTGCCCTCCTGTCAACACTGACTGCGAACGACCCAGGAGATAGGAGGAGAACCACCATAAAACGGTGCCTCCCACTCCCAGCCCCCTGAGGCGTCACAGTAGGATACCATGGTCGATGGTATCGAAAGCCGCTGAGAGATCTAATAGGACTAGGACAGAGGAGCAACCCCTGTCCCGAGCCTGCCAGAGATCATTCACCAGCGCGACCAATGCCGTCTCCGTGCTGTGCCCGGGCCTGAAACCCGATTGGTACGGGTCCAGATAATCAGTTTCCTCCAGGAACAGAGGGAGTTGATGCGCCACCATGCTCTCAACAACCTTCGCCAGAAAGCGAAGGTTGGAGACTAGACGATAATTATTTAAAACAGCCGGGTCCAGGACAGGCTTTTTGAGGAGGGGGTCTCACCACTGCCTCCTTCAAGGCGGCGGGGAAAACACCCTCCTTCAAAGAAGCAGTTATTACTACCTGGAACCAGCCTCGTGTCCCCTCCCGGGCTGCATAAACCAGCCAGGAGGGGCACGGATCCAACAAACAAGTGGTGGAGCTCAGCCTCCCTATGATCCTGTCCACATCATCAGGGGAAACAGGATCGAACTCAGTCCAGATAACATGCTCAAGACCGTCCGATTCCTCCACATCAGACTCCGCCCAGTCAGAGTCAAAACCGGCCCGGATCTGAGCAATTTTGTCCGTCAGATGATGACTAAACTCCTCGGCCCGTCCCTGTAAGGGATCCTCCCTCACCTCCTGGTTAAGAAGGGAGCAAGTCACCCTAAACAGGGCGGCCGGGCGATTATCTGCGGACGCGATGAGGGCAGCTAAGTAATTAGCCCTCGCCGTCCTCATCGCAGCAAGATAAGACCTTATAAAGGTTCTTAACTGCAATCGGTCAGATTCAGAATGGCTGGACCTCCAACCGCTCTCTAGACCCCGTCTCCGACGCTTCATCTCCCGGAGCTCCGCAGAGAACCATGGAGCCTAGCGGGATCTGCGCTGTGTCAGAGGTCGCAAGGGTACAACACAGTTGAGTGCCTCAGTGGCCACCCTTTCCCAGGCATCCACCAAGGCATCAGCTGGGCTGTGAGTGAGGGCGATAGGTATAGACCCAAGCGCCATCTGGAACCGTTCAGGGTCCATTAGGCGCCTGGGGCGGAACCATCTAGTTGGTTCCGCCGCCCAGCAGCGGGGGGTGGCATAACAGAAGACCAGCCGCAGGAGATGATGATCGGACCATGACAGGGGAGTAACAACAGGTAAACCCCCTCCCAAATCATCCAACCACTGTCCAGACAGGAACACCAGGTCGAGAGTGTGACCCCCCCACATGGGTCGGGCCTTGAATTACCTGGGTCATGGAGGCCATGAACTCCCGGGCTAGCTCCAATGACCCTCCCAGGGAAGGCAGGTTGAAGTCTCCCAGCACTATAAGCCTGGGGAACTCCACCGCCAACCCTAAGAGGGTGTTGAGCAGCTCGGGCAGAGCTGTTGCCACACAGCTGGGCGCCAGGTATGTAAGCAACAAGCTCATCTGAACCCGAGAACCACATCTCAGGAGGAGGGACTCACTCCCGCCAATCTGGACAATGGTGGTCTCCCACGGACATAACGTCTCCCTGATAACCACCGCCACCCCACCGCCCCTACCCTGAGCCTGTGGTTGGTGTAGTACATGGAAACCTGGGGGGCATAACTCAATCAGAGGGACCCCTCCCTCTGAGCCCAACCAGGTTTCCGTAATGCATGCCAGATCCGCGCGTTCCTCCTCGATCAAGTCTCGAACGAGGGGAGCCTTATTAACAACGGATCTGGCATTAAGGTAAACCAGCCTGAGATCAGGGGCCTGATCACCCTCACCCCCGGGCAAAAGGGTGCTAACCGGAGGGTCGGAGCGCGTCACCGCTCGCAAGCAGTGGGGGCGCGATCCCGGATGTCAATACAGCCCTCCGTGCATACACCTACTGCCATTCCCTATCGTCATGGGGATTTGAAGCCCCACCCCAACACATCCAGAACCAGCCGCCTCTAACCCAAGCCCCCACCCACCGGGACCCCAAACCGGCCCGGACTGAGTGCCGGTTAGTAATCCCCTCCCCTCCCTCACCCTCCCTAACCTTTTAAAATAACCGGCTAAAAAGTAGATCAGAGGCCTCTTGATACGTCTCCGCTCGAGGCCCCTATTTAAGCCCAGCCACCTCTCGGGGTCCCAATAGTTGGGCCTGTCATTAAGGGGAATGCAGGAAAGGGCGGCAGGTCGAATCCAAGAGGAAGAAACCCCCCTGAGGGCATACAGGTCAGCTCCAGAATAATGTAAGAAGACCATACAATAGTCACAAGTGTCCGCATAGGGCTGATGTTAATAATGGTTAATAATGGGTGGATCGATGGTATTAAAACACAAAATCCGGTAGATGTAACACTGTCCATTAGTCCAGATCACCTCTCACCTGAGGTGGAACTCAAGAAAGGAAACCCCAGCCGTCCTCTCACTACTGGACCTGGATGCCTTACGTACAGTCACCCATGCACTTGTGACCTCTCGCCTTGACTACTGCAACGCTCTCTACATGGGGCTGCCCTTGAGAGCCACTCGGAAGCTGCAGCTGGTGCAGAGTGCAGCTGCACGAATACTTTTGGGGGCTTCTCGATACTCCCATATCACACCTCTCCTCCGTGAGCTGCACTGGCTTCCAGTTGCCTTCCGAGTAAAATTCAAGGTGCTAGTGATGACATACAAAGCCCTTCATGGCATGGGTCCGGATTACCTACGGGAGCACCTACTGCCAGCGTCAACACCCCTCCGTCCTGTGCGCTCCCACAGAGAAGGCCTCCTCAGGGTGCCACCGGTCAGAGAATGCCGGCTGGTGGCCCCCAGGGGGAGAGCATTCTCAGTGGGTGCGCCAACCCTCTGGAACTGCCTGCCTACCGAAATCCGGATGGCCCCCAACCTTCGCACCTTCCGGCGCGACTTAAAAACCTACCTGTTCCAGCAGTCCGGCCTGGCCTGATAGCTCTTGGGGTTTCATTTGTTTTTTTACTATTGTTTAACTGTATACCTACCTTGCTCTGTACACCGCCCCGAGTCCCTCGGGAGAAGGGCGGTATATAAAAATAAATAAATAAATAAATAAATAAATAAATAAATAAATAAATAAATAAATAAATAAATAAATCCAGTCTATAATGGATAGGGTAAAGGATCCCAGGGTAAACCTACCCCAACTGGTCTCTCACACCAGTGGGGCAGTTGATGATCAATCCAAGAACGTCCTCCCACTACGGTCCAGTCCCAGGTCCAGTCCGGAATATTAATGGGAAGCACTAATCGCCAACCGGGCATTGAAGCGTAGTCCTGGCCGATCTTCAGGCCATAGTAGTGCCTGCCAGCCAGCATAAGGAGCAAATCCAACAAATCTAGCAAATCCATGGCGGTAGGATGAAACCACGGCCAGTTTCCAGGCCGGAAAACTACCACCGCCATTCAAGGAGAGGGAGGGCTCCGCGTTGCCAAAAACAGCGACAGCCAGCTGATCTAAATCCCAACTCCAAACCAAGTCTCCGGATTGCTCAATCATCGCCGCTGCTCCTCCGACAGGCAAGGGATGTCCACGGCAAGATAACGAAAGAGCCTGCAAGCAAGCCCTGACCGATTTCCAAACAAGGGAGCCATCGCTGCAACTCGGGAGGAGAGGGAGGGCTCCGCGCCGCCGAAGGCAGCACCCGCCAAACTGACACGAGCCTCAGCTCCAAACCGAGTCTTCAGGTCACCCGATCGTCGCCGCTGCTCCTCCAACAAGCAGGGAGTGCTCACGGCGAAAGAGCAACAGGAAAGCCGCAGGAACCGGAGAAAGCCCTCAGCAAACTCGACGAGTCCCGGATGACAGGCCCGACCACAGCAAACAAACAAGCAGACAAACTCCGAGCCGGTAGGCAGACGCCACTATTCAAGGGGGGAGGGAGAGTCCAGCGCCACCAAAAGCGGCGCCTATCTCCATATCCAACTCCCCCAAAGCTGTCCACCGCCTCATGCCTCGGTCGGGTCTCCCTACCAACCCATATAAAACCCGCTGCGGAGCGCAGGAGACTCAGACCGCAGCCGCCGCCATCTTGGGCAAAAAAAAATCTTTATTATGTTTATTGGACTTATATACCGCCCTTCTCCCATAGGACTCAGGGCGGTTCACAAAGAATTTAAAATAACAATACACATTACAAAAGTTAAGAACAATTAAAATAATTAAATTTAGTCCTTGAATAAAATAAAGCCCCTATTAAACTCCAATTAAAACCCAATTAAATAAAATTAAAATTAAAATTCTCAGTCTTATAAGGCTCCTGCACATCCCTTGGACAGCAAAGGTGACCACTAAGCACGTGCTGGAGCACATGACACCAGACATGTCACTGGAAGGCAAAATCCCCCAAACCGTGTCTCACTGATTGTGGCCGTGTCCCACGGGGAAATTCAGTGGAGAAACAATTATGCCTTGGAGAGTCAGTGGTAAAAGGAAACCAGGCCGTGAAAGAACACGGTGACTGGACACCATCAGAGCTGACACCGGCCCGAGCAGAGAACAACTCAAAGAAGTAGTGCAAGATTGGAGGACATGGAGAGACGTGGCCCGTAGAAGTACCAACAGTCTATAACACAATAACAGAGTTGGAAGGGATCTTGGAGGTTTTGTAGTCCAAGCAGGAGATTCCGTATCATTTCAGAGAAATGGTTGTCCAGTGTCTTTTTGAAAGCCTCCAGTGATGGAGCACCCACCCCTTCTGAAGGTAAGCCAATCCACTGGTTGATTGCTCTCACCATCAGGAAATTTTTCCTTAGTTCTAGGTTGCTTCTCTCCTTAGTTTCCATCCATTGTTTCTTATCTTGCCTTTGGTGCTCATCTTTGTAAAAAGGTAAAGGTTTCCCCGCACATGCGTGCTAGTCGTTTCTGACTCTAGGGGCCGGTGCTCATCTCTGTTTCAAAGCCGAAGAGCCAGTGCTTGTCCGAGGATGTCATGTGGCCGGCATGACTAGATGCCAAAGGCGCACGGAACGCTGTTACCTTCCCACTGTAGTGGTCCCTATTTTTTTACTTGCATTCTTATGTGCTTTCGAACTGCTAGGTTGGCAGAAGCTGGGACGAGTAACAAGCCCTCACTCTGCTACGCGGCACTCGGGATTTGACCCGCCAAACTGCCGACCTTCTGATCGACAAGCTCAGCGTCCTAACCCACTGAGCCACCACGTCCCTACATTATCAATATATAAAACATAAATAATGGCATATAGATGCTTGCCTCATCCTAAGATGCAAAAGATGGCTGTTGACTTAGGATGGTGTTACGGGTCTTCCCGGACAAGGGTTGGGATCAATAACCCCACTCTGAGGGCAGCATTGTCTGTACAGATGGTAATAATAGTAAGAATAACAGTATAACGGAGTTGGAAGGGACCCTGGAGGTCTTCTAGTCCAATCTGCTGCTTAAACAGGAGACCCTGTATCATTTCATTCCTATCTCTTCTTAAAAGCCTCAAGTGATGCATTTACAGCTTCTGGAGGCAAGGAGTTCCACTGGTTAATTTTTCTCACTGTCAGGAAATTTTTCCTTAGTTCCAGGCTGCTTCGCTCCTTGATTAGTCTCCATCCGTTGCTTCTTGTTCTGTCTTCAGGCTCTTTTTGAAAATAAATTGACCCCCTCCTCTTCTTTGAGGCAGCCCCTGAAATATGGGAAGACTGCTATCCTGTATAGTCCTTCCTTTGTTAGACTAGACCAGACATGTCAAACACAAGGCCCGGGGGCCAGATCCGGCCCATGAAGTAGTTTCATGTGGCCCGCGAAGCCATCCTGGAAACAGTGAGGGAACGGCCCCCACTGCCTTGGCCCTGGCCCAGAGACCCTCCTTCTGCCAGAGACCCCCAGATCTGTCCCACTCCTGCCCAGGCCCCCATAGGCACCCTTGATGTGAACGATGTAGACCTGGCCACGCCCACCCAGTAGGCCATATGCACTCTAGCCACGCCCACCCAGTAGGTCACGCTCACCCAGGCCACACCCACCCGGCCACCTGAGGGCAACCGCAATGCTGATGCGGCCCTCAATGAAATTGAGTTTGACACCCCTGGACTAGACATACCCAATTCCTGCAATCGTTCTTCATTTTTAGCCTTCTTTTTTACACGGTGGTGACCAGAATTGGATACCTTATTCCAATTGTGGCCTTACCAAGGCGTTGTAAAGCAGTGTTAACACTTCATGTTGTTGACCCGGAATAAGGGGACATGATAGGAAATATCAATTGTGAATGTGCAGATGGCCCTACTGTCTTTGGGCTCTTGCAAAGTCCTGGATGCAGGGTCATGAAAGGCCAGCAAGGAAAATACTCAATGTCCCAACCCTCCCAAGAACATACGGTATCTTTAGGGAAACACCCAAAGGGAACATGTTTGTTATTTCTGCTCTCTTATCCAGGGCTTTTTTTTCTAAAAAAAAGGTGCCAGAACTCTCAACTTGGCAGGTGCAGGAGGAGGGGGTGGGGGGGGGCAGCACTGCTGCAGTCAAGGGTGCGAGGGGTGTTGGCAGTGGGCTGCCCCCCCCGGGGCTGGAGCCAGCACGGCTGGTGCTGTGGGAGCAGCAGGGCCCACTCTATATGGCCAGGCCGTGAGGGGCGTGCGGCAGAGGCGATGCAGGCCAGACAATGCAGGGCGGCCAGTGAGGCGCACAGGGCGAGGTGACGGTGGCGGAGGTCCAGCACCGGGTAGGCCACTAGCCTGGCTGACAAGGGTGAGCACAAGTAAGGAGTGCGCATAGACTCCACAGAATCCACCTCCCACTCCTTGTCCTCTCTTACTTACCTAGTTTGGATGGTGTAGTTGGGCAGCAGGGAAGGATGCAAAGTTCCTGCCAACTCTCCTTCGCTGCAGACAACTTGCCGGTGCAACATTTGCCGGCCAGGTCTTTTGGCGTGCTCAGCAACAATTCCTATTGGCTTTTGAAAGCCAATAGGCTTTCAAAATCCAATAGAGGGAGTAGCATAGCTTGTGCAAAAGCTTTTGTGTGTGTGTGCAAAAAAAGGTGCTGGAACGCCATTCTGGGCATTCTATGAGAAAAAAAGGCCTGCATTTATGTTTTAATCTTCTGATTTTAAATATATATATATATTCTATTGTAAGTTGCCCCAAACCTCACAATGTGGATTGCATACAAATATTATATAATCAGTAAATAAAGGTAGAACATATGTTAAATATACATCAAATGATAATATACTTCCCTACAACGTCAATTCTTGCTCAATGACAGACCAAGAAGTTAACTCGGAAAGGAAAGAGGAAAATCTAGCAGAGATCTGTGCAACTTGTAGAAGGGAAAGGCCCACACTGATAAATTAAAAATCGTTGTGGTCTGCAAAAGAATGCTGGTGGGCTAATCAATGATTTGGTGACTAGAGGAGCATCTACAGTGTTGGAGTTAGTGGTCATGGTAAGCTACGGAGGCACTAGTCAACATGACTTTCAGGGCAGTGGTGGTGATTTTATTATTATTATTATTATTTTTAAAAGTCTGTGCTCTGTCAAAGGGTGTTTGGTAGGCTGCATGTACAGGCCTGGTCTAGAATTTATTTTGGAGCATTCAGCTATCTAAAGCAGGCATGTCAAACTCATTTTGTTTTAGGCAACTTCTTATAAAAGAATTGCCATTAATTTGTTTTAATAAAATAATTTAAATCAATTTTTCACTTGATTTCAAATTAAATGAACTATATTGGTTGACAATGAGATTTTTTTTTAGTACAATTGCCAAATGCAATAAACTGGTTTTTAGGTATATGTTACTGGAAGGAAAAAAGCAATCCCTGCTGCGTTACTGATCCCAGAGAAGCATTTGCATGTATGCAGGTATCCTTAGGATGCCATAGTTATGGATGAGAAATATTGGTTGCAAAGTTGGCATTTCAGGATGTAATACAGATATTTTGGACTTATTTTTGTTTCTTTGCATGTTTGATATTTTTAAAAAGGCATATGCTACTGACTATGCTTATGCACATATGTAACATCTTTTGCTAGGATACATGACTACTGCTTGCCCAGAATGTAAAAAGTGAAAGATTGTGACTAAACAAAATTTTAATGTACAGATAATACCACCAGAAATTATTTTAGCCTTTTAATAAATGTTGTTATTGATGTTAAGCTCACCATGGAAAACATCATATATTGTTATGTATATACTAGGTTAATTATTTAAAGACTGAAGTGCAACATAACTAGATTCTAAATAATCTATTTTTCAAAACACACAACAGTCCAAACAGTAAAGGTAAAGTCCAAATTAAGAATATTTCATTCTTAAGAATTGCTTAATTTAAAGTGGTTTAGTTGTAATAGATGGTTATAGATTCAAAATAGTTTTCAAGAGTGTTTACAAAAGATACTATTTTTTTCTAGCATCAGCTAAATTAGACATATTACATTGAGAAAAATGTTTCTCGTTTCTTTCCTTATTGATTTATTGATTTCATTGAAGAGATGTTAACATAGGAAATAGATTATTTTGTTATCTAATTTTACCTTCCAAAAGACAGAAGCAGATGAAAAATGTGAGGTTCTTTTCTGTTGGCTTTTTTGAATTAGCTGTTTTAGATTCTAAAAGTTTAGTTCCTAAAAAAGTAACCTTGTAAATAATTTTAATGTCGTTTAGTGCACAGTAGGCAAACTTGGCTCTTTTATGACTCAAGTTCTTCAACTCCCAGAATTCCTGAGCCAGCATGGCTCAGCTTGGAAACCTCTCTCTTTCCCCTCAGCGTGGCTGGCTCAGGAATTCTGGGAGTTGAAGTCCACAAGTCATAAAAAAGAGCCAAGATTGCAATAGGCTTTCCAAAGCCAATAGAGGCAGCTTTTTTTTTAAAGGTGCTGGAACGCCGTTCTGAGCGTTCCATGAGAAAAAAAGCCCTGCTCTTATCTACAGTATGCCAGATTTACTGGGTGAAATCTGTATCGTATGCGTGTCAGCTTTGCTGGATGGCTTGCTTATGTAACCAGGAAGAATAAATACAAGGATTTCTTGTCTTTCGGAGCTGCTCTCATTTAGAGGAGCCCGTCTTTTTGTTCAGCTGAATAAAAACGTAAAGCTTGAAGGCAACTTCTGGTTTCCTGTATTTTTTACCAGCAAAACCTCAGAACCTGCATATCATTTTTGGCGAGCCAGGCAGGAGAGGTGCTTGGTTGGTCCTAGGGAGGCTCAGGAAAGGGGAAGCGCGCTCCACAATTTCCTGGAGGTGCCCCCCTTCTTGACTCTTCATTGTGGTTTTAATAGGAACCAGGATTTTTCTTCTTTTTGGTTGCCTTTTACTTGGTTCCTGCATACTCAGGAGGGCTGAAGATAAGGTAGAGCACACAGATATACATTACTTTGTTGCACCAGCTTGCTTGGGAGAGTGTGTGTATGTGTAAACATGTGTCTGTTTCCTTGAATTATTTCCCACCATTGACCAGAGCTGGGTGGAAGGGTTTACACCAGCCGCACCTAGGCCCCCCTTTTTGGGGGGTGCTGGGGGCACCTAGAAAGCAAGGGGCATTAATCTTGTACTCTTGTGCTCCAACGGGTTGTGAGTGGTGTGTGGTTTGAGGTTTGTGGTTGCTCCTTTTATATATATACATTTCCCGCTGTTGACCAGGCCTAGGCATGATACTGATCTTAGCTGAAGGTCAGTGGATCTCTTGTGGCCCAACAGGCTGTGCAAGTGGTGTGAGTGACTTGAACTCATGGGCTCAGCCCAGAAAGACCAGTTAGAATGAATAAAAGGACAGTTAGAATGAATAAAAGGAAGGGATGTGTTCTCAGCCCCCTTGACTGTGTCATAAGGAACTTTGGTAAGCTTAAAACCTGTTGGGATACGAAATTGAAACTCTGATTAAGTACAATGCCCTCTGTCACCAGGACATACCCACTGTTTGGCCCACAGGGGAATCCATAAATTTGGGAGTTTTTGAAACCATGGAGATTGTGCTTAAAGAGGCATGGATCATGCTCAGCATGCTTCATATGCTCTTTTGTTTTTCTGGGCCTTACATGTGAATAAGCAGGTGCTTAGAGACTGTGGGCTGTGGTGACCTTCCACGGCACCGCCTTTTCCTGCTTTAGCTTCTGCTCCTCCACCCCATGAGGGGATCTACTCCCTCACAGGGCAGGTAGCTGTTAGGAGGGGGGACACTGATGAGGTCCTGTTTCATACTCCCTTCTCCACATCTGATCTTTCTGCATGGGAGGACCGATTGGGTTCTTACACTGACACCCCGCACAAATATTCTGAATTGGTTCTGTCCACGAACTGGGCAGACCTCCAAGCCATGCTGGATGTCTTTTTCACAACAGAGGAGGGGCATCAGGTAGGCAATGCTACTAAAGGAAGGAGGGTCCTTCAGGTGGAGGGGACTTCAGGTGATGATAGACAAATTGCTGGAAGGAGCGTATGAAGCCTACATGACATGGCCAGAAGTGATAACCAGGGGGCTGAGGAGGGTGAAAAAAGCACAGCATTGTTTTTCTGGTTTAAGCTCTGTAACAGGTGCCCTAGTGTGCGGCTTTTCAACCTTTCCCCCCATTGTACTGCTTTTCGGATACAATATCAGTTACAATATTTGAGAATACACCCCAAACCTCTTCTGCATCATGTCAGTTGTAGGACAAATAACATGGGCAAAAAAAAGAGAATGTGCATTTCATTGATGTAGAACAAAGAAACAGTGAGTAACTTGGACTCGAGGAAAAAGTAGCTTCAGGATAAAGAAGAATAAAAACGGTTGACACTAAGCGAAGCAAGCTGCCAGAAAGTGGATTTTATTCAAGAAGCCGGACAGAGAACTGATTTGGCAATGACTTCTGGACTAGCTGGTCAGAATCAACTACATGCGTGGTACACTTTATACTCTTCCCTGTTTCATGTTTTGATGAGATTTGTGAGGGGTTTGTTCTTCTTAATTTCCTAGCTTGGTTTTCCCCCCCCCCTTTCAGTAGGATTGATTACTCCTATCGCTGGGAATAACTTGTTGATGCAGTTTTTGTCGTCTTTGTTTCTGTCTTGTCATGAGTCCTGGTGTGTTTGGGGTTAACACTGTTGTTGGTTTTTATGTAGGCTTTCTGTTGATTTGTTCCTGGTTAACGCTTATCTTTTACTTCGTGTTTCTTGGCTGTCTGCCCGAGGCTGTTAACTGCCCTGGGCGGGGGAGGAAGAGAGAGGGGAGAGAGAGAAAAAATCTTCCCTGGTGCTTTTTATTTTTCGGCTTGACTTTCCTGAGACAAGGGTGAAGGGATTCGCAGTGGCCTTTCGTACTGTAATAGTTGGTTTCTGGGGCTATGTTCTATTTATAAGATGTTGTTTATTGACTTATAGGAGTTTTAAAGCTGCCCGTGTTAAGCAAGAGGATGGTTAAGTGAATTTTGTCACTAAATGAATGGTTGCAAGTCGAGGACTACTTGTGATCAGAAGCCTGCTTTCGTTTACCCCAAACTCCACCACCGTCTCTTTCCGTCTTAAGAAGATGGAACACTTTATTTGGCCAAGCGTGATGAGACACAGAAGGAAAACGTGTCCCTGGTGCAGAAGAAGCTCTCAGCGTACGTGCAAAACAACAGAGTGATAATAATCATAATGCCACCAATAAGAAGGATAATAGTACAGTTGTACAACATGGGTAAATACACACAAACCTTAGACAGTATTGTGAGGATTAGCTGTTCAACAGAGTGATGGCAGGAGGGAAAAGACTCTCCCTGTGTCTGGTTGTTTTGGCACGCAACATCCTGTAGCGTCATCCGGAGGGGAGGAGTTGCAACAGTTTGTGTCCAGGATGTGACAGGTGTGTAGAGATTTACTCAGCCCTCCTTCTGACCCACTCAATACGCAGGTCTTCAATGGAAGGCACGGTGATTGCAACCTTTTTTTTCTGCATTCCTAAGTATCCGTCCCGTTTGGTCACTGTACCGAAGCAGACAACTATTGAAGTACGAATGACGGACCCCATTATTCCTCTGTAGAACCCCAGAAGTTGTGGGTGCTCCAACACTGGAGGTTTTTAAGAAGAGATTGGACACCCTTTTGTCTGATATGGTGCAGGCCAGGGTCACCTGCTTGAGCAGGGGGTTGGACTAGACGACCTCCGAGGCCCCTTCCAGCTGTCATTCTGCTACCTGTAACCAGAGCTCCTGGGGCAGTCTGAACTTCCTGAGCTGACATGGAAAAACATTCTTTGTGGTGCCTTTTTAGTGGAGGCTCTAATGTCAGGTGCCCATTTCAGGTCCTGGGAGTTCCTAGAACCCCGAAGCCTGAAGGTCTCGGCTGTTGATCCCGCGTTGTCTAACGTTGCCAGAGGTGGCGGAACAGGAAGGCTCTGCCTAAAATCTACCATCATCTCTTCTGTTTTCAGCGGATTCTAGTCCATATTGTTCAGGCTGCACCAAAGGGCCCGTTCCTCAACCTCCTGTCTGTATGCAGACTCATCACCATCACGAATGAGACCCCCAACTCTTTTTTATATAATATTTTATTAGTTTTCCAACATTTACAATAATATCTTTAAGAAGCAACGTGGTATCCGAGTTACAATATTTCCATCTCAGACAAGTACATATTATTACAGATCTCCACATTATTATAACCAATACTTCCTCTATCTTTTTTTCTTCGATATATACTATCTCTTATCTAGATTAACATATTTCTTATTGCTATTCATCAAATATTTAACAGTTTATTTTATTTTACTTTTTGAATATATATCCATCAATCTTTTAGTATATTTCATATTTTAACATTCCATCTTAAAAACATCGAACACCTTATCTATTTTTTCTAGCTTAATTTTACATTGGTATTAAAATTAAAACGTTTGAGATTTCTCAATTTCATATCACTAAAAAATCTCTTTTTCCTTGATACAATTCTTCTTCAATATCTAGTAGTGTAATCCAGTTCTCATTTATCTCATTTATCTCATTTCCATATCTATAACAATTATAGAATATTTAAAATAGTAGTCATTAAAATACATATCACAAGGAGGAGAAAAAAAAGGAAAAAAAGAGAAAAACAGAAAAAAGGAAAGAAAAAAGAAAAAGAAAAGAGGAGGGCAATAAGATATTCTTATTTCTCATTTATAGTTTCCACATATTAAAAATTAACCAAAATTTGTTCCATTTTAACATTCAAAACATCCTTCATGTCTCTGCATCCAAACATATTAGTTATAGTCTATCATTTTTAGCATGTATACATCTTAACCCATATCCTTTAGAAAAACTCAATATTTCAATGTTAATATTCATACATTTGTATTTTATTTTTTATTTTTATTTATTTATTTTATTAGTTAATCAATATTTTTATCTACTCATCAAAACATTCTTGTAGTCCCAGTACCATCCTGTCTATTTTAATATTATCTATTTGGCCTCCTAAAAATGTTCATATTTCTTCAATCGTATTCTTGCTTTCTTCCTTGCCATGCCATTTTACGCTTCTTTGCCTCAGGGTCATCAAAGTATTCTTGTATTACTATTTGAAATTGAAGTGGACCTCCAGGCTCCACCATTGAAGAATTAAAGAATCTTCCAACAGCACCAACTCTGTTCAGAGTTACGACAGCCCAGAAAAAAGTGACTCGTGACCCTTTTCCACACTTACAACCATTGCAGCATCCCATGGTCACGTGATCCAAATTCAGACACTTGGCAACTGACTTGCTTTTATGACCGTTGCTGTGTCCCAAGGTCATGTGATCCCTTTGATGACCTTCTGGCAAGCAAAGCCAAGGCTTAACAAGCTTGTTACTAACTTATCAACCGCAGCGATTCACTTAACAACTGAGGCAAGGAAGCTTGCAAAATGGGGCAAACCTCACTTAACAAATGTCTCAATTAACAACAGAGGTTTTGAGCTCAACTGTGGTTGTAAGTCGAGGACAACCTGCTCTTTAACAGAGGGATCGTTCGAGTTGCAGTCATTTCCATGGAGACAGAGAAGTGCCATGGAGAAAGCACACAGCCCAGGAGGGGCCCCTGTGCCAATTGCCCAGGTGCTTTGCTGTTATTCTGTGCGTGCTTTTCCGTGTGTTTTCCTACCTTCACCTCAGAAAAAATTAAGGGGGGAAATTTAAAGTGGACAAATTTAGCTGGTCAGTCCCAGCAGCCGCTCGCTGAATTCCCAGAGCTTCTTGGCCAGCTGGTCATCGCGGGCCTGTCGACTGGGCACCTTCGGCTGGCAGTCCACAAAATACTGCCCGCTCAGCCACTCGATGCCCTCCTCAGTGGCACAGTAGATGGTGGTCTGGGCACCAGAATCACAATTTCGGCTGAACAGCTTCATGAACCAAACCCACCAGAAGAGCCAACGGGGATACGAGCGAAAAACTTCGGTTTTAACAAGTCCTGAAATCAAAGTAAGAGAGAACAGGCAGTGGATGGAAGATTACCTAAGGGGGGCGGAGGGAGGGAGATCCTGAATAAACCCTTCACACAGTACCCATTTCCCACCAGGAACCATGGGCCGCTTAGCACCCTTTGGGCAACATAGGAAATGTCTCAGAAGACCAAGAGCTCAAGCTGAGTAGGTGAGGATACCAGTAGGGTTTCTCTCTCTCTCTCTCTCTCTCTCTCTCTCTCTCTCTCTCTCTCTCTCTCTCTGTGTGTGTGTGTGTGTGTGTGTGTGTGCGTGTGTGTTTGTGAGCATGTGTGCTCCTTTGCATGCACGAAGTCATTGCAGTGGGGCAACTACTACATTCTAATAATAATAAATAACAATGTTCTGATAGAATATTTGTACCTCAGAGTTGAAGTCTGAGGTCCTTGGTCCACTGTGAGTTTGGCTGTTTTCTTGCAGGATGTCAACGTTGTGACAATTAAGAAACTGCAACCATTTTACCTTTTGCTTTGACTGTGTTTTTCCTGATGCTTGAGATATTTAGATGTAGAAGGGGGGAGGAGAGGAATGCTACCACAACAATTGCAGCTGTGTGTGAACACAAGGTCAAGGTTAGATAAAGTTTTGGGTTGAGAAGTTGGGAGGAGAGCCCCCATTTTAGAATAATTGGTGAATGTGATTTATGACAGCCTTTCTGTGGAGGGAATTGCAACTTGTTACATTGTATCAGGGGGAGGGAACTTCAGTCTTGGGTTCAACTATGTAAGTGCCAATACTTTTTTCCTGAATAAAATGTGCTTTAAGGAAGAAATCTTTGCCTGGAAGTTCTTTTAATTGATTTCATCTATTGGAGCAATGACACAGACATTTCATGACTCAACCTGGGATCGTCATCAGTGCTAGAAGGGAGGGGGGCTTGTGGAGAGGAGGAAGAGGAGGAGGAGGAGGAGGTGAATGGGGAAGAAGAGGAGAGGAAGGAGGAGGAAGAGGAAGGGGGAGGAGCAAGAGGAGGAAGAGCAGGAGGAAAGGTAAATGGAGGCAAAGAAGCAGGAGAAAGCAAAGGGGAGAAGGAATAGGAGGAGAGGGAGGGAGGCGGAGGAACAGAAAGAGAATGACAGGAGGAGAAAGAGGAGGAAGAGCAAAGGACGAGGAGGAAGAGGGAGGGAGGAGGGGGAAGGAAGAGGAGGGAAAGTGAAGAGGATGTGGAAATGGAAGGGGAAAGCCTCAGCCTTGCTTTAGGCAGTGGGTTGGTCTAGAAGACCTCCAAAACCCCGTCCCACTCTAAGATTTTAGGATTCTATTAGCTCTGGGACCCGGGAGGGTGGGAGACGTCTCCCTCCCCAGTGGAACCCAATGGAGGAAACTCCCGGGGTGGTTCTGCAAAGGGGGGGGTTGAGGGAGCCCCCGGGGGAGAGAAATGCTTGGCAGAGCCCCAGACAGACCTGGGGGGTTCCATCTTGCGCTTCTTGGAGCCGGACTTCCACTCACCTGGATGAACTGCATAGCAAGTGACGTTGGTTCCTTCCATCTGGTTGGCCAACTCTCGCGTGTGGAGAATGTTGGCTAGTTTGCTGTTGAAGTACGATTTTAGAGCCTGCCACAGACTCTCGGCCGGCTTGTGGATGGTCCGAAAGTCAATCTTCCCAGCACAGTGCAAACTCGAGGTCACAATTATAATCCGGCTGGGGGTGCAGCGCTTCAGCCGATCCAGGAGCAGGTGGGTCAGCAGGAAGTGGGCCAGGTGGTTGACCTGGAAACCCAGGTCAAAGCCATCAGCGGTTTGACCGTCCTTAAAGATCCCTGCCAAAAAAAGTAAGCAAATTCCAGATAGTCTTCAGTTTACAACGTTACTTTGTGATCATTCAAAATGTATTTACAACCCAGTTCCAAAGTTGCAACAGCTCCTTCCTGCCCCCACCCCAGTGTTACATGAGGAGGAAGGCATGCTGGATCTGTTCACCGCCTCGAGTTACTTGTAAAAATAATAATAAAGGCGGGATACCAAAAGCAAATGACCACAAAGAGGAGAGAGCTGCTTCTGAAGTCACGGCCAAACCCCCGAAGGAAGAGAAATCCTGGAGACCCCCACAATATTCCCACTTCCTCGCCCAGATACGCCGGAGGGGGGTCTGCTCGGCACCCACCGGCATTGTTGATGAGGATGTCCAGACGGGGCTCCGATTTTAAGAAGGTCTGTGCAAAAGCTCGCACGGAGTTGAGGTTGGCCAGATCCAGGATCATCAGGATCACCTCCGAGTTCCCGCTTTCCTGGAACAGGAGCAGAAGGAATCCTGAGAAGAATCGGGATCGGGTGCGGCTTCAAAGGCTGATCCCAGTTTACTCGCCTTCTACGTATCTCTGTTCACCTCCTGACAATCACTCCAGGTGTTGTGTAATAAAACAATACAGGCAGTCCTCGACTTGCAACCATTCGAAATTACAATAATGCCCGAGAAAAGTGATTTACGACCAATCCTCACAATTTCAACCATCGCAGCATCCCCAGGGGCCATGTGATCAGAATTCGTGTGCTTGGCAACCAGCGTTATTTCTCACAGTGGCTGCATCCTCTTTGTGATTGTCCCAAGAGGATTCCCACAAGCAAAATCAATGGAGAACCTGGATTCATAAAACAAGTGCAGTGATTTGCTTAATAAAGGGTGTTATGTAGCCGCAAAGGGCCTTACCCAAAGAAGAGGAGGGGGTCAAGCTATTCTCCAAAGGACCTGAGGGCAGGACAAGAAGCAATGGATGGAAACTAATCAAGGAGAGAAGCAACCTGGAACTAAGGAGAAATTTCCTGACAGTGAGAACAATTGACCAGCGGAACAGCTGGCCACCAGAAGTTGTGAACGATCCAACACTGGAGGCTTTTAAGAAGAGACTGGACAACCACTTGTCTGAAATGGTTTGGGGTCTCCTGCTTAGCCAGGGGGTTGGACTACAAAACCTCCGAGGTCCCTTCCAGCTCTGTTATTCTATAATAACATACCACAGTCTTACAGTCAAGAATGAAGAAGGGCAGATAAAATGGATGAGTTTTATTAACCAGAACCAAATCGATCACGCAGATCCAACAAAAGCACTTTCAGGAATGCAGCTGCCCCCCAAAATATGGAGCCCCCCCAGACAGAACCCGGACAGGACTGGCCAGAATTGAAGGCAAAGCTCTTCAAGTGGGGAATGGCTGGGGGTCCGCAGGGCGATCGGGGTTCATCGGAAGAGTTGGGATCTCGAATTCAGTGTAATTGATTGGTTGGAGAGTGCTGGCTCCTGCATGATGCAATCTGCCCTCTGATTGGTTGCCATGGGTGCGGAGGGGGAGATTCCCTTCTTTCCCGCCTTTTTCTTCTGTGTCCTCTGTGTGCTGTTAAGATTTACCTCACAATGTTCCTGTGTTCCTGACAGGTATATTTATATTTGTACTTATATTTATATGTATAGTTATAATTTATATTTATATAGTTAGAGTTACAGTTGTGCGCACTGCACAATTCCTTGACAGGAACAAACAATAACACATATAGCCCAAGAAAGTCCATTAAGAAATTTCAATTCACACCAGAAGCAGTTAAAGGATTTTAGCTTCCTTAGATCATGAATTATAACATCCCACTGCAACTCTATGCCACCATATTATGGTGATTTTAACATGGTTTTACCCTGTTTTAATATTATAACTCATTTTTTGTATTGTCCACCTATTAAATATACAGGTAGCCCATGACTTATAGCTACAATTGAGTCCAACATTTCTGTTGCTAAGGGAGACAGTTGTTAGGTCAATTTTTGCCACAGTTGTTAAGTGAATCACCACAGTTGTTAAATTAATAAGACGGTTATTAAGGGAATCTGGCTTTTCCCTGAACTTTGTCAGAGGTCACAAAAGATGATTGCATGACCCCAGGACCGTGCAACCATCGTAAATATGAGTCAGTAGCCAAGTGTCTGAATTTTAATCACATGACCCCAGGTGTGATGCAATGGTCATAAGTGTGAAAAAGGGTCATAAGTCACTTTTTTCAGCGCCGTTGTACCTTTGAACAGTTACTAAATGAACTGTCGGAATAACATCTCTCCCACTCTGACTCTATGGTGCCATATTATGGTAAGTTTAACATGGTTTTACCCTATTTTAATATTTTATCTCATTTTTTGTATTGTCCACCTATTAAGTATGACTGCAATTGAGTCCAACATTTCTGTCGCTAAGTGACACAGTTTTTAAGTGAATTTTGCCCTATTTTATGTCCTTTCTTGACACAGTTGTTAAATGAATCACTGCGGTTGTTAAATTGGTAATATGGTTGCTAATTGGTAAAATGGCTTTCTCATTGTTTTTGCTTGACAGAACGTCTCAAAAGGGGATTGCATGACACCGGGATACTGCGACCGTCATAAATGTGAGTGAGTTGCCAAGCATCAGAATTTTGATCATGTGACCATGCTGCAATGGTTGTTAAGTGTGAAAAATGGTCATAAGTGCCTTCAAACATTGAACAGTCACTAAATTAACTATTGTAAATCAAGGACTACCTGTATAACAGCTCTCCCATTTCAACTTCATAGCGCCATATTATGGAAATTTTATTATGGTTTTACCCTAACTTAATATTTTATATTTATTGTACTGACCAGTCAGTAAAAACAAGACCAGGAGCTGACTGTGGTTCAGACCATGAGCTTCTCGTTGCCAAATTTAGCCTTAAACTGAAGAAAGTAGGGAAAAGCACTAGGCCACTCAGGTATGAACTAAATCATATCCCTGACGAATATACAGTAGAGGTGACAAATAGATTTAAGGAATCATATCTGACAGACAGAGTGCCTGAGGAACTTTGGACGGAGGTTTGCAACATTGTACAAGAAGTAGCAACTAAAAATATCCCAAAGGAAAAGAAATGCAAGAAAGCAAAATGGCTATCTGAGGAAGTGTTGCAAATAGCTGAGGACAGGAGGGAAGCGAAAGGCAAGGGAGAAAAACAAAGATACGCCCAATTGAATGCAGAATTCCAGAGAATAGCCAGAAGAGATAAGAATGCCTTCTTAAATGAAAAGTGCAAAGAAATAGAAGAAAACAATAGAATAGGGAGGACTAGAGATCTCTTCAAGAAAATTGGAGAGATGAAGGGAAAGTTTCATGCAAAAATGGGCATGATAAAGGACCAAAATGGCAGGAACCTAACAGAGGCAGAAGAGATTAAGAAGAGGTGGCAAAATTACACAGAAGAACTATACAAGAATGAGATTAACGTCTCTGATAATCACAATGAGGTGGTCACTGACCTCGAGTTAGACATCCTAGAATGTGAAGTGAAGAGGGCCTTAGAAAAGCTGAGCAACAACAAAGCTAGTGGAGGTGACAGTATTCCAGCTGAGCTTTCCAAAATCTTAAAAGACGATGCAGTAAAAGTGCTACACTCAATTTGCCAGCAAATTTGGAAAACTCAACAGTGGCCACAGGATTGGAAAAGATCAGTTTACATTCCAATTCCAAAGAAAGGCAATGCCAAAGAATGTTTAAACTATCGCACCATTGCACTCATTTCACATGCTAGTAAAGTTATGCTTAAAATCCTACAAGCTAGACTCCAGCAGTATCTGGATCGAGAACTACCAGAAGTACAGGCAGGCTTTCGAAGAGGCAGAGGATCTAGAGATCAAATTGCCAACATACGCTGGATCATGGAGAAAGCTGGAGAGTTCCAGAAAAACATCTACTTCTGCTTCATTGACTCTGCTAAAGCCTTTGATTGTATGGATCACAACAAACGGTGGCAAGTTCTTAAAGAGATGGGAGTACCAGACCATCTTATTTGTCTCTTGAGAAACCTATACGTGGGCCAAGAAGCAACAGTGAGAACTGGACACAGAACCACTGATTGGTTCAAAATTGGGAAAGGAGTCCGGCAAGGCTGTATACTGTCGCCCTGCCTATTTAACTTATATGCAGAGCACATCATGAGAAAGGCAGGGCTAGATGAATCAAAAGTTGGAATTAAGATTGCCGGGAGAAATATCAACAACCTAAGATATGCAGACGATACCACTCTAATGGCAGAAAGTGAAGAAGAAATAAAGAGCCTCTTATTGCGGGTGAAGAAGGAGAGTGCAAAAGTTGGGTTGAAACTAAACATTAAGAAAACCAAGATCATGGCATCCAGCCCTCTCAATTCCTGGCAAATAGATGGGGAAGAAATGGAAGTAGTGACAGATTTTATTTTCCTGGGCTCCAAGATCACCGCAGATGAGGACTGTAGCCAAGAAATTAAAAGACGCTTGCTCCTGGGGAGGAAAGCCATGGCAAATCTAGACAGCACACTAAAAAGCAGAGACACCCCCCGCGTAAACAAAAGTGCGTATAGTCAAGGCTATGGTCTTCCCAGTTGCAATGTATGGCTGTGAAAGTTGGACCATAAGAAAGGCTGAGCACCAAAGAATTGAGGCCTTTGAACTATGGTGCCAGAGAAGACTCTTGCGAGTACCTTGGACTGCAAGGCGATCAAACCAGTCAGTGCTAGAGGAGATCCACCCTGACTGCTCTTTAGAAGGCCAGATCATGAAGTTGAAACTCAAATAGTTTGCCCACTAATGAGATGGAAGGACTCACTGGAGAAGAGCCTCATGCTGGGAAAGGTTGAGGGCAAGAGAAGAACGGGACGACAGAGAATGAGGTGACTGGATGGAGTCACTGAAGCAGGAGGCGTGAGCCTAAATGGACTCCAGAAGATGGTAGAGGACAGGAAGGCCTGGAGGAACGTTGTCCATGTCACGATGGGTCGGACATGACTTCGCAACTAACAACAACATTGTACTGACCACTTACTTGATATACACATATTTGTTCCTACTTTAAACTTACATTTGCATCTGCCTGTATACTGCATTTTATCTGCACTGCATATAAGGAATTGCATGATCTCGGTAGATGCCATGCGCTAAATAAGTAAATAAAAACCATGAGGAAAAGACCTGAGTGCTGAAGAACGGAAGGAAGGAGAGACCCGCATGGCAGGCGCTTACCCGTCTGATGTCGCACATAGCCGATTCTCCTCTTGCTTTGTCGCGGCAGGCCAGAATGA
This sequence comes from Vipera latastei, assembly GCA_024294585.1. Lineage (NCBI taxonomy): Eukaryota > Metazoa > Chordata > Lepidosauria > Squamata > Viperidae > Vipera > Vipera latastei. The sequence goes on from CM044354.1 coordinate 369,299,729, forward strand.
CACGGGCGCCTCTCCGGGCCAGATCCACCGCTGTGGCCTTCCCGATCCCAGTATTTGCACCTAGGAAAGGCCAGAGAAAGGATTCACAGAGATCGCCCAGCCTTTGATGGGGACCCAGGAGCTGGGCCTGCATTTGTATGCCAGCAGTTTTTGTGGTGTGTCACACATGGAAGCATTTGTGTGGCAGCGTTTGTCAACCTTGGCAACTTTAAGACAGGTGGACTTCAACTCCCGGAATTAAAAGCATCTTAAAGTTGAGAAACCCTGGCTCAGGGCGTGATTTTCACAACTCTTTAAGAGCAGTCTTACATCAACAAAAAAGAATAGCTTAAACTCATTCAGGGGTAATACAAATAGTCCTCGACTTACAACCATTATTTTAGTCATCGTTTGAAGGTACAGCAGCACTGAAACGTTTTTCACAGGGTTCTAATATTTCAAACATGAAAATCGAACACTAATTTTTTTCCTGCTGTGTGGTTTTTGCCCAATTCCGACATCCAACAATCCATGGGATGGCTGAAGTACAGTTCCGCATTCCTGACTGAGATGCCTGGAGTCCTTTTAGGTCTCTGAAAGGACCACTTTGTAGTGAGATGGGTGGGAAATAAATTTAGTAATAATAATAAAAAAGAAAGGCATTTCAAAAAATGGAATGCAATGTTCCTGTCAGACCAGAAGATATATATTTATATTTATATTTTATTCGATTTCTATACCGCCCTTCTCCCAAGGGACTCAGGGCGGTTCACAGGGCATATATAAATAACGATACAAAAGTTAAAAGGAAATTAAACCAGTGCCCAATTAAAATACAACAATAATAAAATACTAAAAAACCAATTAAAAACCCATATTCCCCCATCAGGCCAGACCAGCCAATTCAAACAAGTGGGTCTTCAACCCGCGGCGGAAGGATCGGAGGTCTGATGCCATCCGGAGCTCAACCGGCAGTTGGTTCCATAATGCCGGAGCACCCACAGAGAAGGCCCTCCCCCTGGGGGCCACCAGTCGACATTCCCTGACCGGAGGCACCCTGAGGAGGCCCTCTCTGTGGGCACGCACTGGGCGGAGGGAAGTTGACGCCGGCAGCAGGTGGTCCTCGAGGTAACCCGGACCCATGCCATGTAAGGACTTAAAGATCATAACCAGGACCTTGAACCTCCCAACACTGGCTCTGCAGGATGTCAGTTTACTAACACAAGTTGTAAAACAATTTGAAGGCCAGTCATGCATTAATGCAGGGGTGTCAAACTGCCGGCCCGTGGGCCGATCGCATCACGCAGAAGCTGTGCCTACCCCTTTGCCAGCAATGGCCAAACCATCCCAATATGTTGTGTGACGTCACGTGACGTCACGAGTTTGACATGTCTGCATTAATGCATGGATGAGAGGAAGTAACTAATCCTGTTTTCTCCCTCTGATCCGGGGATAAACAGAGTTACTTAGCAGAGCATAAACAAAGCCAATCAGAAGACTGTAAAACACTTTTAAGTTAAAACTTACTTATTCCTGCAGACTCTGGAAATACTACAGATAGTCCTCGACTTACAATGATTCGTTTAATGACCAAAGTCACAATGGCACAGAAAAAAGTGACTTATGACTGTTTTTCACACTTATGAACATTGCAGCACCATGGGCCATGATAACAATTCAGAAGCCTGGCAACAGACTCATATTTATGATGGTCACAGTGTTCCGGGATCACGTGATCCCCTTTTGCAACCTACTGACGAGCGAAGACAATGGGGGAAGCCGGATTCACTTAACAACTGTAGTCGGAAGGGTCATAAAATGGGGCAAAACTTGTTTAACAACTCTCTTGCATAGCAATGGGAATTTTGGGCTCAATTTTGGTCGTACGTTAAGGACTACCTGTCCTTCTGTTCCAATGGCTACTTGGAAGAGGGGCAAGTCCCTGGTGCTCAGTTTCAGGATCTCTCAGAAATTTGGTCCTAGTTGACGCAAAGAGAGTAAGGACTGGGTGAAATTGGCCTCCCCTCCTCCAGGCCGGCCAATTGTCTTTCTCTGGCAAATCAGTGGACAATTCCGAGTCTATGGATACTTCAGTCAGCCTGACAAGCACACGTGGCGGATGGATGTCATTGCTGGAATGGCTGTCAATGTCAGTACTGCTGGGTAAGGAATTCTGGGAGTTGAAGTCCAGGGAATGGGGGAAGCCAGAGTCACATTCTATTCTATTCTATTCTTAATTCTATTCTATTCTATTCTATTCTATTCTATTCTATTCTATTCTATTCTAGTCCAGTCCAGTCCAGTCCAGTCCAGTCCATATTTTCTATTCTATTCTATTCTATTCTATTCTATTCTATTCTATTCTATTCTATTCTATTCTATTCTATTCTATTCCAGTCCATTCCAGTCCATTCTATTCTATTCCAACTTCTCTTCTCTTCTCTCCTCTCTCCTCTAATTCTATTCCAAATACTATTCTATTTTCTATTATTTCTAATTCTATTCTATTCTATTCTATTCTATTCTATTCTATTCTATTCTATTCTATTCTATTCTAATTTCTATTCTATTCTATTCTATTCTATTCTATTCTATTCTATTCTATTCTATTCTATAGCATTTGAAAGCAGGAGAAGAAGCAACGGTTGGAAACTGAATCCTAACTGAGGAGAGAAAAGTTTCCTGACCATGAGAAGAATTCATCTGTGGAACGGCTTGTTTCCAGAAATTGTGGTTTTTAAGAAGAGATTGGACAGCCCCTTCTCTGGAATGGATTAGGATCTCCTACTCGAGCAGGAGGGTTGGACTAGAACAGGGGTGTCAAACTCAATTTCATTGAGGGCCGCATCAGCATTGCGGTTGCCCTCAGGGGGCCGGGTGGGTATGGCCAGGGTGGGCGTGGCCTACTGGGTGGGTGTGGCTAGAGTGCATGTGGCCTACTGGGTGGGCATGGCCAGCTCTACATCGTTCGCATATGGGGTCCTGGGCAGGAGTGGGACAGATCTGGGGGTCTCTGGCGGAAGGAAGGTCTCTGGGCCAGGGCCAAGGCAGTGGGGGCCGTTCCCTTACTGTTGCCAGGATGGCTTCACAGGCCGCATGAAACCACTTCGTGGGCCGGATCCGGCCCCGGGCCTTGTGTTTGACATGTCTGGACTAGAAGACCTCCGAGGGCCCTCTGCCAGCACTCTGTCATTCTGTTGTAGCAAAGGGGCTTTTCCAGGAGGCACGTGGACTTTCTTGATTTTCTCCGAAGACCTTTCGCTTCTTCTGTCGCTCCTTCGGACTGGGCCAGGCAGGGCTCTCCGGCAGCCCAGCGGGAACTTTCTCCCCTGCTCTTCCGCACTGCCCCCGCCCTTCCCGGGCAGGGGTCCCAGGCTGGTCTCTGCAGACCCTCCCTGGTTCCGCTGCTCCCCTTCGGGTTCTCACCGGCTTTATTCCGAAGGCGCTTTTGGGGCGGACTTTCCCAGTTTGGTCAAAAGCACCTTTGGGTCAACCTGGATGGGGGAGAATCTCCGCGGACAGCCTGGTTTATGATTAACCTGCGACCCGCATTTCTCTTTGCCCTTCGAGCTGCGCTTTTACTCCGGGATCCTGATCCTGCCTGCAGCCACTGAGGTGGGGGTGGGGTTATTTCATAAGAAAGAAAGGCGACGCCCCCCCCCCCCCCGCCTCGGATGGGAGCGCAGCAGCCCCCGGAGCTACCTGTGATGAGAACCGTCTTGCCCCGCAGGCTGACCGCGTTCCGGCACCGGGTGGCCAAAGCCAAGTTGTAGTAGAGCAGCGCGCAGAGCCCCAGCAGCACCGCCGCGCCCGCCGCCAGCCCCGCCGCCGCCTCCATGGCCCGCTCGCCCGCCCAGGCCCGATATCTTTGGCCGGAGCCCGCCAAGGTTTCGTTTTCAATGGGATGGCCCCCGCCCTCGGCCCGCCTCCTGCTCCTCCCCGCGTGTATGAGAGTTGCGTGAGAAGAAGGGAGGGAGAGAGGGAGGAGCTGGGAATGTGAAGGAGAGAGGGAGGGAGAGAGGGAGAGAGAGGGAGAAGGAAGGGAGGGAGGGAAGAGCTGGGAATGTGAAGGAGAAAGTGAGGAAGGAGGGAGGGAGGGAGAGAAAGGAGGAAGAAGGAAGGAGTGAGGAGCTGAGAATGTGAAGGAGAGAGGGAGGGAGAGAGGGAGAGAGAGGGAGAAGGGAGGGAGGGAGGGAAGAGCTGGGAATGTGAAGGAGAAAATGGGGAGGGAGGGAGAGAAAGGAGGAAGAAGGGAGGGAGGGAGGAGCTGAGAATGTGAAGGAGAGAGGGAGGAGGGAAGGAGGGAGAGGGAGGGAAGGGAGAGAGGGAGGGAGGAAAGGATCCTCAGAGGGAGATCTAAGGAGGAATTTCCTGCTAGGGAGAACACTTAACCAGTGGAAAGGCTTCCCTCCAGAAGTTGTGGGTGCTCCATCACTGGAGGCTTTTAAGAAGAGACTGGACCACCATTTGTCTAGAATGGGTATAGGGTCTCCTCTCTGAGCAGGGGGTTGCACTAGAAAAACAGAACAGAACAGAATAACAGAGTTGGAAGGGACCTTGTAGGTCTTCTAGCAACACGTTTTGTCTGGCATGATCTGGTTTCGACAAACCTACATTGACTTTTCATTATGACTTTGTTTGCCTCTAGTTGTTTGCAAATTCATTGCTTAATTATCAGAGACTTCTTTATGCAACCATGCTGATTTCTTTTCAGAGCTGTTATTTTTCTTCTTGGTTCTTGCAATGTCGCGTGGTCACACAGAGAGACGGACACTTGAGCTGGGTAGTACTTCTTTATTTGGATCCGGGAATGAAGCTGGGGACAAAGGGGTTACCTGGTGTTTCTTATACCTGCCCAGGTGAATGGTGACCAATAGATTTGAACCTGGGCTTCCCGCCAGTGCAGGTGGCCAATAGGTTTAAACCCTGGCTTCCCGCCAGAGCTGACCATGCCTGGGCTGTCAATCACTCACTCTGTTCAGGCTTTCCCGCCTAAGCAGTTATTGCCTGGAGCTGTCCAGCCCCCTGCTGCGCTGGCATTTCCTGTGTATGCTTAGCAGCATACACTACACCCCTTCCCCCATAGTGAGGACCTTCCTCTGTCAACCGTCTCCATACTATATACACTTATTTACACTGTACATATTTACATACATGTGGTTACAACTGATACAACTATGAACGCACATAGTCTGCGAGGTAGCTTGGCGCCTTGTGTGGCCTGCTTGACCTTCTTGGTACTGCTTCTTCAGGTGGTGTGGTGAAGTGACTATGTTCTCCTTCTCGTTGCTCCTGTTGTGGAAGGTTGTTGTGTGTCTGTGTGTGTGATTTGCTGAGTTCTGTTGACTGCCTGATTTCTCTGTCAGTCTCCTGCCTGGGCAGGGGTTGCCAGTGGGCCTCTCCAACCACCCTCCTAGGTGAATGTGTTTGTGTTGGCTCTTGTGTTGGCTCTTCCTCCTCATCCCCCAGTGTGTCCTCTACCACCCTTTCAGGAGCCCTTTTCCTCAGCTGGTCCAGGTGTGTTGGCTCTTCCTCCTCATCCCCCAGTGTGTCCTCTACCACCCTTTCAGGAGCCCTTTTCCTCAGCTGGTCCAGGTGCCTCTTCCAAAGGAGTCCCCCCTCCACCCTTACTCTGTAGGACAGGGGTCCTGTTTGTTCTAATATTTTCCCTGGCACCCATGGATGACCCGCGCTGTAATTCCTAGCCCAGATGAGGTCCCCTGAGTTGAAATATGTTTTGATGTTGGGAATCCCGGTGTCTGCGGCTACCCTGTCTGGGTGAAGCCTGTCTAATGTTGTTATGAGGCGTCTCCCCCATCTGAGTTCTGCTGGACTTTTGCCTGTGGCAGTGCAAGGTGTTGCATGTTGGTGAAGGAGGAATGTGGCTAGTCTTTGCTTCCAATTTCCCTGCACTATGCGCTTGAGAGCATCTTTAGTTGTCCTCACGAATCGTTCTGCCAATCCGTTACTGGCAGGGTGGAAGGGAGCCGAGGTGGCGTGTCTAATCCCCAAGGTCCTCAGGAACACCTGGAAATCCGAGGAAGTAAATTGTGTTCCATTATCTGACACGATTACATCAGGCAACCCATGTGTGGCAAACATCCCCCTCAATGCTTGAATGGTACCTGCTGAGGTCATATTGCTTACAGGCACCACCTCTAGCCATTTGGAATGACTGTCTACAGCTACCAGAAATGTGTGACCTTGGAAGGGACCAGCATAGTCTATATGTACCCTGGACCAGGGTGAGTGTGTTTCCTCCCACTTGTGGACTGGTGCATGTGGTTGTTCTGGCCGTGTCCTCTGGCATGTGTAACACCCCGCTACCCGTGCTTCTATCTCCTTGTCCAACCCAGGCCACCACAGATAGCTCCTTGCCAGAGCCTTCATTCTTACTATTCCTGGATGTCCTTCGTGTAATGACTGGAGAACTTTTTCCCTGAGCCTTGTGGGAATTATGACTCTATTTCCCCACAAGAGGCATCCTTTGTGAGAGGACAATTCATGCCTTCTGGAGAAATAAGCAGTGAACTCTTGCCCTGGCGATTTGTCTTGCCACCCACTGCTCACCCACGATTGTACCCTGCTCAGAACCTTGTCCTTTGGGGTCTCTGTGGCTATGTCCCTCGCGTTGAGGGGGCATTCAGGCAGTTCCTGAATTGCCAGTATTTGAGCAGCTGGCACTGGATCCGGCTCACTGTCCATCAGGGGAAGTCTGCTGAGGCCATCAGCGTGCCCCATCTCCTTCCCTGGCCTGTGTATCAGTTTGCAAGAGTATGCAGAGAGAAATATTGACCACCTTAACATTCTAGGTGACAAAATCTGAGGAGTTTGCTTCTCTGTCGTGGATAATCCTAATAGTGGTTTATGGTCTGTGAAGATTAAGAATTCCCTACCATAAAGGTAATCATGAAATTTCTTTACTCCAGCAACCACTGCCAGTGCCTCCTTGTCTATCTGGGCGTAGTTCCGCTCTGCAGCTGACAGGGTCCTGGAGTAGTAGGCGATGGGAGCCTATGTTCCATCTTCCTTTAAATGGCTGAGCACTGCTCCAATCCCATAAGGGGATGCATCGCACGCCAGACAGATTGGCTGGTCCTCCCTGAAATGGGTGACTGTGGCATTGCTTGCTAACATGTTCTTTAGTGTTTGAAACGCTCTGGCATGTTTGTCAGTCCAGTTCCAGGGTGCTTGCTTGTCAAGCAGCCTGTGTAAGGGTTCTGCAATTGTGGCTTTGTGAGGCAGGAATGCGTGGTAGAAATTGAGGAGCCCCAAGAATGCCTGCAGTTCAGGCTTGTTTTTGGGAGCAGGGGCTTCTTTGATTGCTCTGACCTTTGATGCAGATGGGTGGATGCCTTGAGCATCTACTCTGAACCCCAGGAATTCTGTCTCAGTTACCCCAATCTTGCATTTCTCCCTCTTGAGCTTCAACCCTGCCCCCCTGAACCTCTCAAGAACTGCCTTCAAACGGGCTGCTAGTACATCCGTGGAGCTAGCTGCGATCAGGACGTCGTCAAAATAAGGACAAACCCCTGGTATTCCCTTGAGAGTCTTTTCCATCACCTCCTGAAAAATTCCAGGCGCTACGCTAACCCCGAACTGCAACCGGTCTACCCAAAACGCTCCCTTGTGAGTGATGATCGTTTGCGCTCTAGCAGCCCCTGGGTCTACCGGCAGTTGCTGATAAGCTTGAGCGAGGTCCAATTTAGCAAACACCGACCCGCCTTGTAGGGATGCTAGGATACTGCTGACCGCAGGGACCGGATAGGAGTGGGCACTTAAAGCTCGGTTAATGGTCCCCTTATAATCCGCGCAAATTCTAATTTCCCCATTTGCTTTGAGCGGTGTTATGATGGGAGTTTCCCATTCCGCTCCATCGACTGGTGTTAATACCCCCTGGTCTACCAGCTTATCCAATTCCCGCTCTATCTTCTGCTTAAGCGCGAACGGAACTCGCCTCGCCTTCATCCTTACGGGTTGCACCTGGGGGTCTAGCCTAAATGATATTGGGGAACCCGTGTACCTTCCCAACTGCCCATCGAACACGTCCGCAAATTCCTTGCAGACAGCTTCGAGGGGAAAAACGGCTCTGTGTCTGGTGAATCCCTGTGATTCTGATGCCCAGCGCGTTGAACCACCCTAACCCCACAAGGCTAGTCCGCTGGCCCTCGACGACCAGCACACTTAATTTTCCCTCGAAACCCTTGTATTGAACCCTCACCAACGCCTCCCCCCGGACATTAATCAGTGAATTTTGAAAATTATTATTATTATTATTATTATTATTATTATTATTATTATTATTATTATTATTAATAATAATAATAATAATAATAATAATAATAATAATAATAATAATAATAATAATAATAATAATATTTCTATACCGCCCTTCTCCCGAGGGACTCAGGGCGGTGTACAGGGCAAGAATAAAACAAGGATTACAAAAATTAAAAGATATTAAATACATGCCCATAAAAAACAGTTAATACATTAATAAAAACCCCAATAAAATGACAATGAAAAACCCCACCAATCCCCCCTCAGGCCAGGCCGGCTTGTTCGAACAGGTATGTTTTCAGATCGCGGCGAAAGGAGCGAAGATCGGGCGCCGTCCGGAGCTCAACCGGTAACTGGTTCCATAGCTCCGGGGCGCCCACAGAGAAAGATCTCCCCCTGGGGGCCACCAATCTACATTCTCTGACCGGTGGCACCCTGAGGAGTCCCTCTCTGTGGGAACGCACAGGGCGAAGGGAAGTTGACGCCGGCAGCAGGTGTTCCCTAAGGTACTCCGGACCCCTGCCATGTAGGGCTTTAAACACCATTACTAGTACCTTGAATCTCACCCGGAAGACAACTGGCAACCAATGCAGCTCACGGAGCAGAGGTGTGACATGGGAGTATCGGGAAACTCCCAACACAACTCTCGCGGCTGCATTCTGTGCCAGTTGGAGCTTCCGGGTGGTCCTCAAGGGCAGCCCCATGTAGAGAGCGTTGCAGTAGTCTAGTCGAGAGGTCACGAGCGCATGAGTGACCGTGCATAGATCATCCCGGCTTAGATAGGGCCGCAACTGGCGCACCAGGCGAACCTGGGCGAAAGCCCCCCTAGTCACGGCTCCTATGTGGTCTTCCAAAGTGAGCCGTGAATCTAGGAGGACTCCCAAGTTGCGAGCCCTATCTACGGGGGGTAATAATTCACCCCCCATAGCGAGAGGTGGAATGTCCGAATGAACCTGGGATGAAGATATGCAAAGCCACTCGGTCTTGTCGGGGTTGAGTTGAAGTCTGTTCCTCCCCATCCAGACCCGAACCGCCTCCAGGCAACGGGACATCACGTTGAGGGCATCACTGGGGTGGTTTGGGGTCGAAAAGAAAAGTTGGGTATCATCAGCATACTGATGATACCCAACTCCAAAACCACGAATGATCTCACCCAGCGGTTTCATATAGATGTTGAACAGGAGAGGCGAGAGGACCGACCCCTGAGGAACTCCACAAATGAGAGACCTCGCGGTCGACCTCTGCCCCCCTGCCAACACCGACTGCGAGCGTCCCTGGAGATAGGAGGAGAACCACTGTAAAACCGTGCCTCCCACTCCCAGTCCCCTGAGACGCCGCAGCAAGATACCATGGTGGATGGTATCGAAAGCTGCTGAGAGGTCTAATAGGACTAGAACAGAGGAATGTCCCCTGTCCCGAGCCCTCCAGAGATCATTCACCAGCGTGACCAATGCCGTCTCCGTGCTGTACCCGGGCCTGAAACCCGATTGGTACGGGTCTAGATAATCCGCTTCATCCAGGACCAGAGGGAGCTGATGTGCCACCACACTCTCAACAACCTTCGCAAGAAAGCGAAGGTTGGAGACCGGACGAAAGTTGTTCAATACAGCTGGGTCCAAGGCAGGCTTCTTGAGGAGGGGCCTCACCACCGCCTCTTTCAAGGCGGCGGGGAAGCTGCCCTCACTCAAAGAAGCCGATATAACTGCCTGGAACCAGCTGCGTGTCCTCTCCCGGGCTGCAGAGACCAGCCAGGAAGGGCACGGGTCCAATAAACATGTGGAGGTACTCAGTCTCCCCATGATCCTGTCCACTTCCTCCGGAGTCACAGAGTCAAACTCCTCCCAGATGATATCGACAAGACCGCCCGTGTCCTGCTCGACAGACTCTGCCCAGTCAGAGTCCAGACCGGTCCGAATCCGAGCGATTTTGTCCGACAGATGCTGGTTAAACTCCTCGGCACGACCCTGCAAGGGTTCCTCCCTCACCTCCTGATTCAGGAGGGAGCGAGTCACCCTAAACAGGGCGGCCGGGTGATTATCTGCGGACGCGATAAGGGTGGCGAAGTGGTTAGACCTCGCCTCCCTTATCGCAGCGAGATAAGACCTAGTATAGGTTCTTAACCGCAATCGGTCGGATTCGGATCGGCTGGATCTCCAACCGCTCTCTAGGCCCCGTCTCCGACGCTTCATCTCCCGGAGCTCCGCGGAAAACCATGGAGCCCGACGGGATCTGCACCGGGTCAGGGGCCGCAGGGGTACAACTCGGTCAAGAGCCTCAGTGGCTGCCCTTTCCCAGGCTTCCACTAAGGCATCTGCCGAGCTGTGAGCAAGGAAGGCAGGTGGGGACCCCAGCGCCGCCTGGAACCTCTGGGGATCCATTAAGCGTCTGGGGCAGTACCATTTAATAGGTTCCACACACCCACGGCGGGGGGTGGCAAAACGGAAGACCAGCCGCAGGAGATGATGATCGGTCCATGACAGGGGCATAACAATTGGGGAGCCCCCACCAAGATCATCTAACCACCGTCCAGATAAGAAAATTAGGTCAAGGGTGTGGCCTCCCTCATGAGTCGGTCCCGAAATTACTTGCGTCAGGTCCATGGCCGTCATGGAAGCCATGAACTCCCGAGCCAACTCAGATGATCCTCCCAGAGATGGTAGATTGAAGTCCCCCAAAACTATAAGTTTCGGGAACTCAATCACCAACCCAGAGAGGACATCGAGAAGCTCAGGCAGGGCTGCTGCTGCGTGACTAGGCGAAAGGTACACCAGCAGCAAGCCCAACTGCGCGCCAGGGCCGCATCTCAAAAAGAGAGACTCACACCCGACTATCTGGGGAACGGTGGCCTCCCGTGGACACAAGGTCTCCCTCATAACAACAGCCACTCCCCCACCCCTACCCTGAGCCCGAGGCCGGTGTAGCACCCGGAAACCTGGTGGGCAAAGATCAACCAGAGGAATACCGCCCTCTGGGCCCAACCAAGTTTCCGTGATGCAAGCCAGGTCCGCCTGCTCACCCTCGACCAAATCACGGATGAGAGGAGCTTTATTAGCGACCGACCTGGCATTCAAGTACACCAGCCGGAGCTCAGGAGGCTGCACATCCTCACTCCCGGGACCTCGGGGAGGAACCAGAGGGTCGGAGTGGGTCAGAGAGGGTCAGTCTGGATGGCCTCAAGGGAACCCGCTGGCCGCTCCGCTTGCAAATTTCGTTAAAGGTTCTGGCGGAGATGATGGACACAGCTGACCCTGAGTCCAACTCCATCATGCAGGGGACCCCTTGCAGCCTCACCCTCAGTTTTATTTTCGGGGTTAACGCCGCAGGAGCCCCTGTTAGAAAAACACCCGGCCGTCCCGCCGTGTGGCTCACAGTCAGTCCCGGCGACCGCTTCCCGGTACCTGTAGCGTACTGGAACTCGGCTTCCACCTCGTGCAGGCTGTCCCGCTGCTTGCTCCTGCAGACCGCCGCGATGTGCCCTGTTTTTCCACACGACCGACACTTTGCTGACTTGAATTGGCAGGTAGACCGGGGATGCTGTCCTCCGCAACTCGCACAACGGGTAGACCGGGAGCTGTTCGTGCTGCCGCCGGAGCACTGGGTAGACCGGGGTTGTCCGCAGCCGCTGTTCTGGGTAGACCGGGGCCCGCAACCACAATGCTGGGTAGACCGGGGGCGACTCACGCTGTGGCCGTGGAGCTGGGTAGACCGGGGACCGTTCGCTCCACATCTGTACTCCTGGGCTCTCTCGTCTGCTGTGGCTGGTCTCGGTTCCCTCCCGTTGTCTCTGTTGGGGTTGAAGGGTCGCTGTGGCCAGTTGATGGTGTCCACTTCCAGCTCTGCCTCATCTGCATCGCTGTACCCTCTCAGCTGGTGAATGGACCCGCCTTCCCTCGCATCGGACTCCTCAGCCGCGTCCCATGCTAGGAATTCTTCTTGGACATCCCGCAGGGTCAGTTTCTGTTTGGCAAAAATTTTCTGGCGCAGCTTCCTGTCCCTCAACCCACAGACAATCCGATCCCGTAGTCGGATTTCTAAGTTTTCAAAATTGCAGAGGCGAGCTGCCTGCCTCAGAGCTGCCATGTATTGTTTGTCAGACTCACCTGGCCGCTGGTCCCGCTTCTCGAACCGGTACCTCCAGGCTATCTCGGACATCTCGGGCTTGAAGTGTTCGGACAGCTTCTCCAGCAACTCATTGTACCCGACGGAGTGGATGTCATCGGGAGCGCAGAGACCGACTGCCAGCTGGTACGTTTCTGTGCCGCAGCTGCAGAGTAGCACCGCCGCTCTCTGCCGGTCTTCCTTCACCCTGTTCGCTCGTAGGTAGCATTCGAGCTGCCCCACGAACGCTTCCCACTCCTCAGGGCGGCCGCTATTGAAAAGGGGATACTGACCCAGTTGTGTCATTCTGCCGTCTCGGTCGTCCTGCGTCTGGATCCGGGGCTGCCGATTGGATTCCTTCCACGGCTAGCGTTGTCCGGTGCAGGATCCCACCCTCGTCACCAGTGCAATGTCGCGTGGTCACACAGAGAGACGGACACTTGAGCTGGGTAGTACTTCTTTATTTGGATCCGGGAATGAAGCTGGGGACAAAGGGGTTACCTGGTGTTTCTTATACCTGCCCAGGTGAATGGTGACCAATAGATTTGAACCTGGGCTTCCCGCCAGTGCAGGTGGCCAATAGGTTTAAACCCTGGCTTCCCGCCAGAGCTGACCATGCCTGGGCTGTCAATCACTCACTCTGTTCAGGCTTTCCCGCCTAAGCAGTTATTGCCTGGAGCTGTCCAGCCCCCTGCTGCGCTGGCATTTCCTGTGTATGCTTAGCAGCATACACTACAGTTCTTATTGTGCTAGACTGGGCTTTTAGAATCTCACTTTTCAAAGTTTCCCAAGCTTCTTGGGTTGTTTTTACCTTGAGAGTTCTCATCCATGGAATCCTTCCAAAGCTCTCTCTATGTTTATTGAAATCAGCTCTCTTAAAAGTCGAAGACTCTAGTTTGACTGTATTCTATTGCTTGTGCTTGCATAATGTTGAATTCCAATACTGCATGATCACTCACCCCCCCAAGGTTCCTGTGCCTTCAACCCCTTCTATCATTTCATCTCTTTTGTTGTTGTTGTTAGCTGCAAAGTCGTGTCCGACCCATTGCGACCCCATGGACAATGTTCCTCCAGGCCTTCCTGTCCTCTACCATCTTCTGGCGTCCATTTAGGTTCACGCCTACTGCTTCAGTGACTCCATCCAGCCACCTCATTCTCTGTCGTCCCCTTCTTCTCTTGCCCTCAACCTTGCCCAGCCTTAGGCTCTTCTCCAGTGAGTCCTTCCGTCTCAGTAGTGGCCAAAGGATTTGAGTTTCAACTTCAGGATCTGGCCTTCTAAAGAGCAGTCAGGGTTGATCTCCTCTAGGACTGACCGGTTTGATCACCTTGCAGTCCAAGGGACTCGCAGGAGTCTTCTCCAGCACCAGAGTTCAAAGGCCTCAATTCTTTGGTGCTCAGCCTTTCTTATGGTCCAGCTTTCACTGCCATACATTGCAACTGGGAAGACCGTAGCCTTGACTATACGCACTTTTGTTGACAGGTGATGTCTCTGCTTTTTAGGGTGCTGTCTAGATTTGCCATGGCTTTCCTCCCCAGGAACAAGCGTCTTTTAATTTCTTGGCTACAGTCCCCATCTGCAGTGATCTTGGAGCCCAGGAAAACAAAATCTGTCACTACCTCCATTTCTTCCCCATCTATTTGCCAGGAATTGAGAGGGCCGGATGCCATGATCTTCATTTTCTTAATGTTTAGTTTCAACCCAACTTTTGCACTCTCCTTCTTCACCCGCAACAAGAGGCTCTTTAGTTCTTCTTCACTTTCTGCCATCTCTGTTAGCGAGATTTAAATCCAGTATGGGTGATCCATTGGTTCTCTTCTCTACTTTTTGGGAAACAAAATTGTCTGCTAGGTTCGTCAGGAACCTGTTTAATCTTCCACTTGGTGCAGAGTTTGTCTCCCAGCTGATGTCAGGGTAATTAAAGTCCCCCATTACTATTGTGATGTGCTTCCTACATACCTTAGTTAACTGACTAGCAAAAAGTTCATCTATTTCCTCTGTTTGGTTGGATGACCTATAGTATACACCTATGGTAATGTCATCGCCCCCCCCTTTATATCTATGGAGATTCTCAGTCATCCAGGTCATAGTTGTCCCAAAAATGCTTCTTCACGAGGCAACTGGACTTTCTTGTTTTTCTTTGAAGACGTTTCGCTTCTCATCGAAGAAGCTGTTGAAGGAAAAGTCTTCATCATGGTTCAGTCCAAGCCGGGAATAAACATCATGGCGACTGCTTTAGAAAGAAGGTTGCAGTTTATAGAAGAGGAGAGCCAGGGAGAAAGATGGCTCTGGAAGAAAAGAGAGGAGGGAGTGGGGTTTTATAACTTCTTGAGCCTTTTGTTCAGAGTTGTTTGTTAGATATTTTGTGCCAGCCATTGGCAGTTACCCAAAAGGGTCATCAGATGGAAGCAAAGAGGCTTCTTTGCTTCCACTGATGAGCCAGGGGTCTCAGACCCCTACAGCCCCATTGGCGAGAGAGTTTTATGGTCAGGGAGGGACCAAGACCCCCCATAAATACCTCTGCACGAGGGGCTGCTCTTTGTTCTAGCCTCTCTTAAGATTCTACTCCTAGCTCCTAGTTCTTCTTCTGTTTTAGTTATGTAATGCTAGCTTGCTTGCTTTTATTTTGTTTCTCTCTCACATGCAGGCATGAATGCTTTCATGCCAAGTATTTCTTTCTCTTTAATCTATCGTTGAATAAAGCTAATATGATTGCATCTCTGCGTGATGCCTTTTACTTGGAAGCACCTTAACGATCCATCGACCTCATGAGATCATCTCACAAGTTGGTAGCAAGAGGATGGTTTAAGGGATCGCTTCCAAGCACTACAATATGTCTGGAAGATCCAGCACAAATCCATTTATAACAGATGGCAGGATCTCTCCGATTGTGACCAGGAGTCTTCGATCAAAGACGGCATCCCTGCCTACAGCCAAGCCTTCAGCTCCTGAAGCAATCTCCGCTGCAGAGGAAAGCATAGAAGGCTTGCAGACTGCCCAAGACTGCCCAGATGCTGCAGAAACAGACCTGGCTGAAGCCAAACGCCGCGTGGGCAAGATGACTGCACAGGAACGTGAAGAGCTGCTTGTAAAGCTACTTGCAACGCAAAAGAGGGGGACACCAGCGCAGGAAGCCTCTGAACACCTGGTGAGTCTTTCCCTAGTGACCACGAGGCCTTCAAATATGGCGCCCGCCACCCTTAGTGACCCCGGGACCCCAGGGCTTTTGGCGTGAAGCCCCCCCCAGCTGTGAGCTACAGCTTCCTGGGGCAACCGGAAACAAGATGGCGGTCCCCAGTAACGCCACACGGTCTAACAAAGACAGGCCTCAACTAAGCCTGGAAGGCCAGCAATCCCTGGCATCCAGCCGAAATAGCATGCAATCCCTGGCATCCGGCCAAAGTAGCATGCAAATTCCTGGGTCCTCCCCACCACAAAGCCTAAAGTCCTATGATGACAATGAGGTCTGCCCAGCCGAAGCTGATACAAATACGGCAGCACTTAAAACAGCCATCCAGGTCCTAGCTGCAGCCCTGGAGGCCAAAAAGACATCGGGAGCGACCAGCCTCCCTCCAAGGCCTCCTACCCTCTCCCCAGGGCCCAACTGCCAGGGGGGGGTCCAGCCTGGAGCCTCCCAAAAATCAACCCCCGCGGCCTCCCACCTTCTCTTCAGGTCTTCAGGACCAGCGATGGGCTTCTCAAGGCAAATCAGGAAATTCAGGCAATCCATGTGCTTGCAATCCTCAGGAGGAATCAATGCAGCATAAAACAAAGACTCAAATGCAGGCTGGCAAATCTGGGCTCCGCCCCCCCAATGCATCCTGGGAAGAGAAGAATCTCGAGCATGCCCAGACGGATTTGACAAATAATCAAGGAAAAATCCCCTCCTCGACCACTAGAGGGATTCCTTTCCCTTTACCTTTTATGTCGATGGACACCTCTGAAATGTATGCTAACGGAACTGAGAGGGATTTTTCCCCAGCATCTAATCTTCCGAATGACTTTAAAAAACTGCAACTTGGGGGGGAGAATTACAATAGTTGGAGTAGAGATATACAGGTATATCTCTTAAAGAGTGGGACTCTAGAAATGGTTCAGAAACCACCTCCTCCCCCGTGGGGACCCCGAGAAGAGTGGAGACACCGTCAGGCTTACTCCACTCTGCTCAGTTCGCTGGATAATAACTTGTTCTCCAGCATTCCAGTGGGACTCAGAGCTGGTGAAGTTTGGCAGTTATTATACAATTTATTCAACAGCGATACCATTGGTTCCATCACCAGATATACAACTGAGTTTTATATAACCAGACTGATGTTTGGTGCCAGCATGCCTGAACATCTTGCAAAATTAAAGGCACTCAGGGCAGAATTGATGTCCAGAGACCACCCAGTGACTGATGCGAACATGGTCGCGGTCATTATTGCTTCCCTGGACAGGAGTTGGAGCAATTTCATTGTTTCACTCGAAGCAGCCAGGAGGGAAGACATAAATCTGTCCTACCTCACAGGGAGACTCATCGAGGAAGATAGAAGGAGAAGAGATGCAGGAGAATACGCCAGAGTCACCACTCAGCAAGCCAGAAGGGGGCGCCACAACTCAGAGCAAATTAATGCTCTACTTAAGTGTTTCATCTGTGGCTCTGAGGAGCACCTCAAGAAAGACTGCCCCCATCAACAACAAGCACCCAAACGTGGTCCCAATCAAGTAAGGGGCAAAGGGCAAGAAAGGGGTGTGGCAGGGGCAAAGGAAATACCAAGGGAAATTTTCTGCATACTTGTTCCCTCACCCCCACAACAAAGGCTGATAGCTCCACTGACTTATGGTTACTGGACTCTGGAGCTTCTTCTCACATTACTAATATGAGTCAAGGTTTTAAAAGGTTAAAGAAAATTAACTCATCTGTCAAAGTGGCAAATGGTGATAAAGCTTTAGTTGTTGGGGAGGGCGTTGTTTCTGTACCTGGACTTGGAAAAGTTGAAGGTGTTTTACATGCCTCCTCCATTGCCAACAACCTATTAAGCATTATCAAATTATGTGACGATGACAAAGTGGAAGTTTTATTTTGAAAGGGGGGAGGTCATGTCACCCGGAACCAGAGGGTCATTGGAAATATTGCCATCATAAATGGCTTACCATATTTTTCTCCTGAGAGCCCACCCACCTCAGAAGGGGCCCCAAGGCTTTCCAAGGGCAATGTGGGCAAGGAACCTGAATCTCAGCAGGCACCTACAGCACCACTCAAAGCAACTAGAGCCAAGAGGGTGTCAGTGGGGAAGCCGCTCCACGATAAGTGTGCACATCTATTACACAGAAGATTAGGTCATGTGAGCTTCCCTGTAGTTAAAAAGATGGGAGAATTTGCTGAGGGAGTCCAGCTCAAGGATTGTGACGTGTTTCTGGACTGTGCCATTTGCAAGAAGACAAAGAGGAAGGCTGCCCCCATTTCTAAAATGTCACTGCGCAAGGCCCAGTACCCGTACCAACTAGTACATGTTGATCTGGTTGGGCCTTTTACACCATCCCTAGGAAAGAAAAAGTATTTTCTCACTGCCGTTGATGATTTTTCACGATACGGCCACGTGTATACCCTCACAGAAAAATCTGAAGCCTTTGACGCCATAAAGTCACTGTACAACTTTATAGAGACCCAGTATAAGACCAAGATCGCACAATTGCAGAGCGATCGCGGGGCTGAGTTCATGTCCTGAAAGTTCCAGGACTGAGTAAGGCGTAAGGGCATCCGCCATTTCCTTACTGCACCATTCACCCCCGCTCAAAATGGTGTAGCTGAGAAAAGAAATGGAATCCTGCAAACCATGATGTGTAGTCTGATTGCAGACGCTGGAGTCACAGAATCATACTGGGGGGAGGCAGTCCACTACGCCAATTACACCTTAAACCGCACCTGGAGCAGTGTTGTGAACCAGACCCCATATTTCCTGGTTCACGGTAGGAAACCAAATCTGGGACATTTACGTGTGTTTGGTTCCTACGCATGGGTGCACATCCCCAAGCAGCTGTGGAAGAAGGGGAGATCTGTCTCCCAGAGACTAAGGTTCTTGGGCTATGCTCCTGGCTCCAAGGCCTATCGTTTCCTGGGAGAAGGGGGCAGGCCTGTGACTTCCCAATCTGCCTCTTTCGAAGAGGACTCCAATTGGACCCAGATCCACTCGAATGATCTGAGCCCATATGCCAACCGACCCAGCAAGGACACACCGACCACGACATCACCTGAGATGACCAAATACACTGCCACTGACGAAAGTGAGGAACAAGACGAAGATGCGTCCAGTCCCATGGAGGAAGACATGCCATCTTCACCCCCAGCGACGCCTCAGAGACCCACGGAAGAAAAGGGCGGTGAGTGGCAGAAGGTAAGGAGGTCAAAGCGGTCCAACAAAGGAATCCCGCCAAAGAGAATTGACATTGGCCACATCGCGTCTGTCAACAGCGTTGTGGTCACCCCAAAATCCTTCTCTGACATCCAGGAGCTGCCCATCGAAGAGCAGGAGAAATGGCAGCTCGCGATGGAGAAGGAGATGCAGAGCTTAAAGAAACTCAAAGTCTTCACCCCCCAGCAACCACCAAAGGAGAGGAAAGTCATTGGCACAAGGTGGGTTTACAAAGCCAAACCACTTGCCAAAGGCCTCTACCTGTATAAGGCCCGTTTGGTAGCTCAGGGCTTCGCTCAGCACTACATGGAGGACTACTCCGAGACCTACTCTCCAACCGTCCGGGCAGAGAGTGTCAAGGCCGCCCTCGTGACTGCAGCCGCTCTGGTAGAGGAAGTCTTCCAATTCGACATCCAGACGGCTTACCTCCACGCCAACTTGGACCGGCAGATCTACGTGAGGGCTCCTCCTGGCTACCAGCAAGAAGGGGGAAATACATGGTTGCTCCACAAAGGGTTATATGGCCTCAAGCAGTCAGGGAAATTATGGTATGACTGTCTTAGAAAGAGTTTAGAACGAGTTGGTTTCACTGCATCCCATGCAGATGAATGTGTCTTCACACGCAACTCCAAGGGTACCACAGAACGGGTGTTAGTTTATGTGGACGACCTATTATATGTAGGGCCTGACAAGGAAGGGTGTGATGAATTTGCCAAGGCCCTGGAAGAAAAGTTTACTCTGAAGTCTTTGGGGCGGGTTGACAAGTACTTGGGTGTGCATATTTTGGCCACTAAGGGGGGGTTCGCTCTATCTCAAAAAGAAAAGATAGAGGAATTATTGGCCAAATGCAAAATGACAGAATCTAATCCTACGCATAGCCCAATGCAAAGCGACTTTTACAACCACACTCATAAGGACGGTCCTGAGTTCACAGATAACACGCTTTACAGATCTGTGATTGGCTCCTTGCTATACATCAGCAATTGGAGCAGACTTGACATAGCTTTAGCTGTGAATCTATTGTCAAGGCACGTGGAACACCCAAAGGAATTCCACTGGACTGCTGTTAAAAGGGTACTTAGATACCTTAAGGGCACGGCTGATGCTCTCCTTATGCTAGAACCAGAAAAGGGGAAGACGGCCCAGCTCTCCGCTTACTCAGACGCAGACTGGGCTGGCGACACCAAAAGTAGACGGAGCACCTCTGGTTTCCTCATATTGCTAAATGGCTGTCCAATACATTGGCATGTTAGGCAGCAAAAATTTATTTCTTGCTCCACGGCCGAGGCTGAATATGCCAGCCTGTCAGACATGGCCAATGATTTGATTTGGTTCAATGAGCTGATAACAAGCATCTGGACATCTCCTCCTCTGCCCATCCAAATTCTAGAGGACAACACGGCCGCAATTGCAATCTCGGGCGCTTATGCAGTAGGATCTAGGTCTCGCCACATAGACATACGCTACAAAAATGTCAGGCAGCTTACCAAAGAGGGCTTTATACATGTTGAGCACTGTCACACAACTGACCAGATAGCTGATCAGTTCACCAAACCTGTTCCCATTGACCGGCACAACCTTCTGTGTAAGCGTTTGTGCTTGGCCTTCTGAATGTTTTTATGCATGTCTATGACACCTGCTCGCCCCTCACACACATTCACTGGTCCCTGTCATTGGCTGGCAAGAAGGGGAATTGTTAGATGTTTTGTGCCAGCCATTGGCAGTTACCCAAAAGGGTCATCAGATGGAAGCAAAGAGGCTTCTTTGCTTCCACTGATGAGCCAGGGGTCTCAGACCCCTACAGCCCCATTGGCGAGAGAGTTTTATGGTCAGGGAGGGACCAAGACCCCCCATAAATACCTCTGCACGAGGGGCTGCTCTTTGTCCTAGCTTCTAGTCTCTCTTCAGTTTAGTTCTTGTTCTGTTCCAGTTATGCTACGCTAGCTTGCTTTCTTTTCTTTTGTTTCTCTCTCACATGCAGGCATGAATGCCTTCATGCCAAGTAATTCTTTCTCTTTAATCTATCATTGAATAAACTTCATATGATTGCATTTCTGCGTGATGCCTTTTACTTGGAAGCACCTTAATGATCCATCGACCTCATGAGATCATCTCACATTGTTCCTGTGGAATGAACTTTGACCTGAGTCTGAGTGTGCCTTTCTGGTATTCTGATGGTGGTGGGTTAATCCTATTATGTCCCAAAGGTCAATCCTGCTTCTCTGGGGTTGTGGCTGATCTGTTAGATTTTTGGTGTGAGGGATTGTTGCTTCTAGGGACCATTCTTCCTAATCCCAGTTTCCTGACTCCAGTTTTTCTGACAAGATTATCATAACTGCAATTCTGCAGACTTGGTTTCTGTTTAGGACAGAGAGACTCAGGGGCGGGGTTGGTTTCTTCTTTTAAAATCCTTTAGACAGCACACTAAAAAGCAGAGATGTCACCCTGCCAACAAAAGTGTGTATAGTCAAGGCTATGGTCTTCCCAGTTGCAATGTATGGCAGTGAAAGCTGGACCATAAAAAAGGCTGAGCGCCAAAGAATTGAGGCCTTTGAACTCTGGTGCTGGAGAAGACTCCTGCGAGTCCCTTGGACTGCAAGGCGATCAAACCAGTCAGTCTTAGAGGAGATCAACCCTGACTGCTCTTTAGAAGGCCAGATCCTGAAGCTAAAACTCAAATACTTTGGCCACCTAATGAGAAGGAAGGACTCACTGGAGAAGAGCCTAATGCTGGGAAAGATGGAGGGCAAGAGAAGAAGGGGACAACAGAGAAGGAGGTGGCTGGATGGAGTCACTGAAGCAGGAGGCGTGAGCTTAAATGGACTCCAGAAGATGGTAGAGGACAGGAAGGCCTGGAGGAGCGTTGTCCGTGGGGTTGCGATGAGTCGGACACGACTTCGCAGCTAACAACAACAAGGATTTTAAATATTTTAAATATTTCCAAAAATATTTCTTTCTCTGGGAAAGGACTTCCCACAAATCCCCCCTTTGTGCCATAATAGTGTGGGTGACACACTTTTATTGGCACAAGGTTAAAATTGATCTTAAAATTGACTTGGTATACAAGCTTTAAACTGTTAATGCAAAAAAAAAACCCAACCCCAACCCTCTGTGATTATGAATGCTCTCTCTCTCTCTCTCTCTCTCTCTCTCTCTCTCTCTCTCTCTCTCTCTCTCTCTCTCTCTCTCTCTCTCTCTCTCTGTGTGTGTGTATGTGTGTGTGTGTGTGTGCAGCTACTAACACAAAACAGGCAATACAAACATTCTGGATAAATTTTCCCTCCCACCAGACAAAAGTCCAAGGTGATCAGGACTTGCTGTGCCAGCTATTCCCAAATGCCCTCACTCCATAAATACATTCAACTGTTTAATTACAACACAAATGGGGCAAGAAAGAAAACCTTACAGTGAGTTTCCACCCTCCCCCCATAGTCTTCCTAATTTTCTGCTGAGGCTTCACGTGGGGACCAATGGATCCAGGACTCCGTCCTTCCTCTGCAGCTTTCATAGGCATTTGGGGGGAATGGTAGGACATGGGAAGATCTGTTCCACTCTGGCTGCATGGTGGCTTTTTAGTGGATGGCTGGATTCAAAACCCAATTCCATGGTTCAAATGGATGGAGGCAGCATCTTCGGTCTGCTTCCAAAGGTTGGGGGGGTGTCATCTGTGTAGGACTGAAAGACATGAGAAGATCTCCTCCTGCCTTTCTGTGTGGATTCTCCAAGGAGAGACAGAAAAAGGCACAGCGAACCAAGCATAAGAAAAGGAGAAGTAGATTGGGGGGGGGGTAGCTTGTAGGCAGAGTTTGTAAAGGCATTAATACTGCAGTGGTTAAAGGAACAGATAAGATGGGGACAACACAGAAGTGGACAGAAAAGAGGCTGGATTCTGGTAAGAGAACAACAAAATGAAAGGTCTCACTTCGGAACTGAACATTGTAACATGTTAAAGAGGACTTTAGGACTTGCAATTTGAAAAATGCCGGTCACGTTTCAGGAAAAGGATAGACAAATAAAACCCGTTTACAACACATAAAGAAAATGCAAGAGTGAAACTTTTCCAGCATATGAACTTAAAACATTCCCTCCTGGTAATTCTGGGCTGTTCTTAAGAGTACAGAGAGAGAAAGGAGAAAAGAAAAAAAAAACATTTCTCTTCACTCTGTTTGTTGGCCAGACAAACTGAGGGATTTTGGTGGCTTATTTTAAGCAGAATTTCTAGAAAAGGAAAACAGAAGTCTTAGTTTTACACATCCTAGTCATTCCCACCATAAATCTCACTTAACTCAAATTAGGGAAGGCACAAATCTTAAACATAGCACGTGGTTGGAGAGAGAGGGAGGGAGGGGGGAGAGGGAGGGAATCACTATTTCTTGTTTTCCCTTTGTTATGTATTGGGCTTAATTGTAACACCACGTGGTAAGCTGGAGCTAGCTAACAGCTCCCAGCATCTCAGACACCCCGTCTCCAGTGCTGCTATTGGCTGCCCCTAGGTGGCAATGGGTTGCTTTAAACCTATTGGCTGCTGCCTAGGGGCCAGGCTATAAATTGCTGCAGGCTGCAGCTCAGTTCCTCTTGTTCAGATCCTGCAAGCAAATAAACATGACCATTGCTGAACTCACTCGCCTCGTCTTCATTCTTGCGCAACAAACTCACTACACAACACTGGCGACGAAGATGGGATCCTGTTTCTCCAAAGGAGCTGATAGTCACTAGGGGAGAGGCAGCGCACGCCTGGAGGGAAATTCCCCCCCCCTACGGTTGGCTAGCCAGATACGCTAGCGATCACGTGTTCAGTGGATCAGTCCCTGGGCAACAGAGGAGCAGGATCAGAAGACGCAGGAACCAGCCGAAAAGACCAGAAGAATGCCCAAGGTCGGAAGGCTGTGAGAGTTCAATATCAAGCAACCAGAAGGATGGCCATCGTATCTGTCCCAGGTCGAAAACTACCTCCAGGCAAACCAGGTTGCAGAGGATGGACTGAAGGCTGCCACGCTGCTCTGTGTGTGTGGCCCAGCAACATTCGATCTGGCTGAAAATCTGTTCACGCCAATGCCACTGGAATCAGTCTCCTATGCTGATCTAAAGAAGAAGCTCAGAGAACACTTCCAACCAAAGATGTCGGTGATTGTTTGGCACTACGCCTTTGAACAATGAATGCAACAGCCCGGCGAGACAGCATCAGAGTACATCGCGGCCTTGAGGCAAGCCGCATGCCTGTATAAATTTTCAGACGTCGAAGAGCGACTTCAAGACCGGCTCATTTGCAGCCTATGAAATCGAGAGCTGCAGCAAAAACTTTTACTAGAGCAAACCTGTTGTTTGCTGAAGCCCAGGACGAAGTCATGGCAGACAAAGCTGCCAGGGGAGCCGTCAGTTTCCTGATGGGAGTATCGGGACGCTCCCATCACAACCCACGCAGCCGCATTCTGCACCAGTTGAAGCCTTTGGGTGGTCTTCAAGGGCAGTCCCATGTAGAGAGCATTGCAGTAGTCTATACGGGAGGTAACGAGCACATGAGTGACCGTACGTAGGGCATCTCGGTCCAGATAGGGGTGCAACTGGCGCACCAGGCGAACCTGTCTCCCTCCGCAGCTGAGCTCGATGGAGGAAACTCCTGGGGTGAATCTGCAGGGTGGTCAAGTGGGAGAGAAATGCCTAGTGGAACCCCAGAAGGATCTGGGGGGTGGTGTCCAACTTGGGCTTCTTGGAGTCGGACTTCCACTCACCTGGATAAACTGTGTAGCAAGTGACAGTTTTTTCCAGCCAGTTGGCCAACTCTCACATGTGGAGAATGTTCGCTACTTTGCTGTTGCAGTACAATTTTGTGGCCCTATGGACTATTAATTTTGAATAGTAGGACCTTGTGGATTATAAATTTTGACTGAGTGATAATCTTGGATTTTGGACAACTGCTTTGGAGGTGAGCCTCACAAATAGAATTGGATTACAAATATTTTTGTTCTTCTTTGTTGTCCCTTCTTTTACAGGGAGTTTATTGGATTATAGAGACTATAGAGACTATAGATAATAATAATAATAATAATAATAATAATAATAATAATAATAATAATAATAATAATAATAATAATAATAATAATAATAATAATAATAAAGTTGGAAGGGACCTTGGAGGTAATCTAGTCCAACCCCCTGCTCAGGCAGGAAACCTTATACCATTTCAGGCAAATGGCTGTCCAGTCTCTTCTTAAAAACCTCCAGTGTTGGAGCATTCACAGCTTCTGGAGGCAGGTTGTTCCACTGGTTAATTGTTCTAACTGTCAGGAAGTTTCTCCTTAGTTCTAGGTTGCTTCTCTCCTTGACTAGTTTCCATCCGTTGCTTCTTGTCCTGCTTTCAGGTGCTTTGGAGAATAGCTTGACTCCCTCTTCTTTGTGGTAGCCCCCGAGATATTGGAACACTGCTATCATGTCACCCCTCACCCTTCTCTTCATTAGACTACACATACCCAATTCCAGCAACCGTTCCCTATATGTTTTAGCCTCCAGCCCCCTAATCATCTTTGTTGCTCTTCTCTGTACCCTTTCTAGAGTCTCGACATCTTTTTTACATTGTGGTGACCAAAACTGGATGCAGTATTCCAGGTGTGGCCTTACCAAAGCATTGTAAAGTGGTATTAGTACTTCACTTGATCTTGATTGTATCCCTCTGTTAATGCAGCCTAGCACTGTGTTGGCTTTTTTGGCAGCTGCAGCACACGGCTGGCTCATATTTAAGTGATTGTCTACTAGGACTCCGAGATCCCTCTCACAGTTACTACTATTGAGCAAGGTACCACCTATACTATAGCTGTGCATTTGATTTTTCCTGCCTAAATGTAGAACCTTACTTTTTCACCATTTAATTTCATTTTGTTAGATAGTGCCCAGTGTTCGAGTCTGTCCAGATCCTTCTGTATCTTAAGCCTATCTTCTGGAGTATTGGCTATTCCTGCCAGCTTGGTGTCGTCTGCAAATTTGATGAGTTCCCCATCTATCCCCTCATCCAAATCGTTAATGAAGATATTGAAGAGCACTGGGCCCAGAACAGAGCCCTGGGGCACCCCACTACACACTTCCTTCCATGTAGATGCGGTTCCATTGAGGACCACACGCTGAGTACGGCCTGTCAGCCAGCTACGAATCCATCTGGTGGTGATGCTATCTAACCCACATTTTTCTATCTTATCAAGTAGTAGGTTGTGATCTACTTTATCAAATGCCTTACTGAAGTCCAAGTAAATTATATCTACAGCATTCCTCTGGTCCACTAGTTTTGTTACTTGGTCAAAGAATGTAATAAGATTTGTCTGGCATGATCTGTTTTTGACAAACCCATGTTGACTTTTAGTGATGACTTTGTTTGCATGAAGGTGTTCGCTGATTTGTTGTTTGATTATCTTTTCTCCCTCCCTCCCTCCTCACTATCTTCTTCACATTCCCAGCTTCTCCATCCCTCCTTCCCCCGCCCTCTCTCCTCCCACTCTCCTTCACATTCCCAGCTCCTCCCTCTCTCTGTCCCTCCTTCTCACGCAATTCTTATACATGCGGGGAGGAGCGGGAGGCGGGCCGAGGGCGGGGGCCATCCCAGTAAAAACGAAACCTTGGCGGGCTCCGGCCGAAGATAGCGGGGCCGGGCGGGTGAACGGGCCATGGAGGTGCTGCTGGCGGCGGGCGCGGCAGTGCTGCTGGGGCTCTACGTGCTGCTCTACTACAACTTGGCTTTGGCCACCCGGTGCCGGAACGCGGTCAGCCTGCGGGGCAAGACGGTTCTCATCACAGGTAGCTCCAGGGGGCTGCTCCGCTCCCATCCGAGGCAGGGGGGGGCATCGCCTTTCTTTCTTATGAAATAACCCCAACCCACACCCCCACCTCAGTGGCTCCAGGCAGGATCAGAATCCTGGAGTAAAAGCGCAGCTCGAAGGTCAAAGAGAAATGCGGGTCGCAGGTTAATCATAAACCAGGCTGTCCACTGAGATTCTCCCCCATCCAGGTTGACCCAAAGGTGCTTTTGACCAAACTGGGAAAGTCCACCCCAAAAGCGCCTTCGGAATAAAGCCGGTGAGAACCCGAAGGGCAGCAGCGGAACCAGGGAGGGTCTGCAGAGATCAGCCTGGGACCCCTGCCCGGGAAGGGAGGGGGCGGTGCGGGAGAGCAGGGGAGAAAGCTCCCCGCTGGGCTGCTGGAGAGCCCTGCCTGGCCCAGTCCGAAGGAGCGACAGAAGAAGCTTCCTGGACGAGAAGCGAAAGGTCTTCATAGAAAATCAAGAAAGTCCACGTGCCTCCTGGAAAAGCCCCTTTGCTACAACAGAATAACAGAGTGCTGGCAGAGGGCCCTCGGAGGTCTTCTAGTCCAACCCTCCTGCTCGAGTAGGAGATCCTAATCCATTCCAGAGAAGGGGCTGTCCAATCTCTTCTTGAAAACTTCTCCTGTTGGAGCAACCATTATTTCTGGAAACAAGCCATTCCACAGATAAATTCTTCTCATGGTCAGGAAATTTTTCCTTAGTTCCAGGTGGCTTCTCTCCTCGATTACGATTTAGTTTCCATTCCTTGCTTCTTGTCCTGCCTTCAGGTGCTTTAGAATATAATAGAAATAGAAATAATAGAAATAGAAATAGAAATAGAAACAAGAATGGAATGGAATGGAATGGAATGGAATGGAATGGAATGGAATGGAATGGAATGGAATCAAATCAAATTGAATCGAAAATATGGAGTGGAGTGGAGTGGAGTGGAGTATAGTAGGGACCTTGGAGGTCTTCTAGTCCAGCCTCCTGCTCAAGCAGGAGAACCTATAGCAGGTTTTTCATGCCTAAGGCAGGACTAGAACTAACAGTCTCCTGGTGACCCAGCTGCCTTTCATGCCGAAGGCAATTGGTGATTGGCTTGAGTCAGTAAAATTTATCATCTCCTGGTTTCTACCTGAGACAATTTTTGCTCTATGAAACTCGGAAAATGTATATCTTATATGAAGTCAACAGGTGGAAGAGAAATCCGAGATTGTGGCTGGATGGAATTGATCCCATCCTGAAAAAGTGGTCATTTTAAAGAAAGAAAGGCAACAGAAGAAATGGATTTTTTGCCAAGAAAGAAATGCATAAAGAGACCTGGTACATAGTTATTGTTTTAGCTCTATTTCCTTCCTTCCTTCCTTCCTTCCTTCCTTCCTTCCTTCCTTCCTTCCTTCCTTCCTTCCTTCCTTCCTTCCTTCCTTCCTTCCTCCCTCCCTCCCTCCCTCCCTCCCTCCCTCCCTCCCTCCCTCCCTCCCTCCCTCCCTGCACTCTTCTTACCATTGCTTAACCTGAAAGGAAACAGAGCAGTGTTTCTCCATCCTGGCAACTTTAAAATTTCTGGACTTCAACTCCCAGAATTCCTTACCCAGCAGTACTGACATTGACAGCCATTCCAGCAATGACATCCATCCGCCACGTGTGCTTGTCAGGCTGACTGAAGTATCCATAGACTCGGAATTGTCCACTGATTTGCCAGAGAAAGACAATTGGCCGGCCTGGAGGAGGGGAGGCCAATTTCACCCAGTCCTTACTCTCTTTGCGTCAACTAGGACCAAATTTCTGAGAGATCCTGAAACTGAGCACCAGGGACTTGCCCCTCTTCCAAGTAGCCATTGGAACAGAAGGACAGGTAGTCCTTAACGTACGACCAAAATTGAGCCCAAAATTCCCATTGCTATGCAAGAGAGTTGTTAAACAAGTTTTGCCCCATTTTATGACCCTTCCGACTACAGTTGTTAAGTGAATCCGGCTTCCCCCATTGTCTTCGCTCGTCAGTAGGTTGCAAAAGGGGATCACGTGATCCCGGAACACTGTGACCATCATAAATATGAGTCTGTTGCCAGGCTTCTGAATTGTTATCATGGCCCATGGTGCTGCAATGTTCATAAGTGTGAAAAACAGTCATAAGTCACTTTTTTCTGTGCCATTGTGACTTTGGTCATTAAACGAATCATTGTAAGTCGAGGACTATCTGTAGTATTTCCAGAGTCTGCAGGAATAAGTAAGTTTTAACTTAAAAGTGTTTTACAGTCTTCTGATTGGCTTTGTTTATGCTCTGCTAAGTAACTCTGTTTATCCCCGGATCAGAGGGAGAAAACAGGATTTAGTTACTTCCTCTCATCCATGCATTAATGCAGACATGTCAAACTCGTGACGTCACGTGACGCAACATATCGGGATGGTTTGGCCATTGCCTGCAAAGGGGTAGGCACAGCTTCTGCGTGATGCGATCGGCCCACGGGCCGGCAGTTTGACACCCCTGCATTAATGCATGACTGGCCTTCAAATTGTTTTGCAACTTGTGTTTGTAAAGTGACATCCTGCAGAGCCAGTGTTGGGAGACCTGCGCCATCTTCTGGTCTGACAGGAACATTGCATTCCATTTTTTGAAATGCCTTTCTTTTTTATTATTATTACTAAATTTATTTCCCACCCATCTCACTACAAAGTGGTCCTTTCAGAGACCTAAAAGGACTCCAGGCATCTCAGTCAGGAATGCTGAACTGTACTTCAACCATCCCATGGATTGTTGGATGTCGGAATTGGGTAAAAACCACACAACAGGAAAAAAATCAGTGTTCGATTTTCATATGTTTGAAATATTAGAACCCTGTGAAAAAAAATTCAGTGCTGCTGTACCTTCAAACGATGACTAAAATAATGGTTGTAAGTCGAGGACTATTTGTATTACCCCTGAATGAGTTTAAGCTATTCTTTTTTGTTGATGTAAGACTGCTGTTAAAGAGTTGTGAAAATCACGCCCTGAGCCAGGGTTTCTCAACTTTAAGATGCTTTTAATTCCGGGAGTTGAAGTCCACCTGTCTTACGGTTGCCAAGGTTGACAAACGCTGCCACACAAATGCTTCCATGTGTGACACACCACAAAAACTGCAGGCACACAAATGCAGGCCCAGCTCCTGGGTCCCCATCAAAGGCTGGGCAATCTCTGTGAATCCTTTCTCTGGCCTTTCCTAGGTGGAAATACTGGGATCGGGAAGGCCACAGCGGTGGATCTGGCCCGGAGAGGCGCCCGTGTCATTCTGGCCTGCCGCGACAAAGCAAGAGGAGAATCGGCTGTGTGCGACATCAGACGGGTAAGCGCCTGCCGTGCGGGTCTCTCCTTCCTTCCGTTCTTCAGCACTCAGGGCTTTTCCTGATGGTTTTTATTTACTTATTTAGCGCATGGCATCTACCGAGATCATGCAATTCCTTATATGCAGTGCAGATAAAATGCAGTACACTGGCAGATGCAAATGTAAGTTTAAAGTAGGAACAAATATGTGTATATCAAATAAATGGTCAGTACAATGTTGTTGTTAGTTGCGAAGTCGTGTCCGACCCATCACTACCCCATGGACAATGTTCCTCCAGGCCTTCCTGTCCTCTACCATCTTCTGGAGTCCATTTAAGCTCACGCCTCCTGCTTCAGTGACTCCATCCAGCCACCTCATTCTCTGTTGTCCCCTTCTTCTCTTGCCCTCGATCTTTCCCAGCATTGGGCTCTTCTCCAGTGAGTCCTTCCTTCTCATTAGGTGGCCAAAGGATTTGAGTTTTAGCTTCAGGAACTGGCCTTCTAAAGTCAGGGATGATCTCCTCTAGGACTGACTGGTTTGATCATTTTGCAGTCCAAGGGAGTCACAGGTGTCTTCTCCAGCACCATAGTTCAAAGGCCTCAATTCTTTGGCGCTCAGCCTTTCTTATGGTCCAACTTTCACTGCCATACATTGCAACTGGGAAGACCATAGCTACTGAGATCATGCAATTCCTTATATGCAGTACAGATAAAATGCACTATACATGCAGATGCAAATGTAAGTTTAAATAAAGTATGAACAAATATGTGTATATCAAGTATGTGGACAGTACAATAAATATAAAATATTAAGTTAGGGTAAAACCACAAAATCGCCATAATATGGCACTATAGAGTCAGATGTTATACAGGTAGTCCTTGATTTACAATAGTTAGTTTAGTGATTATTCAAAGTCTGAAGGCACTTATGACCATTTTTCACACTTAACGACCATTGCAGTATGGTCACATGATCAAAATTCGGATGCTTGGCAACTGACTCACATTTATGACGGTCGCAGTGACCCGGTGTCATGCAATCTCCTTTTTGAGATGTTCTGACAAGCAAAAACAATAGGGAAGCCATATTAGCAAACAAGTTACCAATTTAACAATTTAGCATGATTGGCCTTCAAATTGTTTTCTAACTTGTGTTGGTAAAGTGACACCCTGCAGAGCCAGTGTTGGGACACCTGCGCCATCCTGGGGTCATGCAATCTGACAAAGTCCAGGGGGAATCCAGATTCACTTAACAACCATGTAATTTATTTAACAACGGTGGTGATTCACTTAACAACTGTGGCAAGAAATTGACTTAACAACTGTCTCCCTTAGCAACAGAAATGTTGGACTCAATTGCAGCTATAAGTCAAGGACTACTTGTATATTTAATAGGTGGACAATACAATAGACGAGATAAAATATTAAGTTAGGGTAAAACCATGATAAAATCACCACAATATGGCGCCATAGAGTTGCAGTGGGATGTTATAATTCGTTATCTAAGGAAGCTAAAACCCTTTAACTGCTTCTGGTGTGAATTGAAATTTCTTAATGAGACTTTCTTGGGCTATATGTTTTATTGTTTGTTCCTGTCAAGGAATTGTGCAGCAGCTGTCCAGATGAAGTTTAATTTACCTCAGGATATTCCTCTGCTCCTGTAAATATATATATTTACAGCAGTCTTTGTCATCATCCAGAGAGAAAGAACACAAGATAGTCAGGAATACAGGGATATCACGGATATTCTGGATGATGACAAAGACTGCTGTAAGTGTGTGTGTGTGTGTGTGTGTGTGTGTGTGTGTGTGTGTGTGTGTGTGTGTTTATGTATATATAGTCTTTGAAATCATCCAGAAAAAAAGAACACAAGCTAGTCAGGAGCACAGGAATATCCTGAGGTAAATTAAACTTCATCTAGACAGCTGCTGCACAATTTCTTGACAGGAACAAACAATAACACATATAGCCCAAGAAAGTCTCCTTAGGAAATTCACACCAGAAGCAGTTAAAGGATTTTAGTTTCCTTAGATATCAAATTATAACACCCCACTGCAACTCTATGGCACCATATTATGGTGACTTTATCATGGTTTTACCCTAACTTAATATTTTATCATTTACATAACTGTAACTGTAACTAACTCAAACTATATAAATATAAATTATAACTATACATATAAATATAAGAATAAGTACAAATATAAATATACCTGTCAGGAACACAGGAACATTGTGAGGTAAATCTTAACAGCACACAGAGGACACAGAAGAAAAAGGCGGGAAAGAAGGGAACCTACCCCTCCGCACCCATGGCAACCAATCAGAGTGCAGATTGCCTCATGCAGGAGCCAGCACTCTCCAACCAATCAACTACGCTGAATTTGAGACCCCAACTCTTCTGATGCACCCCGGTCACCCTGCAGACCCCGAGCCATTCCCCACTTGAAGAGCTTTGCCTTCAATTCTGGCATGGCCCGTCCAGGTTCTGTCCGGGAGGCTCCATATTTTGGGGGGCAGCTGCATTCCTGAAAGTGCTTTTCTTGGATCTGCATGATCCGTTTGTTTCCGGTTATTAAAACTCATTCATTTTAACTGCCCTTCTTCATTCTAGACCCTAAGACTGTGATATATTATTATAGAATAACAGAGTTGGAAGGGACCTCGGAGGTCTTGTAGTCCAACCCCCTGACCAAGCAGGAGACCCCGAACCATTTCAGACAAGTGGTTGTCCAGTCTCTTCTTAAAAGCCTCCAGTGTTGTAGCATTCACAACTTCTGGTGGCCAGCTGTTCCACTGGTTAATTGTTCTCGCTGTCAGGAAATTTCTCCTTAGTTCCAGGTTGCTTCTCTCCTTGATTAGTTTCCATCCGTTGCTTCTTGTACTGTCCTCAGGTCCTTTGGAGAATAGCTTGACCCCCTCCTCTTCTTTGGGGCGGCCCCTTAATTAAACAAATTAAACCGCACTTGTTTTATGAATCCAGGATCCCCATTGATTTTGCTTGTGGGAACCCTCTTGGGACAATTACAAACAGTAACCACACGATCCCAAGACGCCGCCACCATGAGAAATAACGCTGGTTGCCAAGCACATGAATTCTGATCACATGGCCCCTGGGGATCCTGCGATGGTCGAAATTGTGAGGATCGGTCGTAAATCACTTTTCTCGGGCAGTATTGTAATTTCGAATGGTTGCAAGTCGAGGACTGCCTATATTGTTTTATTGCACACCACCTGGAGTGATTGTCAGGAGGCGAGCAGACATGGGTAGCAGGCGAGTAAACTGGGATCAGCCTTTGAAGCCGCACCCGATCCCGATTCTTCTCAGGATTCCTTCTGCTCCTTTTCCAGGAAAGCGGGAACTCGGAGGTGATCCTGATGATCCTGGATCTGGCCAACCTCAACTCCGTCCAAGCTTTTGCACAGACCTTCTTAAAATTGGAGCCCTGTCTGGACATCCTCATCAACAATGCCGGTGGGTGCCGAGCAGACCTCCCTCCGGGGTATCTGGGCGAGGAAGTGGGAATATTGTGGGGGTTTCCGGGATTTCTCTTCCTTTGGGGGTTTGGCCGTCACTTCAGAAGCAGTTCTCTCCTCTTTGTGGTTGGTTGCTTTTGGTATCCCACCTTTATTATTATTTTTACAAGTAAGTCGAGGTGGCGAACAGATCCAGCACGCCTTCCTCCTCCTATTTTTCTCAAAACAACAACCTGTGAAGTCGATTGGGCAATTTGCTTTCACGGCTAAAGTGGGACTAGAACCCTTAGACTCCTGGTGATTGGCCCAAAGTCTCCCAGTTGTCTTTCTTGCCTAAGGCAGGATTTGAATTCATAGCCTCCTGCTTTCTAGGTTTAACCACTAGAGCAAATTGGGTGCTTTAGAGATAGCCTACAACTTATGACCATTATGGTTGTAATGTGTGATAGTTATAAAGTGGGTCACCCCTGTGACTACTATGATTTCATGACCTTTGTTAAGCCAGTCGTGAAGTGAACCATTTGTTCACTATGGGGTGTTTTTGCTGAAAAGTGGATGTAAACTCTGTTTTTTGACAAAAATGTTGTAAATCCTCCATCACATGACGGTGGGCCAGGTTGTAAAGTGAACACCAATTCCCAAGCGCCTATAATGTGATCATGTAACACTGGGGTGGGGGGGAGGGAGCCGTTGCAACTTTCAAACTGGGTTGTAAATACATTTTGGGCATCTGCTGTAACTTCGAATGATCACGAAGTGACACGTTGCAAATTGAAGACTACCTGGAATTCGCTTACTTATTTTGGCAGGGGTCTTTAAGGACGGTCAAACCACTGATGGCTTTGACCTGGGTTTCCAGGTCAACCATCTGGCCCACTTCCTGCTGACCCACCTGCTCCTGGATCGGCTGAAGCGCTGCACCCCGAGCCGGATTATAATTGTGACCTCAAATATGCATTACTTTGGGGAGATTGACTTTCGGACTATCCACAAGCCGGCCGAGAGTCTTTGGCAGACCGTACAATCGTACTCCAACAACAAACTAGCCAACATTCTCCACTCACGAGAATTGGCCAACCGGCTGGAAGGAACTAACGTCACCAGCTACACAGTTCATCCAGGTGAGTAGAAGTCCCTTCCTCTCCTCCTATTCCTTCTCCCCTTTGCTTCCTTCTGCTCCTTTGCCTACATTTACCTTTCCTCCTGCTCTTCCTCCTCCTCCTCCTCCTCCTCCTCCCTTCCTCCTCCTTCCTCTCCTCTTCTTCCCCATCCACCTCATTCTCCTCCTCCTCCTCCTCCTCCTCCCTTCTCCTCCTCCTCCTCCTCTCCACAAGCCCCCCTCCCTTCTAGCACTGATGACGTTCCTGGGTTGAGTCATGAAATGTCTGTGTCACGGTTCCGATAGGTGAAACCAATTAAAAGAACTTCCAGGCAAAGATTTCTTCCTTAAAGCACATTTTATTCAGGAAAAAAGTATTGGCACTTACATAGTTGAACCCAAGACTGAAGTTCCCTCCCCCTGATACAATGCAACAAGTTGCAATTCCCACCACAGAAAGGCTGTCATAAATCACATTCACCAATTATTCTAAAACGTGGGCTCTCCTCCCAACTTCTCAACCCACCAAAACTTTATCTAACCTTGACCTTGTGTTCACACACAGCTGCAATTGTTGTGGTAGCATTCCCCTCCTCCCTCCTTCTACATCTAAATGTCTCAAACATCAGGAAAAGCACAGTTAAAGCAAAAGGTAAAATGGTTGCAGTTTCTTAATTGTCACATTGTTGACATCCTGCAAGAAAATAGCCAAACTCAGAGTGGACCAAGGACCTCACACTTGAACTCTGAGCTACAAATATTTTATCAGAACATTGTTATTTGACATTATTTATTTGAATGTATTAGTTGCCCCACTGCAATGACTTCATGCATGCAAAGGAGCACACATGCTCACAAACACACATGCACACAGAAACACACACACACACACAGAGAGAGAGAGAGAGAGAGAGAGAGAGAGAGAGAGAGAGGGGGGGGGGAGAAAGCCGCTGGCATCCTCACCCACTCAGCGTGAGCTCTTAAACTTCTGAGACATTTCCTATGTTGCCCAAAGGGTGCCAAGCGGCCCATGGTTCCCAGTGGGAAACGGGTACTGTGCAAAGGGATCATTCAGGATCTCCCTCCCTCTCCCCCCCTTTTGGGTAATCTTCCATCTGCAGCCTGTTCTCTCTTCCTTTGATTTCAGGACTTGTTAAAACCGAAATTTTTCGCTTCTGTCCCCGTTGGCTCTTCTGGTGTGTTTGGTTCAGGAAGCCGTTCAGCCGAAATTGTGATTCTGGTGCCCAGACCACCATCTACTGTGCCACCGAGAAGGATATCGAGCGGCTGAGCGGGCAGTATTTTATGGACTGCCAGCCGAAGGTGCCCAGTCGACAGGCCCGCGATGACCAGCTGGCCAAGAAGCTCTGGGAATTCAGCGAGAGGCTGCTGGGACTGACCAGCTAAATTTGTCCACTTTAAATTTCTCCCCTTATTTTTTTCTGAGGTGAAGGTAGGAAAACACACAGAAAAGCACGCACAAAATAACAGCAAAGCACCTGGGCAATTAGCACAGCCCCCCCCCCCCCCCGGGCTGTGTGCTTTCTCCATGGTACTTCTCTGTCTCCATGGAAATGACTGCAACTCGAAGGATACCTCTGTTAAAGAGCAGGTTGACCTCGACGTACAACCACGGTTGAGCCCAAAAGCTCTGTTGTTAAGTGAGACATTTGTTATGTGAGTCTTGTCCCATTTTACAACCTCCCTTGCCTCTATTGTTAAGTGAATCATTGCGGTTCAGCCACATCCATTACTTTAAGTGTCCATTGTTCTATTGTAGGTAAATCTTCTTTCTTCCAAT
The DNA here is from genome assembly GCA_024294585.1 of Vipera latastei. Classification (NCBI taxonomy): domain Eukaryota; kingdom Metazoa; phylum Chordata; class Lepidosauria; order Squamata; family Viperidae; genus Vipera; species Vipera latastei. The sequence continues at coordinate 369,335,937 of CM044354.1, forward strand.
GTTTCGCCACCAAAAGTCTAGCTGCCGTTATTAAATGTAACATTAATTCGGTTTCTGTAACAGTACAGCCCAAAATAATCCCCAGTAAAAATAACTGCAGAGTAAATCTTATCTTTTTCTTAAAAACTTTCTGAAGAATCCACCATATTTTTATCCAAAAGGCTTTAACATTTTTACATGTCCACCATATATGAAAATAAGTAGCCTCATCACTATTACATCTCCAACACTTAGGTGGTTGGTTTGGATAAATACATGCTAACTTTTTAGGGTCTAAATGTCATCTATAAAGCATCTTATAAAAATTCTCTCTTAAGTTTTGCGCTTGTGTGAATTTTACATTTCTAACCCAATTTTTCCCCCAAGTATCCATCATTATGGGTTCTTGAATATTCTGAGCCCATTTTATCATACAATCTTTAACTAACTCCGATTCTGAATCTATCTCTATTAGTGCATTATATAGCCTTTTTATATGCAAGTGACTTTGATCTCTAATTTGCTTTATCAGATTTTCATCAACTTTTATTATACCAATTTTCTGATCTTCTTTCCATCTGGCTTGTAGTTGTGTATACTGAAACCAAGTCTGTACTATCTTTTCTTCTTTTAATACATTTATTTTTTTATTTTTTTATTTTTATTACATTTATATCCCGCCCTTCTCCGAAGACTCAGGGCGGCTTACAAGCTTAGCAGTAGCCTTCATTCTATGTATATGCCTGCTTGTTAGGGCTTTCACACACACCCCAAGCGGCATTATTACAAAGTCAGCTTATTGCCCCCAACAATCTGGGTCCTCATTTTACCTACCTCGGAAGGATGGAAGGCTGAGTCAACCTTGAGGTTTAGAGGTTTCAGTTTCAAAATATTCCCTTCAATCCTGAGAAGTTCTTTATAAGTAATCACATCTTGTTTCTGCTCCACATTTATATTTCTTATTGCATGTCTAGGTATTGCCCATATAGGTATTCTATTATTTAATATATGTTGATACTTTTTCCACACTCGAAACAAAGCATTCCTTAAAATATGAGTCTTAAAAACATTATCCACCTTTTTGTCATAAAACAGATACGCATGCCATCCATACAATAAATCATACCCCTCAATATTCAATATTCTTTCATCCGTTAAATTAAACCAGTCACTAATTGTTGATAGAACAACTGCATCATAATATAATCTCAAATTGGGCATCTTCAGACCCCCTCTCTCACGTGCATCTTGCATTATTTTAAGCTTTACTCTCGGTCTTTTCGCTGCCCAAATAAATTTATTAACACCTTTTTGCCACTCATTTAAATTTGCATCTTTCTTAAGTATTGGTATCATTTGAAACAAAAATAAAAATTTTGGTAAGACATTCATCTTTATAGCTGTAAAAATTACAACTGTGATTTTTTCCAACTATCAATCTCCTTTTTTACATTTTGCCATAACAGTTCATAATTATTTTTATATAATTTCACATTCAAAGCTGTGATATATACCCCCAAATATTTAACCTTTTTTACTATTTTAAATCCTGTTAATTTTTCTAACACTTCTCTTTGTTTTATAGTCATATTTTTGTTAGTATTTTACTTTTTTGCTTATTAACTTTAAATCCAGAAACTTGCCCGTATTGCATTATCACATCCAATAGTTCTAAAACCGATTGAGTAGGTTGACTTAAAGTAACAACCAAGTCATCTGCAAATGCCCTCAATCTATAATCTTGATGCCTAATTTTAATTCCCTTTATCTTATTTGATTCACGTATTTTAATCAGTAATATTTCCAATGTTAAAACAAATAATAATGGTGATAAAGGGCATCCCGGCCTTGTTCCTTTTTCAATTTTACAAATTTCTGTTAAATTACCATTAACAATTATTTGTGCCGTTCATTTTTGATATATTGCTTTAATAGCCTGTAAAAAATAATCCCCAAATTCCATCTTTTCTATTACTTTCAATAAAAATTGCCAATTCAGTTGATCAAAAGCCTTCTCTGCATCTGGAAATATCAATGCAGCAGGGACTTGGTTGTTTCTTTCCAAATATTCCAATAAATTAACAATTTGTCTTACATTGTACTTCATTTGTCTACCAGTTATAAACCCCAATTGATCATTATGTATCACTTGTTGCATTATATACTGTACATTACTCTATTTGCCAATATTTTAGCAAATATCTTATAATCAGTATTTAAAAGAGATATTGGTCTATAATTCTTTGGTTGACTAAGATCTTGATCTTCCTTTGGAATCAATGTTATAAAAGTTGTTCTCCATGATGGGGGCACTACTCCCCCAAGTTGAATTGTTCTAAATAAATCCTTTAAAGGCTCCACCATTTCTAACTGTAAATTTTTATAGTAACTAGCTGTCAATCCATCTGTCCCTGGTGATTTACCCAGTTTCAACTGTTTAATTGCTAAGGCAATCTCTTCTGAAGTTATTAACTGATTTATTCCATCCCGCTGCTCTTGAGTAACCTTAGGAATATTCACCTCTTGTAAATGTTTATCTATATCTATACTTTGAATTGTATCACTAGCATATAATTTAGAGTAAAATTCTGAAAATATCTTTCTGATAATATCTTGTTGATAAACCTTTTTACCTTTACAATCTATTTTCCCTATAGTCCGAGACTTTTCTTTTTTCCTTATCAAATAAGCTAGCCATCTACCTGGCTTGTTAGCATTATAAAAAGTATTATGTTTAGTGTATCGTATATTGGTTGCCACCTGGTCTGCCATCAACATATTAAACTGCCCTTTCAATAGGTTAATTGTTTCTTTCACTTTCTTACCAGCTGGGTTCAAGATAAGTAACCTCTCCTTCATCTTTATTTCCTCTTCTAACTCCTTTCGCTTTTGTTCCTTTTTACGTCTATACTTATTATTCAAATATATTAATACTCCTCTCATATAAGCCTTACTTGCATCCCAAACCATTTCAATTGATGTACCCTTATGCATATTCATTACAAAAAATTCTCTCATTTGTTTTCTACATTCATTCACAATTTCCTCATATCTAAACAAATTTTCATTTAATCTCCAAGGTCTTCTATCCCTTTTCTCTTGAACCGAAGAGATGATGGTAGATTTTAGGCAGAGCCTTCCTGTTCCGCCACCTCTGGCAACGTTAGACAACGCGGGATCAACAGCCAAGACCTTCAGGCTTCGGGGTTCTTGCTTAACACGGGCAGCTTTAAAACTCCTATAAGTCAATAAACAACATCTTATAAATAGAACGTAGCCCCCAGAAACCAACTATTACAGTACGAAAGGCCACTGCAAATCCCTTCACCCTTGTCTCAGGAAAGTCAAGCCGAAAAATAAAAAGCACCAGGGAAGATTTTTTTTCTCTCTCCCCTCTCTCTTCCTCCCCCGCCCAGGGCAGTTAACAGCCTCGGGCAGACAGCCAAGAAACACGAAGTAAAAGATAAGCGTTAACCAGGAACAAATCAACAGAAAGCTTACATAAAAACCAACAACAGTGTTAACCCCAAACACACCAGGGCTCATGACAAGACAGAAACAAAGATGACAAAAACTGCATCAACAAGTTATTCCCATCCTGGGCGATAGGAGTAATCAATCCTACTGAAAGGGGGGGAAAAATCAAGCTAGGAAATTAAGAAGAACAAACCCCTCACAAATCTCATCAAAACATGAAACAGGGAAGAGTATAAAGTGTACCATGCATGTAGTTGATTCTGACCAGCTAGTCCAGAAGTCATTGCCAAATCAGTTCTCTGTCTGGCTTCTTGAATAAAATCCAATTTCTGGCAGCTTGCTTTGCTTAGTGTCAACCGAAGCTATTTTTTCCTCTTGAGTCCAAGTTACTCACTGTTTCTTTGTTCTACATCAATGAAATGCACATTCTCTTTTTTCTTGCCCATGTTATTTGTCCTACAACTGACATGATGTAGAAGAGGTTTGGGGTGTATTCTCAAATATTGTAACTGATATTGTATCCGAAAAGCAGTACAATGGGGGGAAAGGTTGAAAAGCCGCGCACTAGGGCACCTGTTACAGAGCTTAAACCAGAAAAACAATGCTGTGCTTTTTTCACCCTCCTCAGCCCCCTGGTTATCACTTCTGGCCATGTCATGTAGGCTTCATACGCTCCTTCCAACAATTTGTCTATCATCACCTGAAGTCCCCTCCACCTTCTGTAATTCACACTCAACATCTGGAGCGCTCCAGGAAGCCACTGGGACTTCCAGCTGGCAACTGATGAACATCATAAAGAAGGACTGCCCCCATCACCAACAAGGCCCCAAGCACGGTCCCAATCAAGGAAGGGGCAAGGGGCAAGGAAGGGGGCGTGGCAGGGGCAAAGGTAGTGCCAAGGGCAATTTTGTGTGTACGTGTCCTCTCACCCCCACCACAAAGGCTGATAGCCCCACTGACTTATGGTTACTGGACTCTGGAGCTTCATCTCACATTACCAATATGAAACAAGGGTTTAAAAGGTTAAAGAAAATTAACTCATCTGTCAAGGTGGCCAATGGTGATAAGGCTTTGGTTGTTGGGGAGGGCACTGTCTCTGTACCCGGACTAGGAAAGGTTGAAGGGGTATTGCATGCTCCCTCCATTGCCAACAACCTATTAAGCATTATCAAATTATGTGACGATGACAGGGTGGAAGTTTTATTTCGCAAAGGGGGAGGTCATGTCACCCAGAACCAGAGGGTCATTGGAAGTATTGCCATCATAAATGGTTTGCCATACTTCTCCCCTGAAAAACCAGCCACAGAGGACAGTCCACCGGGTGCCACCTCAGAAGGGGCCTGCGCATGGGAAGAGAGAAAGCCCCCGCAGCCAGCCCCAAGGCTGTCTAAGGAGCGCAAGGCCGAAGTGGTTGCACCCAAGCCACCTCAGCCAGCCCCACGGCTTTCCAAGGACAGTGTGGACAAGAAACCCGAACCTCAGCAAGCACCTAAAGCACCGCTCAAGGCAACCAGAGCCAAGAGGGTGTCAGTGGGGAAGCCGCTCCACGATAAGTGTGCTCACATATTACACAGAAGATTAGGTCATGCGAGCTTCCCTGTAGTTAAAAAGATGGGAGAGTTTGCTGAGGGAGTCCAGCTCAAGGATTGTGAGGTGTTCCTGGACTGTGCCATCTGTAAGAGGACAAAGAGGAAGGCTGCCCCCATCCCTAAGGTGTCACTGCGTAAGGCCCAATACTCGTACCAACTAGTACATGTTGATTTGGTTGGGCCATTCACACCATCCCTAGGGAAAAGACAGTATTTTCTCACTGCCGTTGACGATTTTTCACGATACGGCCATGTGTATACCCTCACAGAAAAATCCGAAGCCTTTGACGCCATAAAATCACTGTATGACTTTGTAGAGACCCAGTATAAGACCAAGATCGCACAACTGCAGAGCGACCGCGGGGCTGAGTTCATGTCCCGAAAATTCCAGGACTGGGTAAGGCGTAAGGGCATCCGCCATTTTCTTACTGCGCCATTCACTCCTGCTCAAAATGGCGTGGCAGAGAAAAGAAAGGGAATCCTGCAAACTATGATGCGTAGTCTGATTGCAGACGCTGGGGTCGCAGAATCATACTGGGCAGAGGCGGTGCACTACGCCAATTACACCTTAAACCGCACCTGGAGCAGCGTTGTGGACCAGACCCCATATTTCCTGGTCCACGGTAGGAAACCAAGTCTGGGACACTTGCGTGTGTTTGGCTCCTATGCTTGGGTGCACATCCCCAAGCAGCTGCGGAAGAAGGGGAGTTCTGTCTCCCAGAGACTGAGGTTCTTGGGCTATGCTCCTGGCTCCAAGGCCTACCATTTCCTGGGAGAAGGGGGCAGGACTGTGACTTCCCAATCTGCCTCCTTCGAAGAGGACTCCAATTGGACCCAGATCCACTCGAATGATCTGAGCCCATATGTCAACCGACCCAGCAAGGACACACCGACCACAACATCACCTGAGACGACCACATACCCTGCCACCGACGAAAGTGAGGAACAAGATGAAGATGTCATCCTACCTGGTTCAGATGGGGAGGATGAGCCGTCCAGTCCCAAGGGGGAAGACATTCCGTCTTTACCCCCAGCGACGCCTCAGAGACCCGTGATACCCAGCACCCGGGACCGAGGGTCCACACATGCTAATTATGAAATGCCAGCGGATGTGGAACCCGCAGAAGAAAAGGGCAGTGAGTGGCAGAAAGTCAGGAGATCAAAGTGGTCCAACAAAGGGATCCCGCCAAAGAGAATCGACATTGGGCACATCGTGTCTGTCAACAGCATTGTGGTCACCCCAAAATCCTTCTCTGACATCCAGGAGCTGCCCATCGAAGAACAGGAGAAATGGCAGCTCGCGATGGAGAAGGAGATGACGAGCCTGAAAAAGCTCAAGGTTTTCACCCCCCAGCAACCACCAAAGGAGAGGAAAGTCATTGGCACAGGGTGGGTTTTCAAGGCTAAACCAATTGCCAATGGCCTCTACCTGTATAAGGTCCGTTTGGTAGCTCAGGGGTTCGCCCAGCGCTACATAGAGGACTACAGGGAGACCTACTCTCCAACCGTCCGGGCAGAGAGCGTCAAGGCCGCCCTCATAACTGCAGCCGCTCTGGGGGAGGAAGTCTTCCAATTCGACATCCAGACGGCTTACCTCCATGCCAACCTGGACCGGCAGATCTACGTGAGGGCCCCTCCTGGCTACCAGCAGGAAGGGGGAAATACATGGCTGCTCCACAAAGGGTTATATGGCCTCAAGCAGTCGGGGAAACTATGGTACGACTGCCTTAGAAAAAGTTTAGAACGAGTTGGTTTCAGTGCATCCCATGCAGATGAATGTGTTTTCACACGCAGCTCCAAGGGTACCACAGAACGGGTGTTAGTTTATGTGGACGACCTCCTATATGTAGGGCCTGACAAGGAAGAGTGTGATAAATTTGCCAAGGCCCTGGGGGAAAAGTTTACCCTGAAGTCTTTGGGGCGGGTTGACAAGTACTTGGGTGTGCACATCTTGGCCACTAAGGGGGGGTTCGCCCTATCTCAGAAAGAAAAGATAGAGGAGTTATTGGCCAAATGCAAAATGGCAGAATCTAACCCAACGCGTAGCCCGATACAAAGTGACTATTACAATCACACTCACAAGGACGGTCCTGAGTTCACAGATAATAAGCTTTACAGATCTGTGATTGGCTCCTTGCTATATATCAGCAATTGGAGCAGGCCTGACATAGCTTTAGCTGTGAATCTACTGTCCAGGCATGTGGAACACCCAAAGGAATTCCACTGGACTGCTGTTAAGAGGGTACTTAGGTACCTCAGGGGCACGACCAATGCTCTCCTTGTGCTGGAGCCAGAGAAGGGGAAGACGACCCAGCTCTCCGCTTACTCGGACGCAGACTGGGCTGGTGACACCAAGAGTAGACGGAGCACCTCTGGTTTCCTCATATTGATAAATGGCTGTCCTATCCATTGGCATGTTAGGCAGCAAAAATTTGTTTCTTGCTCCACGGCCGAGGCGGAATATGCCAGCCTGTCAGACACGGCCAATGATTTGATTTGGTTCAATGCTCTGATAATGAGCATCTGGGCACCTCCTCCTCTGCCCATCCAAATTCAAGAGGATAATACGGCTGCAATTCCAATCTCGGGGCATATGCAGTGGGCTCTAGGTCCCGCCATATAGACATTTGCTATAAAAATGTCAGGCAGCTTGCCAAAAAGGGGTTTATACATGTTAAGCATTGTAATACAACTGACCAGATAGCTGACCTGTTCACCAAACCTGTTCCCATTGACCGGCACAACCTTCTGTGTAAGCGTTTGTGTTTGGTCTTCTGAACGTGTATATGCATGTCTATGACACCTGCTCGCCCCCTCACATACATTCACTGGTCTCTGTCATTGGCTGGCAAGAAGGGGAATTGTTAGATGTTTTTGTGCCAGCCATGGCAGTTCCCCAACAAGGTCATCAGATGGGAGCAAAGAGGCTTCTTTGCTCCCACTGGTGGGTCAGGGGTCCCCGGCCCCTGCAGCCCCATTGGCGAGATTTAATTGGTAATGGAGGGACTGAGGACCCCCATAAAAACCTCTGCTCAGGGGCTGCTCACTCTCACTCTCGCTCTCTCTTACACACACGTTCTCTCTTCTGCTTGCTTGCTTGCTGATCCATGAGCTCAATCCAGGTGTGGATGCCTCCATGCCAGGGAACTCTATTTACTTTATCGTTAAATAAAGCTTCATATGATTGCATCCCTGCGTGCTGCCTTTTACTTGGAAGCACCTTAACGAACCATCGGTCTCGTGAGGTCATCTCACAGTCCCGGTAAAGTCCAAGCGCTCCCGGGCTGCGGGGCAAGGTAGAAGGGCCGGGCGGGCGAGCGGGCCATGGAGGCGGCGTGCGCGGCGGTGCTGCTGGGGCTCTGCGCGCCGCTCTACTACAACTTGGCATTGGCCACCCGGTGCCAGAACGTGGTCAGCCTGCGGGGCAAGACGGTTCTCATCACAGGTAGCTCTGGGGGGCTGCTGCGCTCCCATCCGAGGCGGGGGGGCGTCGAGATTGGGGGGGTTGACATTAATGAAAGCGAGAAAGTCCGGCCAAAAAAGCCCCTTTGGAATAAAGCAGGTGAGACCCCCAAAGGGGGGAGGGGAACCGGGAGGGTCCGCAGAGACCAGCTGTCCCCGGGGGCTGCCTCGCCCCTTGAGACCCTCCCCGCTTCCTGAGGCCGAGAGGAGGGGACGGGGAAGAGCCGGGCAGTCGCCGGAGGGGCGCAGGGGAGAAAGTCCAGGGGTGGCCAGACTTCGGGAGGCCGAACAGATTAACAGAGCCGGAAGGGACCTTGGAGGTCTTCTAGTCCAACCCCCTGCTCAAGCAGGAGTCTCTTGACTGTCTTCTGTCTTCCTGAAAAGCTCCAGCGATGGAGCAGCCACAACATCTGGAGGCAAGGAGTTCCCCTGGTTAATTGTTCTCACTGTCAGGAAATTCCTCCTTAGTTTTAAGGTTGCTCCTCTCCTTGACGAGTTTCCATCCGTTGCTTCTTGTCCGGCCTTCCGGCGCTTTGGAGAACAGGTGGACCCACCCTTTCTCTATGGCAGCTCCCCAGTGATTGGAGAGTTCTCTCCTGTCAGTCCACGGCTGCTCTTTGCCTGGCTAGACAGATGGTGTTGCTGGCTGGCTGGGATAGGAGGCGGCTGGAAACCGGATTTTCAGGCTCTGCCGGACTCGGGCTTGGTGTGGAGACAGGAGTCCCTTTTCTTAATCTATGCTTCCGCTCTGACCCCCCCCCCAAGCTCCAGCCCCCCCCCAGCAGGATGGAGAGAAGCCGGGAGCAATGCAGAGAAGAAAGCAGGAGGCTTTGGGGGCAGTTCAGCCCTGCAGGAGAGACGGGGGAGCTGGGAAGGTTAGCAAGTAGGACGGCCCGTTCAGCGTTCCTGCAGAAGGACGCCAAGACAGTGAGATGATTGAAACAATTCCTGACGCTAAGAGCGATTGCACCAGAAGCAGGAAAGTCTGGTCTCGTGCTGAAAGCACCAGGACAGAGTTCGAGTCCTGCCTTAGGTGTCGGGCTAGGCGGGGGACCAGAACTCACCTTCTCCTGGTGATGGGCCCAAAGTCGCCCATTGTGATCCTTCTTGTACTAAAGAAAATCAAGGTGAGGTTGGACTAGATGACCCACAAAGTCCCTTCCAAGTCTATTATTCTAGTTCTAAAGCTTTATAAAGCGGTACTAATACTTCATGTGATCGCGATTCTATGCCTCTGTTTATACAGCCCAGGATTGTGTTAGCTTTTTTGGCTGCTGCTGCACACGGCTGGCTCAGGGTCAAGCGATCGTCCACCAGAACCCCAAGGTCTTTCAGAGAACAAAAGCAGCCCTCAAAGCATAAAACAGGAGGAAAATTGCCATAACAGTTACAGAAGTGGCTTCCCAAAGCCTCCCTCCTAGGGCTGAGGAGAAAAATGACCAGCCCAAAATCATTCAGTGGAAGTAATCAAAAATAATCAATCGATTTATTAATCAGTGGAACAACCTGCCTCCAGAAGTTGTGAATGCTCCAGCACTGGATGGTTTTAAGAAGAGACTGGACAGCCATTTGTCTGAAATGGTATAGGGTGTCCTGCCTGAGCAGGGGGTTGGATTAGATGACCTTCAAGGTCCCTCCCAACTCTAATCATCATCATCATCATCACCACCACCACCACCACTCAGCTGGTCCTCATGGCCAAAAGCAGGATTTGAACTCACAGTTCTCCATTCTTGTAACGTGTGGCCGTAACCATGAAACCAAATCGGTTCTCCATAAAGGTTTCCGTTGACTCCAAGGAAAAGGAAAAGAAATTGAGCAGACACAATAATCAGCAACTAATCACCACTTTTGCAGTAGCAAGGAGTGCCAAAGTCACATACTTTAACAGATGTTAAATAAAACTTCATAGGATTGTTCCTTTGACTAGAATGCCCTCAAATGCATTAAGGATAAATCCAGGCTAAAATAAAAGGAAAATCACTGAAGCATGACACACATACAAAAGCAGAATATCAGGGTTGGATGGGACCTTAGAGGTCCTCTAGTCCAACCCCCTCCCTGAAGCAGGAAACTCTTCATTTTAGACAAATGGTTGTCCAGTTTCCTCTTAAAAACCTCCAATAATGACTCACCCACAACTTCTGGAGACAGTCATTCCACTGATTAATTATTCTCACAATCAGGAAATTTGACACCCCTCCATTAATGCATGATTGGCCTTCAAATTGTTTTGAAACCTGTGGGTAAAGTGACATCCTGCAGAGCCAGTGTTGGGAGACCTGCGCCATCTTCTGGTCTGACAGGAACATTGCATCCCATTTTTTGAAATGCCTTTCTTTTTTATTATTATTACTAAACTTATTTGCCACCATCTCACTACAAAGAGACCTACTGGTGTGTGGTGATTGGTTTAGTGCGTGTATGGATGAGTGTGCACAGTGTAGTGCAAGAGGCTAAATTAGCCTACACACGTATAGAGCTGCTAAACATCAGGTTTGCAAGGCAGTCTGGAATTACCAGCGATTTTCAGCAGTCCCATAACATACTGAACTGCATAGCGAGGCCTCCAGGATCTCCATGGATTGTCTTCGGGCCGGGGAGAAGACGACGTAAGAGAAAGAGAAACGAGCAAAAGCAAAAACGTGGCTGCAGGGCTGGGATACTGATTCGACTCAGAAAGCAGCCTCATAGACCAGCATTACTGAGTCTTCTTCTGAGCAATGCCAGATCCCTCATCCATAAAATTGACAAATTACAGCTGCAGTTGGCAGCAAGCAGGCTTCTCCGTGAATGTTGTGTGATGGTTGTCACGGAGACCTGGCTACATCCAGATGTACCGAATGCAGCAGTGGAGCTGACAAGCCGAGTCATTCACCGCTCTGACAGAGATAAAGGCTCCGGTAAGAGCAAAGGAGGAGGACTCTGTGTGTATATACATTGTGACTGGTGTGCCAACAGCAGATTAGTGTACACGTATTGCTCCCCAGATGTGGAACTGATGACTGTTACATGTAGGCTTTTTTATCTACCTAGAGAAATTACTGTGGTAATTATTACAGCTGTTTATATTCCACCTGATGCCAATGGCAGCACGGCACTTTCCAAGCTGTATGACGTCATCACCAGGCAGCAGCAAACTCACCCAGAGGGCACTCTTGTTGTGGCTGGGGATTTCAATCAAGCTTGTCTGAAGACAGTTCTCCCCAAGTTTGTACAGTATGTGCAAGTTTCCACCAGAGGGAAGAACACTTTAGACCACGTGTATTCTAATTTGAAACAAGCATACAGAGCTTTCCCTCTCCCCCACCTGGGTACATCTGACCATCTTTCACTCCTGTTGTGCCCAAGGTATGTCCCTCTCAGGAAAAGAACTCAGGCAGTCACGAAAAGGGTCCAAACCTGGCCAGTGGTTGCTCTCTGCCAGTTGCAGGACTGCTTTGAAACCACTGACTGGAGTGTATTCGAACATCAAGACCTGAATATATACACGGAGGCCGCACTGTCTTATATTAGAACATGCACTGATAGTGTAACAACAGAAAAGTGCATTAGAGTTTACGGGAAGAGTTCTTTATGCAGCAATGCTGGTTTCTTTTGAGAGCTGTTATTTTTCTTCTTTGTTGGTATTGTACTAGACTGGGCCTTTATTATCTCACTTTTCAAAATTTCCCAAGCTTCTTGATTTGTTATCCCCTTTAGGATTCTCATCCATGGAATTCTTCCCATGGTCTCTCTAAGTTTATTGAAATTAGCTCTTTTAAAGCCCAAGACTCTAGTTTGGCTGTGTTCTATTGCTTGTGCCTCCAGAATGTTGAATTCCAATATTGCATGATCACTTCCCCCCAAGGTTCCTGTGGCTTTGACACTTTCTATCATTTCATCTCTGTTAGTGAGAATTAAATCCAATATGGCTAATCCCCTAGTTCCCTTCTCTACTTTTTGGGAGAGAAAGTTGTCTGCTAGGTTTGTCAGGAATCTGTTAGATCTTCCACTTGGTGCAGAATTTGTCTCCCAGTTGATATCAGGGTAATTAAAGTCCCCCATTACTCTTGTGATGTGCTTCTTACATACCTTAGTTAGCTGACTAGCAAAAAGTTCGTCTATTTCCTCCGCTTGGTTGGGCGGCCTATAGTATACACCTATGGCAATGTCATTTTTTCCCCTTTTATATTGACCCAAATGCATTCAAGTTTACAGTTTTCGTCATTGTTGTGCTCTATTTCTGGACAGTTGTAGACCTGTTTTTGAAACAGGCACATTTCATACCGTGCAAAGGGCTGCCGTCGGCTAGACGGTTGGCCTGGTTGTTCAGTTCTCACATCTACAGTCTGCACGGGGTGCCACGGCGTATAATCTCTGACCGCGGGGTGTAGTTCACGGCATGGTTCTGGAGGGAGTTCGTCAGATACATTGGTTCATCCCAAGGCCTGAGTTCAGGATACCACCCGTGCACCAATGGGGCAGCAGAGCGAGCTAACACCACAGTGGAACGATACCTGCAGTGTTACGTGATGTATCAGCAAACGAACTGGGTGGACCTGTTAGCGTTTGCGGAGGTGGCACATAACAATGCCGTCCACAGTAGCACGGGCTTTACCCCCTTCCGGGTGGTGTCGGGTTATGAAATTGTTCCCATCCCTGAGTGTGATCAGGGAACGTCCCCTCCCTGTGGTCCCAGGGAATGGATGGAACAAATAGAGGGGGTTTGGAAGGCAGCCAAGGTGGCATTGGTAAAGGCTGCAGGCAGAACCAAAGAGCAGGCAGGCAGAAAGCGTGAGCCATTTTCAACTCCCAAGCTGGGGAACTGGGTATATCTGTCTACCAAGTATTTACGGCTCCAGATACCCAGTAGAAAACTCGGTCCCAAATATATAGGCCCATTCCAGGTGATTCGGGTGATCAACCCCATGACGGTGAAACTTTGGTTACCGAAGTTCCTGGGGAGAATCCACCCAGTCTTTCATAGTAGCTTGTTAAAACCCGCTCGAGTGCTACCTAGGGTTGCGGGTGGATGTTGGCTTGTGCTGGTGGGGTGGGGCTCCTGGGAGAGCTGATGATAAAAGGGTGTTAGAGCAGGTTGCTACCAACGCTGACTTTGTTCCTGTTTCGTTGTGTGGAAATAAACGTCGTCACTCGTACCTATGGCTGTTTGTGGTTTTCGTCGGGGACGCTCGGTGACAGTAAGTCAGCATTTTCCTTTATCCCTGGTTTCCTTTTTGTTGTTACCTCCCTTTCCATCAGTTGGGCGGCATGGCAGAGGAACCTCAGGGGCCTGTTCCAGTGGCTGCGGAGGAAGAGCCTGCTGGGGCTGCTGCAGCACCACAGAACCCAGGAGGAGTGGAGGAGGCCCAGCCTGTGGTGAGGCCCAAGGTTCGGGACCCTCCTCCTCCATCCATCGAAGGTGGAACCCAGGAAGCGGGGGCCCAGGCCCACAGCGGGGAATGGTGGTTTAGCCCTGCCCTGGAACGCATGGACCTCACCCAAGGGCAACCAACACGACCGAGGGGCCCAGTGTCGGCATGGAGGGAGCAGCGGTTGACCGATGAGGATGGGGAGGAATGGAGCTACTTCACGGCACTGGGTGTGGCCTTCCGGTGCGGCCTGCAGGCTCCCAGACACGCTCAGTGACAGCCACCATGCAGCCAGAGTGGAACAGATCTTCCCACGTCCTACCATTCCCCCCAAATGCCTATGAAAGCTGCAGAGGAAGGACGGAGTCCTGGAGCCATTGGTCCCCACATGAAGCCTCAGCAGAAAATTAGGAAGACTATGGGGGGAGGGTAGAAACTCACTGTTAGCTTTTCTTTCTTGAATTAAACAGTTGATTGTATTTATGGAGTGAGGGCATTTGGGAATAGTTGGCACAGCAAGTCCTGATCACCTTGGACTTCTGTCTGGTGGGAGGGAAAATTTATCCAGAATGTTTGTATTGCCTTTGTTGTGTTAGTAGCTGCACACACACACACACACAGAGAGAGAGAGAGAGAGAGAGAGAGAGAGAGAGAGAGAGAGCGCATTCATAATCACACTGAGGGTTGGGGTTGTTGTTGTTATTGTTGTTTTTGCATTAACAGTTTAAAGCTTGTATACCAAGTCAAAGATCAATTTTAACCTTGTGCCAATAAAAGTGTGTCACCCACACTATTATGGCACAAAGGGGGGATTTGTGGGAAGTCAGCCCCCCTCCCAGAAAAAGAAATACTTTTGGAAATATTTCAGATCCTAAAGGATTTTAAAAGCAGAAACCACCGCCACCCCCAAGTCTCTCTGTCCTAAACAGAAACCAAATCTGTAGAATTGCAGTTGTGATAATCTTGTCAGAAAGACCGGAGTCAGGAAACTGGGATTAGGAAGAAAGATCCCTAGAATCAACAATCCCTCACACCAAAAATCTAAGAGCAGGATTGAACTTTGGGACATAATAGGATTAACCCACCACCATCAGAATACCAGAAAGGCACACTCAGACTCAGGTCAAAGTTCATTCCACAGGAAGAACTCCAAACAAAAGGCTCAAAAAGGTATAAAAACCCACTCCCTACATGTGCTCTCTCTCTCTCTTTTCTTCCAGAGCCATCTTTCTCTCTGGCTCTCCTCTTCTATAAACTGCAACCTTCTTTCTAAAGCAGTCACCATGTTGTTTATTCCCAGCTTGGACTGAACCATAATGAAGACTTTTCCTTCAACAGCTTCTTCGATGAGAAGCGAAAGGTCTTCAAAGAAAAACAAGAAAGTCCAGTTGCCTCGTGAAGAAGCATTTTTGGGACAACTATTTTTATTTATTTTATTTTATTTTATTTTATTTTAATCCCATTTATATCCCGCCCTTCTCCGAAGACTCAGGGCGGCTTACAAGCTTAGCAGTAGCCTTCATTCTATGTATATGCCTGCTTATTAGGGCTTTCACACACACGTGGCATTATTACAAAGTCAGCTTACTGCCCCCAACAACCTCCATAGATATAAAGGGTGGGGGATGACATTACCATAGGCGTATACTATAGGTCATCCAACCAAATAGAGGAAATAGATGAACTTTTTGCTAGTCAGTTAACTAAGATATGTAGGAAGCACAACACAATAGTAATGGGGGACTTTAATTACCCTGACATCAACTGGGAGACAAACTTTGCACCAAGCGGAAGATTAAACAGGTTCCTGACAAACCTAGCAGACAATTTTGTTTCCCAAAAAGTAGAGAAGAGAACCAATGGATCACCCATACTGGATTTAACGCTCGCTAACAGAGATGGCAGAAAGTGAAGAGGAACTAAAGAGCCTCTTGTTGCGGGTGAAGAAGGAGAGTACAAAACTTGGGTTGAAACTTAACATTAAGAAAACCAAGATTATGGCATCTGTCCCTCTCAATTCCTGGCAAATAGATGGGGAAGAAATGGAGGTAGTGACAGATTTTATTTTCCTGGGCTCCAAGATCACCGCAGATGGGGACTATAGCCAAGAAATTAAAAGACGCTTGCTCCTGGGGAGGAAAGCCATGGCAAATCTAGACAGCACACTAAAAAGCAGAGACATCACCCTGTCAACAAAAGTGCGTATAGTCAAGGCTATGGTCTTCCCAGTTGCAATGTATGGCAGTGAAAGCTGGACCATAAGAAAGGCTGAGCACCAAAGAATGGAGGCCTTTGAACTATGGTGCTGGAGAAGACTCCTGCGAGTCCCTTGGACTGCAAGGCGATCAAACCGGTCAGTCCTAGGGGAGATAAACCCTGACTGCTCTTTAGAAGGCCAGATCCTGAAGTTGAAACTCAAATCCTTTGGCCACTAATGAGACGGAAGGACTCACTGGAGAAGAGCCTCATGCTGGGAAAGGTTGAAGGCAAGAGAAGAAGGGGACAACAGAGAATGAGGTAGCTGGATGGAGTCACTGAAGCAGGAGGCGTGAGCCTAAATGGACTCTAGAAGATGGTAGAGGACATGGAAGGAAGTGTGTAGTGGGGTGCCCCAGGGCTCTGTTCTGGGCCCAGTGCTCTTCAATATCTTCATTAACGATTTGGATGAGGGGATAGATGGGGAACTCATCAAATTTGCAGACGACACCAAGCTGGCAGGAATAGCCAATACTCCAGAAGATAGGCTTAAGATACAGAAGGATCTGGACAGACTCGAACACTGGGCACTATCTAACAAAATGAAATTCAATGGTGAAAAAAGTAAGGTTCTACATTTAGGCAGGAAAAATCAAATGCACAGGTATAGTATAGGTGGTACCTTGCTCAATAGTAGTAACTGTGAGAGGGATCTCGGAGTCCTAGTAGACAATCACTTCAATATGAGCCAGCAGTGTGCTGCAGCTGCCAAAAAAGCCAACACAGTGCTAGGCTGCATTAACAGAGGGATACAATCAAGATCAAGTGAAGTACTAATACCACTTTACAATGCTTTGGTAAGGCCACACCTGGAATACTGCATCCAGTTTGGGTCACCACAATGTAAAAAAGATGTCGAGACTCTAGAAAGGGTACAGAGAGGAGCAACAAAGATGATTAGGGGGCTGGAGGCTAAAACATACCAGGAACGGTTGCTGGAATTGGGTATGTCTCGTTTAATGAAGAGAAGGGTGAGGGGTGACATGATAGCAGTGTTCCAATATCTCAGGGGCTGCCCCAAAGAAGAGGGAGTCAAGCTATTCTCCAAAGCACCTGAAAGCAGGACAAGAAGCAACGGATGGAAACTCATCAAGGAGAGAAGCAACCTGGAACTAAGGAGAAACTTCCTGACAGTTAGAACAATTAACCAGTGGAACAACCTGCCTCCAGAGGCGGTGAATGCTCCAACACTGGAGGTTTTTAAGAAGAGACTGGACAGCCATTTGCCTGAAATGGTATAAGGTTTCCTGCCTGAGCAGGGAGTTGGACTAGATGACCTCCAAGGTCCCTTCCAACTTTATTATTATTATTATTATTATTATTATTATTATTATTATTATTATTATTATTATTATTATTATTATTATTATTAGGAAGGCCTGGGGTCGCGATGGGTCGGACACGACTTCGCAGCTAATAACAACAGAGATGAATGGAGGACTTTGAACTATGGTGCTGGAGAAGACTCCTGCGAGTCCCTTGGACTGCAAGGCGATCAAACCAGTCAGTCCTAGAGGAGATCAACCCTGACTGCTCTTTAGAAGGCCAGATCATGACGTTGAAACTCAAATACTTTGGCCACCTAATGAGAAGGAAGGACTCACTGGAGAAGAGCCTAATGCTGGGAAAGGTTGAGGGCAAGAGAAGAAGGGGACGACAGAGAATGAGGTGGCTGGATGGAGTCCTTGAAGCAGTAGGCGTGAGCCTAAATGGACGCCAGAAGATGGTAGAGGACAGGAAGGCCTGGAGGAACATTGTCCATGGGGTCGCGATGGGTCGGACACGACTTCACAGCTAACAACAACAACAGAGATGAAATGATAGAAGGGGTTGAAGGCACAGGAACCTTGGGGGGGTGAGTGATCATGCAGTATTGGAATTCAACATTATGCAAGCACAAGCAATAGAATACAGTCAAACTAGAGTCTTCGACTTTTAAGAGAGCTGATTTCAATAAACTTAGAGAGAGCTTTGGAAGGATTCCATGGATGAGAACTCTCAAGGTAAAAACAACCCAAGAAGCTTGGGAAACTTTGAAAAGTGAGATTCTAAAAGCCCAGTCTAGCACAATAAGAACCAAGAAGAAAAATAACAGCTCTCAAAAGAAACCAGCATGGTTGCATCAAGAAGTCTCTGATAATTAAGCAATGAATTTGCAAACAACTAGAGGCAAACAAAGTCATAACCAAAAATCAATGTAGGTTTGTCGAAACCAGATCATGCCAGACAAAACGTGCTGCTAGAAGACCTACAAGGTCCCTTCCAACTCTGTTATTCTGTTCTGTTCTGTTTTTCTAGTGCAACCCCCTGCTCAGAGAGGAGACCCTATACCCATTCTAGACAAATGGTGGTCCAGTCTCTTCTTAAAAGCCTCCAGTGATGGAGCACCCACAACTTCTGGAGGGAAGCCTTTCCACTGGTTAAGTGTCCTCCCTAGCAGGAAATTCCTCCTTAGATCTCCCTCTGAGGATCTTTTCCTCCCTCCCTCTCTCCCTTCCCTCCCTCTCCCTCCCTCCTCCCTCTCTCCTTCACATTCTCAGCTCCTCCCTCCCTTCTTCCTCCTTTCTCTCTCTCCCTCCCTCCTTCCTCACTTTCTCCTTCACATTCCCAGCTCTTCCCTCCCTCCCTTCTCCCTCCTTCCCCCCCCCTCTCCCTCCCTCCTCCCTCTCTCCTTCACATTCTCAGCTCCTCCCTCCCTCCCTTCTTCCTCCTTTCTCTCCCTCCCTCCCTCCTTCCTCACTTTCTCCTTCACATTCCCAGCTCTTCCCTCCCTCCCTTCTCCCTCCTTCCCCCCTCTCTCCCTCCCTCCTCCCTCTCTCCTTCACATTCCCAGCTCCTCCCTCCCTCCCTTCTTCCTCCTTTCTCTCCCTCCCTCCCTCCTTCCTCACTTTCTCCTTCACATTCCCAGCTCTTCCCTCCCTCCCTTCTCCCTCCTTCCCCCCTCTCTCCCTCCCTCCTCCCTCTCTCCTTCACATTCCCAGCTCCTCCCTCCCTCCCTCCCTTCTTCTCACGCAACTCTTATACACGCGGGGAGGAGCGGGAGGCGGGAGGCGGGCCAGGGCGGGGACCGTCCCGGTAAAGTCCAAGCGCTCCCGGGCTGCGGGCCAAGGGAGCGGGGCCGGGCGGGCGAGCGGGCCATGGAGGCGGCGGCGGTGCTGGCGGCGGGCGCGGCGGTGCTGCTGGGGCTCTGCGCGCTGCTCTACTACAACTTGGCTTTGGCCACCCGGTGCCGGAACGCGGTCAGCCTGCGGGGCAAGACGGTTCTCATCACAGGTAGCTCCGGGGGCTGCTGCGCTCCCATCCGAGGCGGGGGGGGGGGCGTCGCCTTTCTTTCTTATGAAATAACCCCCCCACCCCCACCTCAGTGGCTCCAGGCAGGATCAGGATCCCGGAGTGAAAGCGCAGCTCGAAGGGCAAAGAGAAATGCGGGTCGCAGGTTAATCATAAACCAGGCTGTCCGCGGAGATTCTCCCCCATCCAGGTTGACCCAAAGGTGCTTTTGACCAAACCGGGAAAGTCCACCCCAAAAGCGCCTTCGGAATAAAGCCGGTGAGAACCCGAAGGGTAGCGGCGGAAGCAGGGAGGGTCCGCAGAGACCAGCCTAGGACCCCTGCCCGGGAAGCGAGGGGGCGGTGCGGAAGAGCAGGGGAGCCTGGCCCAGTCCGAAGGAGCGACAGAAGAAGCTTCCTGGACGAGAAGCGAAAGGTCTTCGGAGAAAAACAAGGAAGTCCACGTGCCTCCTGAAAAAGCACCTTTGCAACAACAGAATGACAGAGTGCTGGCAGAGGGCCCTCGGAGGTCTTCTAGTCCAACCCTCCTGCTCGAGTAGGAGATCCTAATCCATTCCAGAGAAGGGGCTGTCCAATCTCTTCTTAAAAACCACAATTTCTGGAAACAAGCCGTTCCACAGGATAGGATAGGATAGGATAGGATAGGATAGGACAGGACAGGACAGGACAGGACAGGACAGGACAGGACAGGATAGGATAGGATAGGATAGGATAGGATAGGATAGGATAGGATAGGATAGGATATGGAATAGAATAGAATAGAATAGAATAGAGTAGAGTAGAGTAGAGTAGAGTAGAGTAGAGTAGAGTAGAGTAGAGTAGAGTAGAATAGAATAGAATAGGGAAAATAGAATAGAATAGAATAGAATAGAATAGAATAGAATAGAATAGAATAGAATAGAATAGAATAGAATAGAATAGAATAGAATAGAATAGAATGTGACTCTGGCTTCCCCCATTGGCTTTGCTGGTCAGTAGGTTGCAAAAGTGGATCACGTGACCCTGGGACACTGCAACCGTCATAAATATGAGTCAGTTGCCAAGCGTCTGAATTGTTATCATGGCCCACGGGGCTGCAATGTTCATAAGTGTGAAAAACAGTCATAAGTCACTTTTTTCTGTGCAATTGTAACTTCGATCATTAAATGAATCATTGTAAGTTGAAGACTATATGTCGTATTTCTAGAGTCCGCAGGAATAGGAATACCTTAAAACTGTTTTACAGTCTTCTGATTGGCTTTGTTTATTCCCTGCTAAGTAACTCTGTTTGTCCCCGGATCAGAGGGAGAAAACAGGATTAGTTACTTCCTCTCATCCATGCATTAATGATTAATGCATGACTGGCCTTCAAATTGTTTTGCAACTTGTGTTAGTAAAGTGACATCCTGCAGAGCCAGTGTTGGGAGACCTGCGCCATCTTCTGGTCTGACAGGAACATTGCATCCTATTTTTTGAAATGCCTTTCTTTTTTTATTATTATTACTAAATTTATTTCCCACCCATCTCACTACAAAGTAGTCCTTTCAGAGACCTAAAGGGACTCCAAGCATCTCAGTCAGGAATGCTGAACTGTACTTCAACCATCCCATGGATTGTTGGATGTCGGAATTGGGTAAAAACCACACAACAGGAAAAAATCAGTGTTCAATTTTCATATCTTTGAAATATTAAAACCCTGTGAAAAAAATTTCAGTGCTGCTGTACCTTCAGACGATGACTAAAATAATGGTTGTAAGTCGAGTACTATTTGTATTACCCCTGAATAATTTTAAGCTGTTCTTTTTTGTTGATGTAAGACTGCTCTGAAAGAGTTGTGAAAATCATGCCCTCAGCCGGAGTTTCTCAACCTAGGCAATTTTAAGATGTTACTTAACTTTAATTCCGGGAGTTGAAGTCCACCTGTCTTAAAGTTGCCAAGGTTGACAAACGCTGCCACACAAATGCTTCCATGTGTGACACACCACAAAAACTGCAGGCACACAAATGCAGGCTCGGCTCCTGGGTCCCCATCAAATGCTGGGCGATCTCTGTGAATCCTTTCTCTGCCCTTTCCTAGGTGGAAATACTGGGATCGGGAAGGCCACAGCGGTGGATCTGGCCCGGAGAGGCGCCCGTGTCATTCTGGCCTGCCGCGACAAAGCAAGAGGAGAATCGGCTGTGTGCGACATCAGACGGGTAAGCGCCTGCCGTGCGGGTCTCTCCTTCCTTCTGTTCTTCAGCACTCAGGGCTTTTCCTGATGGTTTTTATTTACTTATTTAGCGCATGGCATCTACCGAGATCATGCAATTCCTTATATGCAATGCAGATAAAATGCAGTATACTGGCAGATGCAAATGTAAGTTTAAAGTAGGAACAAATATGTGTATATCAAGTAAGTGGTCAGTACAATAAATATAAAATATTAGGTTAGGGTAAAACCATGATAAAATCGCCATAATATGGTGCTATAAAGTCACAATGGGAGAGCTGTTCTACAGGTAGTCCTTAATTTACAATAGTTAATTTAGCAACTTTTCAAACTTTGAAGGCACTCATGACCATTTTTCACACTTGACGACCGTTGCAGCATGGTCACATGATCAAAATTCTGATGCTTGGCAACTGACTCACATTTACTTTTATTTTATTTTTTATTGAAAAGTTTTACAATACATTTTTGAATACAACCCCCTCCCCTCTCCCCAACCCCCCCAACCCTCCCCTCGCCTCCCCCCTCCCCGACTTCCCAGAGCAAAATACAGGGTATAAAAATACAAACAAACATAATCTAAAATATGCAAACAACAATAAAATATTAAATTCTATCGCACTTTAACTCTTGGTAAAATAACTACAAGCTAGTTATACATCATATATATCCGCTACTATTCAAATGCTAAGTGAAACTTTTTAGTCCCATATTTATTCTGGATGTAATCAATCCATCTTCTCCACTCCAGAATGTATCTCTGTTGCGATTGGTCTTTCAAATACGCTGAGATCTTTGCCATTTCCGCCAAATTAGAAACTTTAAAAGTCCATTCTTCTATAGTCGGCAGTTCTTCCTTCTTCCAATATTGCGCTACTAAAAGTCTCGCTGCCGTAATTAAATTCAACATCAACTTAGTGTCCACAACAGTGGTGTCTGTGATAATACCCAATAAAAACAGTTGCAGAGAAAACTTTATCCTTTTCTTGAATATTTTTTGCATGTTCCACCAAATTTTAATCCAAAAAGCTTTAACCTTTTTACAAGTCCACCATATATGAAAATACGTTGCATCCTCACAACCACACCTCCAACATTTGGGCTGGCAGTTCGGATACATACTTGCTAATTTTTTAGGATCTAAGTGCCACCTATAAAACATTTTGTAAAAATTCTGTCTTAAATTTTGGGCCTGTGTAAATTTTACATTTCTAACCCAGATCTTTTCCCAAGTATCCATTGTAATAACTTCTTGAAAATTCTGAGCCCACTTTATCATACAATCTTTAACAAGTTCCGTCTCTGAATCAATTTCTATCAATGCAATATATATCCTTTTTATATGTGCTTGACCTTGATCTCTAATTTGTTTTACCAAATTTTCATCAATCATTGAAAAACCAGTTTTCTGGTCCTCTTTCCATCTAGCATGTAATTGCCCATACTGAAACCAAGTTTGTACAATCTTCTCTTCTTTTAAAATGTTATATGACTTTAATTGCCATACATTCCTCTCAAAACTTAAAATTTCCTTATATGTAGTCACATCATGTTTAAATCCAACATTTATATTTTCTATTGCGTGTTTAGGTATTGCCCAAATAGGTATCTTATAATTTAACTTATGTCTATACTTTTTCCAAACTCGCAACAGAGCATACCTTAAAATATGTATCTTAAACACATTATCCACCTTCTTATCATACAATAAATATGCATGCCATCCAAATAACAAATCATGACCCTCAAGATTTAATAATCTCGCTTGTCTTAAATTAAACCAGTCGCTTATCGCTGACAAAGCAGCAGCCTCATAATATAATTTGAAATTAGGCATTTTAAGACCACCTCTTTCACACGTATCTTGCATTATCTTAAATTTAACTCGTGGCTTTTTCCCTGCCCAGACAAATTTATTAACTCCTTTTTGCCATTCCTCCAAGTTTAAATCCTTTTTAAGTATAGGTATCATTTGAAATAAAAATAAAAATTTTGGCAAAACATTCATTTTCACTGCTGCGATTCTTCCCAGTAAAGATAATTGTAATTTTTTCCAACTATCTAATTCTTTTTGTACTTTTCCCCATAACTTTTCATAATTATTTTTATATAACTTCACATTTGAAGCTGACAAATATATCCCCAAGTATTTAACCCTCTTAACTATTTCAAATCCCGTTAGCTCTTCTAAAACAGCCTTTTGTGATACTGTCATATTTTTAGACAATATTTTAGTTTTTTGTATATTGATCTTAAATCCAGAAACTTTCCCATATTGCGTTATTATCTGAACTGACTCACATTTATGACGGTCGCAGTGCCCCGGTGTCATGCAATCCCCTTTTGAGATGTTCTGACAAACAAAAACAATGGGGAAGCTATATTAGCAACCATGTTACCAATTTAACAACCACAGTCATTCATTTAACAACTGTGGCAAGAAAGGTCATAAAATAGGGCAAAATTCACTTAACAACTGTGTCACTTAGCAACAGAAATGTTGGACTCAATTGCAGTCATAAGTCAAGAACTACCTATATATTTAATAAGTGGACAATACAAAAAATGAGATAAAATATTAAAATAGGGTAAAAGGGCTTTTTTTCTCATAGAACGCTCAGAACGGAGTTCCGGCACCTTTTTTGGATGGAACCTTGTCAGGTAGGCAAGGCGGGTTGTATGACATGTGTGAGTTCCGGCACCTTTTTCTTTTACAAAAAAAGCACTGGGTAAAACCATGTTAAAATCTCCATAATATGGCACCATAGAGTCAGAGTGGGAGAGATGTTATTCCGACAGTTCATTTAGTAACTATTCAAAGGTTGACTCAGCCTTCCATCCTTCCGAGGTAGGTAAAATGAGGACCCAGATTGTTGGGGGCAATAAGCTGACTTTGTAATAATGCCGCTTGGGGCCCCCGAAAGCCCTAATAAGCAGGCATATACATAGAATGAAGGCTACTGCTAAGCACATTGATTTGTGCTTAGATTGTAAGCCGCCCTGAGTCTTCGGAGAAGGGTGGGATATAAATGGGATTTTTAAAAAAAAGGTACAACGGCGCTGAAAAAGTGACTTATGACCCTTTTTCATACTTATGACCATTGCATCAGCCCTGGGGTCATGTGATTAAAATTCAGACACTTGGCAACTGACTCATATTTATGACGGTTGCACCATCCTGGGGTCGTGCAATCATCCTTTTTATTTTTTTTAGTTAATCAGTATTTTTATCTACTCATCAAAACACTCTTGTAATCCCAATACAATCCTGTCTATTTTAATATTATCTATTTCAGGCCTCTTAAAAATGTTCATATTTCTTCAATCTTATTCTTGCTTTCTTCCTTTGCCATGTCATGTATTACTATATCATATTGAAGTGGACCCCCAGTCTCCACCTTTGAAGGATTGAAGAATCTGCCAACAGCACCAAATCTTATTATTTTCACCTCTTGATACAATTGTCCTGGTCCAAATAAACTTCCTTCCATATTTTCTCCATTACAATCTTCAAAAACCTGTGTTGAATATTTAATTCTTCTGCCAATGTATTTAATTGTTCAATTTCTTCTGTTAAGTTCTGTCCCAGTAAAATATTAATTGTACTCACAGTTTGAATTTGGGTTTGTTTCATCGAGATGCTTTCTAATTCTTTTCCAAAAGCTCTTATTTCATTGCCAGCTGTAGAAAGGAACTGATAGGTTTGGTAAGATATTTCCCACAGAGCATGAAATTGTTTTTGAAACTCTTCCATCATAAAATTTCACATCTGGTGTTCAAGGTTACTCTTACCTTGTTTTTCTTAAATATTTTCTTGGATTTTTTAAAGAGAAAGTCAGAATTGCAATTACAGGTTTAGCCACTGGGTGTCCCCCAAGTACTTTGAGAATTCTTTTCTTTTATTATTTCTTTCTTCAACGGTTTTTTCCCAAAAAAACACGCCTGGGCTTGTTCGCCACCTTCCAAAGGGAGGGTTAAATTTCCCCCTCCCTCTCCACAGGGGGAAAAGTACTTAGCAGCTTAATTAGGTGAAAAGAAGATGATTAAGGTATAAGAGAGGAATCTTACCCCCCCCATCTCTTCCGCGCTGCTTTAATGTTGCCTGATGGTAGGTTTGACTTCGGCTGTCTGCAGCCTAGGAGCTGGCCATATTCCTATGGTCAGTCTTTCGTCCGCCGGTACAAAGATAATGCAGGCACTAACGGGGGGCAGTTGCTGCTCCCCCGCGTTTCTGCAAAAGCCCCTTCTGTCTGGACACCCCTCCAGGGTGACTCTTTGGTCCTTTTAGGACCCCCCAGCGATGCAAATCTGGATGTGGAAGACGGAAGCCGTCCCCCAGACGTCCATTGTCAACTGTTGGCAAACCAGAAGTCCATGCAATCATCTTTTGTGACCTCTGACAAAGTCAAGGGGGAAGCCAGATTCCCTTAATAACCATGTTATTATTTTAACAACTGTGGTGATTCACTTAACAACTGTGGCAAGAAATTGACCTAACAACTGTCTCCCTTAGCAACAGAAATGTTGGACTCAATTGTAGCTATAAGTCACGAACTACCTGTATATTTAATAGGTGGACAATACAAAAAATGAGATAAAATATTAAAATAGGGTAAAGCCATGTTAAAATCACCATAATATGATGCCATAGAGTCGTAGTGGGATGTTATAATTCATTATCTAAGGAAGCTAAAATCCTTTAACTGCTTCTGGTGTGAATTGAAATTTCTTAATGAGACTTTCTTGGTCTATATGTGCAATGTATTGCAAGCTAAATGACCACTCCAAGACAGCAGGCTTTCCATGAAGAACGGTTTATTTCAGTGTAGCCCCAGACAGCTTACAGCGTGTTTAGGTTGCCCTTTTATACCCGAGCTGGCAAACCCTTGCCCAATCCTGTCAGCGTATTCTCCCGCTGCGGCAACTCAGACCAATCAGCTGGCGGCCGTTCTGACAGCTCCAAGCTGTCAACTGGTTTCCACGCGTGCATAGTCGACCGGTGGCCGCTTTGACAGCTGAGAGCTGTCAACAAGCTGCCGCGTGTGCGCTTGAGCTGTCAAGAGGCTGACAGCGATTTTCTTCATAATCTACTCGTTTTTCCTAACATATTATAACATATTATAACATATTACAACATAACACAACACCCCTTTCCCCCCCTTAACTGGACTGAATAAACAAGAACTTATTTTACATTAGCCCTGTGGATGTGAATTATTTTCGTGTTCTCTCCAATTGTTCCTGCCCCATTCGTAAACTTTTAGATAAGTAGGAGCCCTTTTGGTTCTGCAAGAACGACGGAGGGGTACTCTAGTATTCTGATCCCCTTCCGCCTGAACGGAAGAAGAAGGTGGTGTTCTTTGTGCGGCCCCTATGTCTTCAGATGTTTGGTCAGCCTGTGGGGGAATAGCAGGGGTTAGGATTTGGGGCGTATAGTCAGTTTTGGTGAGGGTTTGTTGCTCTTGTGGGCCCTTAGTTGCAGTGAGTGGTGCTAAGTTTTATACACCCCGTTTCCTAAGTTGATCTACGTGCCTCCTGATGTGGCTGCCCTCACCCAAGTCAATAATGTAGGACAAGGGGCCTGTTTGCTCCAGGATGACTCCCTGGATCCATTTGTTCCCCCCCATAGTTCCTTGCCCACACAAGTTGACCTGTAACAAATGTCCTGGTAGGGATAGGTTGTTCGGCCTCGGCTGCAACTCTATCAGAATGCATTCTGTCCAGTTTGGTTACAAGCCGACGACCCCAACGTAGTTCAGCGGGTGACTTCCCTGTGGTCATGCAAAGGGTGGAATGCTGGGCCAATAAGAACTGGGCCAACCATCAGTGCCAGTCCCCTCTGATGATTCTGCGCAGTGCATCTTTTGTAGATTTCACCATAACTTCTGCAAGGCCGTTAGTAGATGGGTGGAACGGAGCCGAGGTGACGTGCCTAATTGAGTTGTCCCTGGTGAAAATCTGGAAATCATTAGAAGTAAATTGGGGTCCGTTGTCTGAGACCATAACGTCCGGGAGACCGTGAGTGGCAAAGAGCCCCCTTAGTACTTGTACAGTAGCAGCTGTGGTCATGCTGGTAACACGGATGACCTCCAGCCATCTAGAGTAACTGTCCACCACAATAAGGAATATTTGTCCCTGAAAAGGCCCAGCAAAATCTAAGTGTATCCTGGACCAAGGATTTCGGGTTGTTTCCCATTTGTGCACTGGGGCTTGAGGTTGTGCTGACCTAGATTGTTGACATAGATAGCACCCAGCCACATGTGCTTCGATATCTTTGTCCAGGCCCAGCCACCATACATAGCTTTGGGCCAATGCTTTCATTTTGACTATCCCTGGGTGGCCTTCGTGTTTTGAGGGTCCTAGTTCTGTGCTTGTCAGGTATTACTACTCTGCTGCCCCAAAGTATACATCCTAGATGGGAAGACAGTTCATGTCATCTGGTAAAGTAAGCCTGGAACTCAGTTCCTGGGCTGTTTGTTTGTCATCCTGAGGTAACCCAGGCCAACACTCTACTAAGGATTTTGTCTGTAACTGTTGCTGCTACAATGTCCTTTGCTAACAAAGGGCATTCTGGCAGTTCCTGGATTGCCAGGATGTGACCAGCCGGTGCTGGGTCCGGGTCGTTTCCTGGCAAGGGCAGTCTGCTCAACCCATCAGCGTGACACATTTCTTTACCAGGCTTGTGAACTAGCTTAAAGGTATAAGCGGATAGGAATGTTGACCACCTCAAGATCCTGGGAGACAGGATTTGAGGTGTTTGTTTATCACAGGTGAATAATCCTAACAAGAGTTTGTGGTCTGTGAAAATTGTAAATTGACAACCGTATAAGTAGTCGTGAAATTTTTTTACACTAGCTACAATTGCTAATGCTCCTTTGTCAATTTGGGCGTAATTACGTTCTGCTTTGGAAAGTGTTCTTGAATAATAGGCAACAGGTTTTTGTACCCCGTTTTCCTGCAAGTGACTTAGGACTGCTCCGATCCCGTATGGGGAGGCATCACAAGCTACACAAAGTGGCTTGTCCTCTTTAAAATGGGTGATAGTGGCGTTGCTGGAGAGTAGTTTTTTTAATTGCCTGAAACTGTCATCATGCCTTGAAGTCCAGTTCCATGGGGCCCCTTTGTTGAGTAACCTGTGTAAAGGTTCAGCAATGGTCGCTTTATGGGGTAGGAAAGCATGATAAAAATTTAGAAGCCCCAGAAAAGCTTGCAATTCCGTTTTATTTTTTGGAATTGGGGCAGATTTAATGGCTGATACCTTGGAATCGGTGGGGTGGATTCCCTGAGTGTCAATCCTATAACCTAGGAACTCAGTGGAAGTCACTCCAATAGAGCATTTTTCCCTTTTAAGCTTGAGACCTGCAGTGCGGAATCTGCTTAATACCGCCTGCAGTCTCTCAGCTAAAACTTCTTCTGATTCCCCAGCAATCAATATGTCATCTAAATAGGGGCAAACCCCGGGAATTCCTTTTAAAGTTTTTTCCATTACCTCTTGAAATATGCCTGGAGCCACTGAGATGCCAAACTGGAGGCGTTTTACTTTAAAAGCCCTGCGATGTGTCACAATGGTCTGTGCGTCAGCCGTTTCCTTAGTAACGGGGAGTTGTAAGTACGCCTGTGCCAAATCAAGCTTGGCAAAGATGGCGCCGGACCGGATTTCGGAGAGGATGTCTTTAACTGTGGGGATCGGGTAAGCATGCGGATTTAACGTGAGGTTTAGGGTTGCCTTATAGTCAGCGCAGATCCTTACCTCCCCGTTAGGTTTAACAGGGGTGACAATAGGGGTTTCCCACATTCCCCCCTCTACTGGTTCCAGCACTCCGAGTTATACCAGCCGGTCCAGTTCACTCTCAATTTTGTTTTTGAGGGTGAACGGGTGAGTTGCAAGGGAATTTGTCGCTTGCTGCGGCTGCAAATTTCCTGAAATGTTCTCCACGAGATGGTAGAGAGCGAGGTTCCTGAGTCAACCTCTATCTCGCAGGGAACCCCTTGCAACCGAACCCTAATTCTATTTTTTGGCCTTAGCTGGTGGATCGATGGCGGTCCTCGGCTTAAGCTTACGGTTTGTACCGAGGACCAAGGGGGCTCTTCGCATTGGAAAGGTGTGGGTCTCATACCTGGCGGGGATGCTTCGATGTCATATAGGTTCTCTCGGTTCCGGTTGCGGCAAGTGGCGCAGATGTGCCCGGTTTTGCTGCACCCATGGCACTTGCCATTGCGGAAATGGCAGGTGGCTCTGGCGTGGGCCCCTCCGCAGCTGACGCATCTTGGTCTGGTGTTCTGGCAGCTGGAATTTTTGTTGGCGGCCCCTGGTCTGTTTGGTCTTTTCTCTCCGTCGCGGCGGCTTTGGAGCTTATCAAACTTTTGAAGGATAGCATCGACCTCGTCCTCGTCCTCCTTCCCCCAGTTGTCGTTGTCTCTTATGTCGTCTTGATGGACTGACCCATTCGGCCCATTGCTGAGTTGAGCTGGATTTTCTTGATGGCTGTCTTTGTATGCCATAATTTCCATAGTGACCTCCGCTAAGCTCATCGTAGGCTTTGCGACTATTTTCCGCTGCAGCTGTTCGTTTTTTTAGTCCTAGTACTATTTGGTCACGGATTCTGTCCTCGAGGTCAGGAAATTGGCATCTGCAGGCAGCATGGCGCACCCCTGCTATGAAGTCGGTCGCAGACTCACCAGGTAATTGACACCGGCGGGCGAAGTTTAGACGCCAAAAGAGCTCCGATCTCTTTGGCATAAAGTGTGAACGGAGACGCTCGGTGAGGTCTGCGTATGTCACCGTAGCAATCGGGTCCGGGCTGCAGAGTCCGACGGCGATGTCATACACCACCAGTCCGCTGAGGCACAGCAATGCCGCGGCTTTATGCCGGTCTTCTGTGATTCTGTTCACCAAGAGGTAACCTTCCACTTGTCCCCAATGCGACTCCCAGTGCTCGGGATGTCGCATATCGAATTCTCGGATATGACCGAGGTTGGCCATGCTGTCCTGGTCCTGGGTACTGCTTCGCGAGATTGAAGGTGGGAGAGATTTCCTCTTCCACAGCCAGCGACTTCAGCTAGTGACTTAGCTCTGCAAAGCGAGATTGAAGGCAGGAAAGATTTCCTCTTCCACAGCCAGCGACTTCAGCTAGTGACTTAGCTCTGCGAAGCAGTAGATCCCACCTTCGTCACCAGTGCAATGTATTGCAAGCTAAATGACCACTCCGAGACAGCAGGCTTTTCACGAAGAGCGGTTTATTTCAGTGTAGCCCCAGACAGCTGACAGCGTGTTTAGGTTGCCCTTTTATACCCGAGCCGGCAAACCCTTGCCCAATCCTGTCAGTGTATTCTCCCACCGCAGCAACTCGGACCAATCAGCTGGCGGCCGTTCTGACAGCTCCAAGCTGTCAACTGGTTTCCGCGCATGCGTAGTCGACCGGCGGCCGCTTTGACAGCTGAGAGCTGTCAACAAGCTGCCGCGTGTGCACTTGAGCTGTCAAGAGGCTGACAGCGATTTTCCTCATAACCTATTCGTTTTTCCTAACATCTTATAACATATTAACATATTATAACATATTACAACATAACACAACAATATGTGTTACTGTTTGTTCCTGTCAAGGAATTGTGCAGCAGCTGTCTAGATGAAATTTAGTTTACCTCAGGATATTCCTCTGCTCCTGTAAATATATATATTTACAGCAGTCTTTGTCATCATCCAGAGAGAAAGAACACAAGATAGTCAGGAATACAGGGATATCACGGATATTCTGGATGATGACAAAGACTGCTGTAAATGTGTGTGTGTGTGTGTGTGTGTGTGTGTGTGTATACTCTTTGAAATCATCCAGAAAGAAAGAACACAAGATAGTCAGGAACACAGGAATATCCTGAGGTAAATTAAACTTCATCTGTAGAACTGCTGCACAATTCCTTGACAGGAACAAGCAATAACACATATAGCCCAAGAAAGTCTCCTTAGGAAATTCACACCAGAAGCAGTTAAAGGATTTTAGCTTCCTTTGATATAGAATTATAACACCCCACTGCAATTCTATGGCACCATATTATGGTGACTTTATCATGGTTTTACCCTAACTTCTCTGTGAGTGCGCCCGCCCTTTGGAACGAACTGCCGATGGAGCTTCAGACTGCCCCTGACCTTCGCTCGTTTCGCCGGGACTTAAAAACCTGGTTGTTCGAACTGTCTGGCCTGGACTGAGGGATTTTAAATTTTAAAGTATTTTAATTAAATCATATTAAATTATATTAAATTAATTTTAAAATTTTAATTTTATTGTTATTATGAATTGTGGGCTTGTACTAATTTAATTCCATTTTATTCTCTTTTTGTACTGTTTTAACTGCCCTGTGAACCACCCTGAGTCCTTCAGGAATAGGGCGGTATATAAATTCAACTAATAAATAAATAAATAAATAAATAAATAAATAAATAACTTAATATTTTATCTTATATACATAACTATAACTGTAACTATTCTGAATGCAAGCCATTGTGCATTAATTAATCTCTTGATAAGACCTCTATGGTCTAGATCAGGGGTCAGCAACCTGAAACAGTGAAAGAGCCACTCGGAACTGGTTCCCTCACAAAAGGAAAAACTGGGAGCCGCAAAAAAATGTATGCGCATACATGCACACATGCGCAGAACAGGGTTTCACTGAAGAGTGGAGCCAAGGCAAGATATGCACCTACCCTGCATATTTGAATTGATTGGTTGAAATTTTTTAGTCCCACTTTTTTTTTTTGGACTGCACATGGCAGAGGACTGGGAGCCGCAGGAGATGGCTGAAAGAGCCGCATGTGGCTCCGGAGCCGCGGGTTGCAGAACTGTAGTCTAGATAAGCAGATTTCCTTAACATTAACAGCTCTCTTCAGATAGTTTGAACTCTTGGAAAACACCTTTTATCATATAGAAATACCTAAGATGACGTTTGTACAGCATTTCCAAGATATTTCCAAGGTATCTCCAAGGTCAGAAAATGGTAATATTCCCAGCGACTGCACATCTGCTGTTGTCACATGTTAGCTGAATAATAATGGAGGATGGGATTCTCTCCAGAGACAAAGGAGGAGGAAGTCCATCCCAGAAAGGGGAGGGAAAAGGAAATACATCATAGGATAGGAGGGTCTGACTGCCCACATTGTAATTACTCCAAAACAGCCACGTGGTGGCAGCACACTCCCCGTCTGGTATTACATAATACCACCATATAAAATGATATAACGGTAGTTATACAAATGCAAATACATGTTTGTAGTTTGCTAGTTGTCATAAAATACCTGAGAGATATAGGTAATAAACCTGAGATAGACATAAAACTTGAGAAATATAAAATAAACATGCATATATATGAGAAATATAAAATAAACATGCATACATATGAGGCATAAAACCTGAAAGATATAAAATCAGCATGAGATATATGAGGTATAAAACCTGAGAAATATAAGAAATAACATGCATACATATTGCAATAATAAAAACTGCCATTTCAGGCTGAGGTTTTGCTTGTTGTGTTCAAGACCTGAAAGATATAAAAGAACATGCATATATATTGCAATAATAACAATTGCCTTTTCAGGCCTCAATAGTCTGGATCAAGTTGAAGGCACTTTTCTTCTTGAAGTCAGGATTCAACAGGGAAAGCAATGAGTTCAGTCTTCAAGAGGCAAAGGCAGGACAAGTTTTGCGATGGTCTGATGAAAGTTTTTGGTGCCCTTCGATTCTTGAGGTCGGTGGGTCCTTAAACAGAACAAGGTCTCTAACTTGAAGATAGGGTAAAGGTGAAACGTTGGTGACTGGAGCGTGACTTTGTTGCTCCCCGCCATGCTGTTCCCTGCCATAATTTGAAGCAGGGTTGGATACAGGTGGTTGCTGTGGATTGCCTGGAAGTGGATCAGGATGCGTAGCTGTATCGTGTTTGTCGCTATCGCATTCTGTGTACTTGACAAAGGCTTTACAATTTTTAGCAAAATGACCATATGAAGCATAGCACCTGTAGCATATTCCAAGTTTTGAGGAACCTCTTTCTGCTCTTGTATAGTCATTGCTCCAAGCTGATGACATTTTCTAAGAGGGTGAGGCAGTTTGTGAATAGGACACTGATGATTGGGATCTTCATCCCCACCACCTGAATCGCTCCATAAAGGAGGGAATGGTACAGGAGGTGAAATGCTACCACCTGAATCACTCCATTGAGGAGGAGATGATACAGGAGGTGAGATGTCCGTCTTTCTTATAGACACAGCTCCATGTGAGTCTTTGTGTTGAGCTGCTGTGTTAACATACCTTGGTGATGGTGATGGAGCAGGCACACTGGATTCAGGGTAGTTGAAGCTGGGGTCATTGTTCATCCAGGCATGGTGACTGATGAACCTGCAAAAATATGAGAATGGGGGAAAGAAAAAGAGTAGAACGAGTTTCTCTCTGATATTGAAGTTGAGATCAGCAGTAGCAGCTTTGAAGGTTGCTTTCCAGGATCTGTAGGTCTCTGGACGGTCATTAAACTTTGAGACACTAGAGTTGAGAAGCTCTTGTCAAATCATGTACCTGGCATGGTCAGAATGGTCTAACTCCTCACTCCTTGATGCTAAAGAAACTTGTTGGGCTCCTTGGGTGTGGAGGTTCTCTGTTGAATAAGGATGAGGTACACCAGGATAGAGTGATGTTGTAAAGGCATTCAGCTGCGGTGTATTCTCTAAAGCTTGTGCTGGCTGTCGATTCAACCGTTGATCATTGCTGGAAATTACGTTGTCATCGGCAAGAGGTGATGCAGTTTGAAGTGTTGGCGCACCTGCTTCTGGGCATTGAAGAGGTGCTGGCCTTGGCAGGCTTGGGGCTTCTGTGCTATCTGTAGGAAGTACAGCTGACACACCTGTGTGTTGGCATGGACAAGGTGTAGGCCTTGGCAGGCGCGGGACTTCTATGCTGTTTGTAGGAAGCACGGCTGACGCACCTGTGCTGTGCTGTAGAAGAGATGTAGGCTCTGGCAGGTGCGGGGCTTCTGTGCTGTTTGTGGGAAGGACAGCTGACACACCTGTGATGTGTTGTTGAAGGGGTGTAGGCCCTTGCAGTTCTGTGGTCTCTGAGTGGTGAGTGGGAAGTGCAGAGATTGCACTTGTGTTGTGGTGCTGAAGGAGTTACAGGCCTTTGCAGTTCTGGGGTCTCTGTAGTGTTTGTAGGCAGTGTGGAAGATGGCTCTGCATCGTTGCAAACATTATGCTTTATCGGATCTTCCACTTCTATTGGGATGGAACACTCCACATCGGTGTTTTCCTTCGCTGCCTGTTCATGGACCTTCAGCTTTGCCAGGGCAGCTGCTCGTTCCTTTTCTATTTGCAGAATTTTCATTTGGGCTTCCTCCTTTGCTTGATGGGACTTTTCTCTGGGCTTCCTCCTCTGCTTGGCGGGTCTTTCTCTGGGCTTCTATTTCAGCTACCTTCTTGGCAAAGGATGCAAGCGCGTCCTTTTCTTCTACAAGCGCACAAGCCTCTAGTAGCTTGTCATGTATCGTTGAAGCCCTGGAGCGAGAGGATCTAGCGAAGCGTGCTGTGCATCTACTTGATGTAGACCTATGAGATCTGGTCTCTTGCAAGTCTGCAATACGGATTTTTGCTTTATTCTTTGCATCTTGCACTAGGAGATCTCTTTGCTGGTTCAGATCCTCAATTTTGGTTATTTCTGCTGAGGAATCATCTACATTAGAGTCATACAAAAAAACCTATGTATTTTGCATACTGCCGTAGGTAACGTTCTTAAGCTGCAGATAGGCGATCTATAGAGTCTCTTAATGCAGCAGGATTACCATTAAGGCTCAGCAAAATTGTCATGGTGTGTGCGGTTCTGTCCCATAACTCTGACAATTCATTGGAAAGTTCATTCTTAGTTACCTCATAATTTTCTCTGAGTTTCTGGGTTGGTTTTATTGTACGCTTGGGTCTTACAACTTCTTGGTGCAAATCAGGATTGTCTGGTTGAACCAGCTCTTCTGAATCAATGGGACACTCTGCCATGGCTAGGACAGGTACAGAAAACTTCCTAGGTATTTTTGACTAAATTTGGTGAACTTTGCTCTTTGACCACCAGGGGGTGCCTTCTGTGTGGTCAGAGACTTCGGGGAAGTTGGGGCACCTTCTGCGTTGTTAGGGACTTCAGGCAAGTTCACCCTTTGACCACTAGGGGGCACTCTACACGTGCCTGAGGACAAGCCTTTTACTTGCTGAGCAGCCACTGGGGTGCTGCTTGTGTAGGTGAGTACTTCAACGAAGTTCACCCCTTGACCACTAGAGGTCGCTGTTTGGATGCAAGCCTGTTATTGTCTCTAGCTTGAATTTGGATGCAAAGTGAGGCAATTGTTCGTTCTTATGACCACTAGTTGTGAGCCGGTCTGGAACTCTCGAGGGACTTCCTGTCCGTATTAAGAGTACCAACCATAGGCTGTAAACTGTGTCTGACGAAGGTTAATTTGCTCTTTGTTCCTAGTTTATAGCTAGAGTGCCTTGCTTAGTCATATAAAATGCTTGCATAGCTTGCCATAAGTGTGAATCAAAGTCTCTCTATATATACAAGCTTTCACATGCATTTCAAATTTGCAGACAGTTTAAGCATTTCAGTTTGGCCACCAGAGGTCGCTGCCTGCCTTAGCATAAAACCAAGCTGGCCTTTTGTCTCCTGGATTCCAAGGGTGGGGTCTCTTTGACTGAGCAGCAACCAAGAGCTGGGTTGCCAGGCGACTAATTGCTTTATTGTTTTTTTATGACCTTCCTAAGCAGTCTTTAGAACAAAGAGTTCTTAGCAAGCTAAAAAACTTTTTTCCTCTTTGAGTAAAGATTCAGCTCTGAAACAAATTGTTTGCAACAGTAAATCTCTGAACTTTCTAGTGAAGTTTAGGAGAAAGGCAATTTTAGAGGAGACAGACGGGAAAATTCTAATCTTGCATCTTGATTTCACAAAACTCAAGCTTACAAACACAGTCTCTCTTTGTAATTAGAAATGTTGGAGGCAGATCTGAGGAGAGATTCATTGCATTTCAAGCAAGGAGGCAGTAAAATTTTAACAAGCCTTTTGAGTGGTCTCCTCAGGAAAACAGGAAGAAACATCAATCCACACAAACAGAATCCTGACAACACAGCTCTGCTCTTTGCAGAATCAGCTGGAGAACAACGAATTACTCATTTTCCTTTTTACTGTAGGCATGCAAGTTTATAGAAGCACTTTTTGACTGAGCTTTAGTTGCAGAGAATCATGCACACTTTAGAAACAGACAGAAGGAATTCAAATTACATTTTCTAACTGTTTTAAACTTGATTGTAGAAAAGCAGGCATGCTTAGATTGCAGATATAAGGAATTCCAATTACATTTCCTGCCTAAGCTTGATTGCAGAAACATCCACATATATGAATTACAGGCACAAGGAATTAAAACACATTTTATGACTATGCTTGATTGCAGAAATATGCAGACAAGAGGAATTTAATACCATAAATTATAACTATACATATAAATATAAGTACAAATATAAATATACCTGTCAGGAACACAGGAACATTGTGAGGTAAATCTTAACAGCACACAGAGGACACAGAAGAAAAAGGCGGGAAAGAAGGGAACCTCCCCTCTGCACCCATGGCAACCAATCAGCGCAGATTACCTCATGCAGGAGCCAGCACTCTCCAACCAATCAACTACACTGAATTCGAGATCCCAAAACTTCCAATGCACTTCCAGTTGCCTTGCAGACCACCCGCCATTCCCCACTTGAAGAGCTTTGTCTTCAGTTCTGGCCTGTCCTATCCGGGGGCTCCATATTTGGGGGGCAGCTGCATTCCTGGAAGTGCTTTTGTTGGATCTGCGTGATCCGTTTGGTTCTGGTTATTAAAACTCATCCATTTTAACTGCCCTTCTTCATTCTAGACCGTAAGACTGTGATATGTTATTATAGAATAACAGAGCTGGAAGGGACCTCAGAGGTCTTGTAGTACAACCCCCTGGCTAAGCAGGAGACCCCTAACCATTTCAGACAAGTGGCTGTCCAGTCTCTTCTTAAAAGCTTCCAATGTTGGAGCATTCACAACTTCTGGTGACCAGCTTTTCCACTGTTTTATTACACACCACTGATTGTCTGGAGGTGAGCAGACATACGTAGAAGGCGAGTAAACTGGGATCAGCCTTTGAAGCCACACCCGATCCCAATTCTTCTCAGGATTCCTTCTGCTCCTTTTTCCAGGAAAGTGGGAACTCGGAGGTGATCCTGATGATCCTGGATCTGGCCAACCTCAACTCCGTCCAAGCTTTTGCACAGAACTTCTTAAAATCGGAGCCCCGTCTGGACATCCTCATCAACAATGCTGGTGGGTGCCGAGCAGACCCCCCCTCTGGGGTATCTGGGCGAGGAAATGGGAATATTGTGGGGGTTTCCAGGATTTCTCTTCCTTCGGGGGTTTGGCCGTGACTTCAGAAGCAGCTCTCTCCTCTTTGTGGTTATTTGCTTTTGGTATCCCACCTTTATTATTATTTTTACAAGTAACTCGAGGCGGTGAACAGATCCAGCATGCCTTCCTCCTCCTATTTTCTTCAAAACAACAACCTTGTGAGGTCGATTGGGCTGAGAGAGAATGATCGACTTTGCTTTCACGGCTAAGGCGGGACTAGAACCCTTAGACTCCTGGTGATTGGCCCAAAGTCTCCCCGCTGTCTTTCATGCCTAAGGCAGGATTTGACTTCATAACCTCCTGCTTTCTAGGTTTAACCACTAGGGCAAACTGGGTGCTTTAGAGATAATCTACAACTTATGACCATTATGGTTGTAAAGTGTGATAGTTATAAAGTGGGTCACCCCTGTGACTATTATGATTTCATGACCTTTGTTGAGCCAGTCGTGAAGCGAACCATTTGTTCACTATGGGGAGTTTTTGCTGAAAAGTGGGTGTAAACTCTGTTCTTCAACAAAAATGTTGTAAATCCTCCATCACATGACAGTGGGCAAGGTTGTAAAGTGAACACCAATTCCCAAGCACCTATAATGTGATCATGTAACACTGGGGGGGAGGGAGCCGTTTCAACATCAGAACTGGGTTGTAAATACATTTTGGGCATCTATTGTATCTTTGAATGATCACAAAGTAAAATGTTGTAAACTGAAGACTACCTGGAATTTGCTTACTTTTTTTGGCAGGGGTCTTTAAGGATGGTCAAACCGCTGATGGCTTTGACCTGGCTTTCCAGGTCAACCACCTGGCCCACTTCCTGCTGACCCACCTGCTCCTGGATCGGCTGAAGCGCTGCATTCCCAGCCGGGTTGTAATCGTATCCTCGACTGCGCACTTCAGTGGGAAGATCGACTTTCGGACCATCCACAAACCAGTGGAGGGGATGTGGCAGGCCCTACAATCGTACAGCAACAGCAAACTAGCCAACACTCTCCACGTGCGAGAATTGGCCAACCGGCTGGAAGGAACCAACGTCACCTGCTACGCGGTTCATCCAGGTAAGTGGAAGTCCGGCTCCAAGAAGCACAAGATGGAGCCCCCACAGGTCCTGCTGGGGCTCTGTCAAGCATTTCTCTCCCACTGGGGGCTCCCTCAACCCCCCCCCGCAGAGCCACCCCGGGAGTTTCCTCCATTGGGTTCCACTGGGGAGGGAGATGTCTCCCACCCTCCCAGGTCCCAGAGCTAATAGAATCCTAAAATCTTAGAGTGGGACGGGCTCTTGGAGGTCTTCTAGACCAACCCACTGCCTAAAGCAAGGCTGAGGCTTTCCCCTTCCATTTCCACATCCTCTTCACTTTCCCTTCTCTTCCTCCCCCTCTTCCCTCCCTCTTCGTCCTCGTCCTTTGCTCTTCCTCCTCCTCCTCCTCCTCCTGCCATTCTCTTTTTTTTATTGAAAAGTTTTTCAATACATTTTATCTTTAACAATCCCTCCCCCCCACCCCCCACCCAACCCTTCCTAGCCCTCCCTAACCCTCCACCCTCCCCTTCCCCCTTCCCTCCTCCCCGACTTCCCAGAGCTAAATACAAGGTATAAAAGTAAAATCAATCATAAACAACCATATGCTTAACAACAATAAACCATTAAGTCTATCGCACTCTAGCTCATATGAAATGACTACAAGCAATACTAATATGACCTAAAGAAAAGAAAAAAGAAAAAACTTATTCAAATGCTAAATGAAACTTTTTAGTCCCATATTTGTTCTGGATATAATCAATCCACTTTTTCCACTCCATAATATAACGTTGTTGCGAATGATCTTTCAAATAAGCTGAAATCTTTGCCATTTCCACCAGGTCAGAGACTTTTAGAGTCCATTCTTCTATAGTCGGAAGTTCCTCCTTCTTCCAATATTGACCTATTAAAAGTCTTGCTGCTGTAATTAAGTTCAACATCAACTTAGTGTCCACAACAGTAGTGTCTGTAATTATGCCCAATAAGAACAATTGCGGACAAAACTTTATCCTTTGCTTAAATATCTTCTGCATATTCCACCAGATTTTAATCCAAAAAGCCTTAACCTTTTTACAGGTCCACCATATGTGAAAATACGTTGCATCTTCGCCACCACATCTCCAACATTTAGGTTGATAGTTCGGATACATACTTGCAAGCTTTTTAGGATCTAAATGCCACCTATAAAACATTTTATAAAAGTTCTCTCTTAAGTTTTGAGCTTGTGTAAATTTTACGTTCCTCACCCAAATCTTTTCCCGTGTCCATTGTGATAACGTCTTGAATATTCTGAGCCCACTTTATCATACAATCTTTAACAAGTTCTGTTTCTGAGTCAATTTCTAACAATGCAAGATATATCCGTTTGATATGTGCTGGACCCTGATTTCTAATTTGCTTTACCAAATTTTCATCAGTCATTGAAAAACCAATTTTCTGGTCTTCTTTCCACCTGGCCCGTAATTGACCATATTGAAACCAAGTTTGAACAATCTTCTCATCTCGTAAAAGATTATACGGCTTCAAACACCATACGTTCCTCTCCAAACTTAAGATCTCCTTGTATGTAGTCACATCATGTTTGAAGCCAACATTTATATTTTCTATTGCATGTTTCGGGATTGCCCACAA
This sequence comes from Vipera latastei, assembly GCA_024294585.1. Classification (NCBI taxonomy): domain Eukaryota; kingdom Metazoa; phylum Chordata; class Lepidosauria; order Squamata; family Viperidae; genus Vipera; species Vipera latastei. Next base: position 369,376,616 of record CM044354.1, read on the forward strand.
CGGTATCTTGTAATCTAATTTATGTCTATACTTTTTCCAAACTCTCAGCAATGCCTGTCTTAAAATATGCACTTTAAACACATTATCTACCTTCTTATCATACAATAAATATGCATGCCAGCCAAATAACAAGTCGTGGCCCTCAAGATTTAATAATCTCCCTTGTGTCAAATTAATCCAATCACTTATTCCTGACAACGCAGCAGCTTCATAATATAATTTAAGATTAGGCATTTTAAGACCACCTCTTTCACGAGTGTCCTGCATAATCTTAAGTTTAACTCGTGGCCTTTTCCCTGCCCACACAAATTTATTGATACCCCGTTGCCATTCCTCCAAATTTGAATCTTTTTTAAGAATAGGTATCATTTGAAATAAAAATAAAAATTTAGGCAAGACATTCATTTTCACTGCTGCAATTCTTCCCAATAGAGACAATTGCAATTTTTCCCAACTCTCCAATTCTTTTTGAATTTTTCCCCATAGCTTTTCATAATTATTTTTATATAACTTTGCGTTTGAGGGTGACAAATACACCCCCAAATATTTAACTCTTTTAACAATCTCAAATCCAGTTAACCCTTCTAAAAGGGCCTTTTGCGATGCTGTCATATTTTTGGCTAGTATTTTAGTTTTTTGTACATTAACCTTAAATCCAGAAACCTTCCCATATTGCATTATTATCTCCATCAGGTCCACAACAGAATTTTCTGGCTGGGTCACCGTAACAACCAGATCGTCTGCAAACGCCCTCAGTCTGTAATCCTGATCTCTAATTTGAATACCCTTAATTTTTTCCGAATTCCGTATTTTAATCAATAATATCTCCAATGTTAAAACAAATAATAAAGGTGATAACGGACACCCTTGTCTTGTGCCCTTTTCAATATTGCATACTGCAGTCAAACTATTATTTACTATTATTCGGGCAGTTTGTTTTTGATATAATGCCCTAATTGGTTGTAAAAATTTATCCCCAAAATTCATTTTATCTAAAACTCATCAAAAATTGCCAATCCAATTGATCAAAAGCTTTTTCAGCATCTAAAAAGATCAACGCCGCAGGGATCTGGTTGTTCCTTTCCAAAAACTCCACCAAGTCAACTATATGCCTCACATTATTTTTCATTTGTCTACCACTAATAAACCCAGTTTGGTCCCCATGGATCATCTGTTGCAAAACCCTCATCAGTCTATTAGCTAAAACCTTAGCAAATATCTTGTAGTCCGTATTCAAAAGTGATATTGGTCTGTAATTTCTTACTTGAGTAACATCCTGATCTTCCTTCGGAATCAGGGAAATAAAAGCAGTTCTCCAAGATGGAGGCACCCCTCCTCCCCTTTGAATTGTCTGAAACAATTCCCTTAATGGCTTTATCACCTCCGATTGTAGATTTTTGTAATAGACCGCAGTCAGTCCGTCCGTGCCTGGCGCTTTATCCACCTTCAATTGCTTAATTGCAAAAAGAATTTCTTCTTCTGTTATCAATTGATTAATCTCTTCCTTTTGTTCTTGTGTAAGAACCGGGATGTTAGCATTCTTCAAATATACATCAATATCTATTTCCTCAATCTTGTCTTTAGCATATAATTTGGAATAAAAGTCCACAAAGGCTTCCTTAATAAGATCCTGTTGATACACAACCTTACCTTTATGTTCTATTTTATCTATGTTAGAAGCCCTTTGCTTTTTCTTTAACCTGTAGGCCAACCATCTACCTGGTTTATTGGCATTGCAAAAAGTGTTATGCCTAGCAAACCGTAGGTTAGTTGCCACCTGATCAGCCATCAACTTATCAAATTGTCCTCTTAACAAATTAATAACCTCTTTAATCTTCACATCCGATGGATTCAAAATTAGGGCCTTTTCTTTTTCCCTAATTTCATTCTCCAATTCTTTCCTCCTGACTTCCAAATTACGTCTGTATTTATTGTTCATATATATTAACACCCCTCTCATATAAGCTTTACTAGCGTCCCAAACCATGTCCATAGAAGTATTTTTATTTTATTTTATTACATTTATATACCACCCTTTCCCGGAGGACTCAGGGCGGTTTACAGGGAATTAAAAACCAAAAATACAAAAGTTAAAAACCAAGTTTAAAAAAGATTAAATTTATCCCTGTACAAATAAAAACCCCGATTAAAATAAATTAATCCTCAGCCTGGGCCAGAGAGCTCGAAGAGCCAGGTCTTCAGGCCCCGACGGAATGAACGGAGGTCGGGGGCAGTCCTCAGCTCCACTGGCAGCTGGTTCCAAAGGGCAGGCGCCCCCACTGAGAAGGCCCTATCCCTGGGTGTCGTCCGCCGGCAATCTCTTACCGGTGGCACCCTGAGAAGACCCTCCCTGTGGGAGCGCACTGGACGAAGGGAACTTGATGCCGGCAGCAGGTGTTCCCTCAGATACCCCGGACCCAAGCCATGTAGGGCTTTATAGGTGATGACCAGCACCTTGAATTTCACCCGGAGGGCAACCGGAAGCCAATGCAGCTTGCGGAGTAGAGGTGTTACATGGGAGTATCGGGAGACCCCCATCACAACTCGCGCAGCCGCATTCTGCACCAGTTGAAGCCTCCGAGTGGTCCTCAAGGGCAGCCCCATGTAGAGAGCGTTGAAGTAGTCCAAACAGGAGGTTACGAGCGCATGAGTAACTGTGCGTAGGGCATCTCGGTCCAGATAGGGTCGCAACTGGCGCACCAGGTGAACCTGGGCAAAAGCCCCCCTGGTCACGGCTCCTATATGGTCTTCAAAATTGAGTCGGGAATCCAGGAGGACGCCCAAGTTGCGAGCCCTATCAATGGGGGGTAACACCTCACCCCCCATCGTTAGAGATGGAATAGTCTGGTTGACCCGAGATGCCGATATGCACAGCCACTCAGTCTTGGCGGGATTGAGACGAAGCCTGTTTCTCCCCATCCAGACCTGGACCGCCTCCAGGCACCGGGACATCACGGCGAGGGCATCGCTGGGTTGGTTCGGGGTGGAAAGAAAAAGTTGGGTATCATCAGCGTACTGATGATACCCCACCCCGAAACCATGAATGATCTCACCCAGCGGCTTCATATAGATGTTGAACAGGAGGGGCGAGAGAACCGACCCCTGAGGAACTCCACAAATGAGAGGCCTCGGGGCGGATCTCTGCCCTCCCGTCAACACCGACTGCGAGCGGCCCAGGAGATAGGAGGAGAACCACCGTAAAACGGTGCCTCCCACTCCCAACCCCCTGAGACGCCGCAGCAGGATACCATGGTCGATGGTATCGAAAGCCGCTGAGAGATCTAATAGGACCAGGACAGAGGAGCAGCCCCTGTCCCTAGCCCTCCAGAGATCATTCACCAGCGCGACCAATGCCGTCTCCGTGCTGTGTCCGGGTCTGAAACCCGATTGGTACGGGTCCAGATAATCAGTTTCCTCCAGGAACAGAGGAAGCTGATGCGCCACCACACTCTCAACAACCTTCGCCAAAAAGCGAAGGTTGGAGACTGGATGATAGTTATTTAAAACAGCCGGGTCCAAGGCAGGCTTCTTGAGGAGGGGTCTCACCACCGCCTCCTTCAAGGCGGCAGGGAAGACACCCTCCTTCAAAGAAGCAGTTATTACTGCATGGAACCAGCCTCGTGTCCCCTCCCGGGCCGCATAAGCTAGCCAGGAGGGGCACGGATCCAACAAACAGGTGGTGGTGCTCAGCCTCCCCATGATCCTGTCCACATCATCAGGGGAAACAGGGTCGAACTCAGTCCAGATAACATGCTCAAGACCGTCCGATTCCTCCACATCAGACTCTGCCCAGTCAGAGTCCAGACCGGTCCGGATCTGAGCGATTTTGTCCGCCAGATGATGACTAAACTCCTCGGCTCGTCCCCGCAAGGGATCCTCCCTCACCTCCTGATTAAGGAGGGAGCGAGTTACCCTAAACAGGGCGGCCGGGCGATTATCTGCGGACGCGATAAGGGCAGCAAAGTAGTTAGACTTCGCCGTCCTTATCGCTGCAAGATAAGACCTTATAAAGGTTCTTAACTGCAATCGGTCAGATTCGGATCGGCTGGACCTCCAACCGCTCTCTAGACCTTGTCTCCGACGCTTCATCTCCCGGAGCTCCACAGAGAACCATGGAGCCCAGCAGGATCTGCGCCGGGTCAGAGGTCGCAAGGGTACAATGCAGTCAAGTGACCCAGCGGCCGCCCTTTCCCAGGCATCCACCAGAGCATCGACTGGGCTGTGGGTAAGGGTGATGGGTATAGGCCCAAGCGCCCTCTGGAACCATTCCGGGTCCATTAGGCACCTGGGGCGGAACCACCTGGTCGGTTCTGCAGCCCAGCGGCGGGGGGTGGCATAACGGAAAACCAGCCGCAGGAGGTAATGATCTGACCATGACAAGGGGGTGATGGTTGGTGAACCCCCTCCCAGATCATCCAACCACTGTCCAGATAGGAACACCAGGTCGAGAGTATGATCCCCCACATGAGTCGGGCCCTCAATAACTTGGGTCAGGCCCATGGCCGTCATGGAGGCCATGAACTCCCGAGCTAACTCAGATGACCCTCCCAGTGACGGCAGGTTGAAGTCACCCAGGACTATAAGCCTGGGGAACTCCACCGCCAGCCCTGAGAGAGTGTCGAGCAGCTCGGGCAGGGCTGTTGCCACACAGCCGGGCGCCAGGTATGTGAGCAACAAGCCCAACTGAGCCCGAGGACCACATCTCAAGAAGAGGGATTCACTCCCGGCCATCTGGACAATGGTGGCCTCCCGCGGACACAGAGTCTCCCGAACAACCACTGCCACCCCACCACCCCTGCCCTGAGCCCGTGGCTGGTGTAGCACCCGGAAACCTGGAGGGCATAACTCGGTCAGAGGCACCCCTCCCTCCGAGCCCAACCAAGTTTCCGTAATGCACACCAGATCCGCACATTCCTCCTCGATCAGATCATGAATGAGGGGAGCTTTGTTAACGACGGATCTGGCGTTAAAATAGACCAGCCTGAGCTCAGGGACCTGATCACCCTCATCCCTGGGTAAGAGGGTGCTAACCGGAGGGTCGGAGCGCGCCACCGCTCGAAGATAGCGGGGGCGCGATCCCGGGTGTTGATATGGCCCTCCGTGCAACCACCTGCTGCCATTCCCTATCGTTGTGGGGATTTGAAGCCCCACTCCAACATTCACAGAACCAGCAGCCACCTCCCCCAACCCCGTCCCTTCAGGACCCCTAACAAGCCCAGACTGAGTGCCGGTTAAAGATTCCCTCCCCACCCTCCTACCCCTCCCCCTCCCTAACCTTTTAAAATAACCGGCTAAAAATTTTATCAGGGGCCTCTTAGCACGTCTCAACTCGAGGCCCCTATCTAGGCCCCAAGTATCCTTGTTCATATTAATTTCAAAAAAGTCCTTCATCTGTTTTTTACATTCTTCCACATTACTCTGATTTCTAAACAAGTTTTCATTCAAGCGCCAAGAGCGCCTATCTCTATTATCCTTATTAATCTCTAACCAGACTGGACTATGGTCAGATATAGTTCTTGGACAAATCTTTATCTTCTTAATCCTAGAAAAAAAATCATTAGTCAGTAATATAAAATCAATTCTGGAAAAAGATTGGTGTCTATCAGAAAAAAAAGTATAATCCTTGTCATGTAGATGTGTTTCTCTCCAAATGTCTCGCAATTCCAAATCATCCTTCATTTCAAAAAAAGATTTAGGCAATCTAGCATGGCTCGGGGCATGTTTAAAAGAACCACACTTGTCCAATTGTACGTCCAAGACACCATTCCAATCTCCCATAAAAATAAAAGATTTATAATCCATCTGGGTAATCTTACTGTGTAGTGATCCATAAAAGTCAGCTTGTTGTTGATTAGGAGCATACAGTCCAACCAAAAGCGTTTTTTGCCTTCTAACAGCAGATCTATCATAACGTATCTTCCTTGTTTATCTGCTTCTATTAGTTCCGCTGTCATGGTATTCTTAACATAAATGACCACTCCATTTTTCTTATTCATTGCAGAAGCAATAAATTGCGTACCCAACCTTGAGTTCAATAAGTATTTTTGGTCCATAACCCTAATATGTGTTTCTTGCAAGCAAATAACATCAGTCTTAAATTGTTTTAGATATTGAAAAACTTTCTTTCTCTTCTGTGGTGAGTTTAAACCATTAACATTCCAGGTTAGGAACTTAGTCGCCATCCTTGGCATCCCGAAGCTTCTGGAGCACGCCTGCCAAAATCCCCTTAACTTCCTTAGGCCGCGCCCCTCCCACAGCTTCGCTATAGGTACGCTTTGAAGATTCCATAACTTTCTGCTGGTCTTGCTCTTTCTCTTGTCTCACACGTCTCGAGGCAGCACGCGTCATCCTCTGCTCTCTAGCGTCTTCCGATGAAACTGTAATTTGATCCCCTCCAATAGCTTTCTCATCTGTCTGTATTCCTTCAGCATCTTGAGGCTTTCCCTCCCCATTTTTCTTTGCAGATTCCAAAAGTGGTAGAGGGGTTGCTTTTAAAACTTTACTATAGAAATCACGTGCCTGAATCACTGTAACCAAACGGTGTCTCGTACCTTCATGCATCACCACCATGCCCACTGGTATCTCCCAACTGAACTTGATGTCGCGTTTCTTAAGTTCCTGTACCAGAAAAGCAAAATCTTTCCTTCTCCTTAAAATTCTTGGAGGAATCTCTTTTAAAACCAAAACTTCTTGCTCAGCAACCACAAACTTAGTATCATAAGCAACTTGGATAACTTCATCCCTAATTGCTCTCTTTGTAAAATAAACCACCACATCTCTAGGTAACTTCCTCTGCCTTGCAATCCATGAATTCACACGAAAGATTTTGTCTATACTTCCCTCAATTTCAGCTGCTGGCTGTCCCAGTGCCACTTCCAAAGCCTCAGAGACTATCTGTTTTAAATCTTCTTTAGGATTCTCTCTTAAGCCTCTGATTCTGATAGCAAACTCCATCTGGTGGTACTGGACCAGAGTCAAGTCCCCACCCATTTTGTCCATTATATTTTCATTCTCTAAAACTTTTGCTTCTAGTCTGGAATTCTTTTGGCTAAGATCCTCCACTTTTTCATCCAAGCCTTGAATACATAAAGCCACACCTTCAAGTGCAAGCAAGATGTCTGCCCTCATTGCTGTAAACTTCTCTTCCATCTTCTCCTCCAGCTTTTCCATCTTTTCATCTATAATATCTGATATTTGTTGTGAATGCTTTTCCAAGGCATCCTGTAAATCCTTAACCGTCAGTGCCGGAGCAGGTGCAGGAGGAAGTAAAGCCTGCAGCGAGGACTGTTGCACCGGGGAAGCCCCCGCACTCCGGAGAACTTTAGAAGTTTTAGTCGCCATCTTCCCCCTCTTTCAATTGCTACGCACTTTCACTTTTAAAATCCATAAAGTCCATTGAACTAGAGAACAAAAATCCACTTCACCTTGACCTCCTGTATCGCTCTGCCTGCTTCTTCACACTCGAAAGTCTTTCCTTCTGGCAGGGGTGGTTGCTAACGCTTGGTTCTGCTCCCAAAAGCATGGAGCAGAAGCGCTGCGCAGCCCGGAGCAAACCCAGGCTTCGGGGGGGCTCAATCCTTCAGCCGCCCGATCTACAAGCTCAGGCGGCCCCGGAGAGCTCAACCCCTACCTGGGGCCTCACCCCCTCCTCTTCTCCCGAGGAGGGGGCTTCCGAACCACTGAAACAGCTGATCGGCGCTGTTTCCAGCAGTTCAAACAGAGCCGCGGAGCGGACAACCCAGAGATGGCTGTCTTCAGCGTCGCGCCGCCACCGGAAGTCCCTCCTGCCATTCTCTTTCTGTTCCTCCGCCTCCCTCCCTCTCCTCCTATTCCTTCTCCCCTTTGCATCCTTCTGCTCCTTTGCCTACATTTACCTTTCCTCCTGCTCTTCCTCCTCCTCCTCCTCCCCCTTCCTCTTCCTCCTCCTTCCTCTCCTCTTCTTCCCCATCCACCTCATTCTCCTCCTCCTCCTCTCCAGAAAACCCCCTCCCTTCTAGCACTGATGGGACATTCCCAGGTTGAGTCATGAAATGTCTGTGTCATTGCTCCAATAGGTGAAACCAATTAAAAGAACTTCAAGGGAAAGATTTCTTCCTTAAAGAACATTTTATTCAGGAAACCAAGACTGAAGTTCCCTCCCCCTGATACAATGCAACAAGTTGCAATTCCCACCGCAGAAAGGATGACATTAATCACATTCACCAATTATTCTAAAACGTGGGCTCTCCTCCCAACTTCTCAACCCACCAAAACTTTATCTAACATTGACCTTGTGTTCACACACAGCTGCAATTATTGTGGTAGCATTCCCCTCCTCCCCCCTTCTACATCTAAATATCTCAAACAGCAGGAAAAGCACAGTCAAAGCAAAAAGTAAAATGGTTGCAGTTTCTTAACTGTCACATTGTTGACATCCTGCAAGAAAACAGCCGAACTCAGAGTGGACCAAGGACCTCAGACTTCAGCCCTGAGCTACAAATATTCTATCAGAACATTGTTATTTGACATTATTTATTTGAATGTATTAGTTGCCCCACTGCAATGACTTCATGCATGCAAAGAAGCACGCATGATCACGAACACACACGCACACACGCACACACATACACACAGAGAGAAAGCCGCTGGCATCCTCACCCACTCAGCTTGAGCTCTTGGTCTTTTGAGGCATTTCCTATGTTGCCCAAAGGATGCCAAGCGGCCCATGGTTCCCGGTGGGAAACAGGTACTGTGCGAAGGGTTTATTCAGGATCTCCCTCCCTCCCACCCCCCTTTGGGTAACTTTCCATCTGCAGCCTGTTCTCTCTGCCTTTGATTTCAGGAAATGTTAAAACCGAAATTTCTCGCTTCTGTCCCCGTTGGCTCTTTGGGCTGGGTTGGTTCGTGAAGCTGTTCCTCCGAAATTGTGATTCTGGTGCCCAGACCACCATCTACTGCGCCACCGAGGAGGGCATCGAGCGGCTGAGCGGGCAGTATTTTGTGGACTGCCAGCCGAAGGTGCCCAGTCGACAGGCCCGCGATGACCAGCTGGCCAAGAAGCTCTGGGAATTCAGCGAGAGGCTGCTGGGACTGACCAGCTAAATTTGTCCACTTTAAATTTCCCCCCTTAATTTTTTTTGAGGTGAAGGTAGGAAAACACACAGAAAAGCACACACAAAATAACAGCAAAGCACCTGGACAATTAGCACAGCCCCCCCCCCCCCGGGCTGTGTGCTTTCTCCATGGCACTTCTCTGTCTCCGTGGAAATGACTGCAACTCGAAGGATCCCTCTGTTAAAGAGCAGGTTGACCTCGACGTACAACCACGGTTCAGCCCAAAACCTCTGTTGTTAAGTGACACATTTGTTAAATGAGTCTTGCCCCATTTTACGAGCTTCCTTGCCTCAGTTGTTAAGTAAATCGCTGCGGTTGATAAGTTAGTAACAAGCTTGTTAAGCCTTGGCTTTGCTTGCCAGAAGGTCGTGAAAAGGGATCACATGACCTTGGGACACAGCAACGGTCATAAATGCAAGTCAGTTGCCAAGTGTCTGAATTTGGATCACGGGACCGTGGGGATGCTGCAACGGTCGTAAGTGTGAAAAAGGGTCACGAGTCACTTTTTTCTGGGCCATCGTAACTCTGAATGTGTGAGATGGTCTCACGAGGTCGATGGATCGTTAAGGTGCTTCCAAGTGAAAAGGCATCACGCAGAGATGCAATCATATGAAGCTTTATTCAATGATAGATTAGAGAGAAAGAATTACTTGGCATGAAGGCATTCATGCCTGCATGTGAGAGAGAACAAAAGAAAAGAAAGCAAGCTAGCATAGCATAACTGGAACAGAACAAAAAAGCAGGACTAGAACTGAACTGAAAGCAGCCCCTTGAGCAGAGGTATTTATGGGGGGTCTCAGCCCCTCCCTAACCATAAAACTCTCTCACCAATGGGGATGTAGGGGTCTGGGACCCCTGACTCATCAGTGGAAGCAAAGAAGCCTCTTTGCTTCCATCTGATGACCCTTTTGGGTAACTGCCATGGCTGGCACTAAACATCTAACAATTCCCCTTCTTGCCAGCCAATGACAGGGACCAGTGAATGTGTGTGAGGGTGCGAGCAGGTGTCATAGACATGTATAAAAACATTCAGAAGACCAAACACAAACGCTTACACAGAAGATTGTGCCGGTCAATGGGAACAGGTTTGGTGAACAGATCAGCTATCTGGTCAGTTGTGTTACAATGCTCAACATGTATAAAACCCTCTTTGGCAAGCTGCCTGACATTTTTATAGCGTATGTCTATGTGGCGGGACCTAGAGCCCATAGCATACGCTCCCGAGATTGCAATTGCGGCTGTGTTATCCTCTTGAATTTGGATGGGCAGAGGAGGAGATGCCCAGATGCTTGTTATCAGATCATTGAACCAAATCAAATCATTGGCCGTGTCTGACAGGCTGGCATATTCAGCCTCGGCCGTGGAGCAAGAAATAAATTTTTGCATCACTTTGCATCGGGCTATGCGTTGGGTTAGATTCTGCCATTTTGCATTTGGCCAATAACTCCTCTATCTTTTCTTTTTGAGATAGAGCGAACCCCCCCTTAGTGGCCAAGATGTGCACAACCAAGTACTTGTCAACCCGCCCCAAAGACTTCAGAGTAAACTTTTCTTCCAGGGCCTTGGCAAATTCATCACACCCTTCCTTGTCAGGCCCTACATATAGTAGGTCGTCCACATAAACTAACACCCGTTCTGTGGTACCCTTGGAGTTGCGTGTGAAGACACATTCATCTGCATGGGATGCAGTGAAACCAATTCATTCTAAACTTTTTCTAAGACAGTCATACCATAATTTCCCTGACTGCTTGAGGCCATATAACCCTTTGTGGAGCAACCATGTATTTCCCCCTTCTTGCTGGTAGCCAGGAGGGGCCCTCACGTAGATCTGCCGGTCCAAGTTGGCGTGGAGGTAAGCCGTCTGGATGTCGAATTGAAAAACTTCCTCCCCCAGAGCGGCTGCAGTTACGAGGGCGGCCTTGATGCTCTCTGCCCGGACGGTTGGAGAGTAGGTCTCTGCGTAGTCCTCTATGTAGCGCTGAGCGAAGCCCTGAGCTACCAAATGGGCTTTATACAGGTAGAGGCCATTGGCAAGTGGTTTGGCTTTGTAAACCCACCTTGTGCCAATGACTTTTCTCTCCTTTGGTGGTTGCTGGGGGGTGAAAACCTTGAGTTTCTTTAAGCTCTGCATCTCCTTCTCCATCGCGAGCTGCCATTTCTCCTGTTCTTCGATGGGCAGCTCCTGGATGTCAGAGAAGGATTTTGGGGTGACCACAACACTGTTGACAGACGTGATGTGGCCAATGTCAATTCTCTTTGGCGGGATCCCTTTGTTGGACCGCTTTGACCTCCTTACCTTCTGCCACTCACCACCCTTTTCTTCCGCGGGTCTCTGAGGCATCGCTGGGGGTGAAGACGGCATGTCTTCCTCCATGGGACTGGACGCATCTTCGTCTTGTTCCTCACTTTCGTCAGTGGCAGGGTATGTGGTCGTCTCAGGTGATGTCATGGTCGGTGTGTCCTTGCTGGGTCGGTTGACATATGGGCTCAGATCATTCGAGTGGATCTGGGTCCAATTGGAGTCCTCTTCGAAAGAGGCAGATTGGGAAGTCACAGGCCTGCCCCCTTCTCCCAGGAAACGATAGGCCTTGGAGCCAGGAGCATAGCCCAAGAACCTTAGTCTCTGGGAGACAGATCTCCCCTTCTTCCGCAGCTGCTTGGGGATGTGCACCCATGCGTAGGAACCAAACACACGTAAATGTCCCAGATTTGGTTTCCTACCGTGAACCAGGAAATATGGGGTCTGGTCCACAACACTGCTCCAGGTGCGGTTTAAGGTGTAATTGGCGTAGTGCACCGCCTCTGCCCAGTATGATTCTGCGACCCCAGCGTCTGCAATCAGACTACGCATCATAGTTTGCAGGATTCCATTTCTTTTCTCTGCTACGCCATTCTAAGAGGGGGTGAATGGCGCAGTAAGAAAATGGAGGATGCCCTTACGCCTTACCCAGTCCTGGAATTTTTGGGACATGAACTCAGCCCCGCGGTCGCTCTGCAGTTGTGCGATCTTGGTCTTGTACTGGGTCTCTACAAAGTTGTACAGTGACTTTATGGCGTCAAAGGCTTCGGATTTTTCTGTGAGGGTATACACGTGTCTGTATCGTGAAAAATCATCAACGGCAGTGAGAAAATACTGTCTTTTCCCTAGGGATGGTGTGAAAGGCCCAACCAAATCAACATGTACTAGTTGGTACGGGTATTGGGCCTTACGCAGTGACACTTTAGAAATGGGGGCAGCCTTCCTCTTTGTCTTCTTGCAAATGGCACAGTCCAGGAACACATCACAATCCTTGAGCTGGACTCCCTCAGCAAATTCTCCCATCTTTTTAACTACAGGGAAGCTCGCATGACCTAATCTTCTGTGTAAGAGATGGGCACACTTATCGTGGAGCGGCTTCCCCACTGACACCCTCTTGGCTCTAGTTGCTTTGAGTGGTGCTGTAGGTGCCTGCTGAGGTTTGGGTTTCTTGCCCACACTGCCTTTGGAAAGCCTTGGGGCAGGCTGTGGGGGGTTGGGTGCAACCGCTTCGGCCTTGTGCTCCTTAAACAGCCTTGGGGCTGGCTGTGTGGCCCCTTCTGAGGTGGGTGGGCTCTCAGGGGAGAAGTATGGCAAACCATTTATGATGGCAATATTTCCAATGACCCTCTGGTTCCGGGTGACATGACCTTCCCCTTTGCGAAATAAAACTTCCACCTTGTCATCGTCACATAATTTGATAATGCTTAATAGGTTGTTGGCAATGGAGAGAGCATGTAATACCCCTTCAACTTTTCCAAGCCCGGGTACAGAAACAGTGCCCTCCCCAACAACTAAAGCCTTATCACCATTGGCCACTTTGACAGATGAGTTAATTTTCTTTAACCTTTTAAACCCTTGACTCATACTGGTAATGTGAGAAGAAGCTCCAGAGTCCAGTAACCATAAGTCAGTGGGGCTATCAGCCTTTGTTATGGGGGTGAGGGAACAAGTATGCAGAAAATTGCCCTTGGTATTTCCTTTGCCCCCGCCACACCCCCTTCCTTGCCCCTTGCCCCTTACTTGATTGGGACCACGTTTGGGGGCTTGTTGTTGATGGGGGCAGTCTTTCTTGAGGTGCTCCTCAGAGCCACAGATGAAACACTTAAGTAGAGCATTAATTTGCTCTGAGTTGTGGCGCCCCCTTCTGGCTTGCTGAGTGGTGACTCTGGCGTATTCTCCTGCATCTCTTCTCCTCCTATCTTCTTCGATGAGTCTCCCTGTGAGGTAGGACAGAGTCATGGCTTCCTTCCTGGTACCATCCAGTGAAACAATGAAGCTGCTCCAACTTCTGTCCAGGGAAGCCAGAATGACAGCGACCATGTTCGCATCAGTTACGGGGTGGTCTCTGGACACCAGTTCTGCCCTGAGTGCCTTCAATCTTCCAAGATGTTCAGGCATGTTGGCCCCAAATCTCAGTCTGGAGGAGTAAAACTCAGTTGTAAGTCTGGTGATCGAACCGATGCTGTCGCTGTTGAATAAATTGTATAATAACTGCCAAACTTCACCAGCTGTGAGTCCATCTGGAATGCTGGAGAACAAGTTGCCATCCAATGAGTTCAGCAGAGTGGTATATGCTTGCCTATGACGCCACTCTTCTCGGGGTCCCCAGGGGAGAGGAGGAGGTTTCTGAACCATCTCTAGAGTCCCATCCTTTAATAGACATACCTGCACATCTCTATTCCAACTGTTGTAATTCTCCCCCCCAAGTTGTAGTTTTTTAAAGTCGTTCGGGAGATTAGAGGCTGGTAAAAAAGAATTTTTGTCAGTCCCATTCTCAAACATCTGAGAGCTCTCCATTGAGGTAAAAGGTAAAGGGATCCCCCTGGTGGTCATTAGTGGGACTTTTCTCTGATTATTGGGTAACTCCGTCTGGGCATGCTCGGGATTCTTCTCTTCCCATGAGGCATAGGGGGGGCAGAGCCCAGATTTGTCAGCCGGCATTTGAGTTTTTGTTTGAGAAGGCCCCATATGCTGCAAAGATTCCTGCTGAGGATTGCAAGATGCCTCCCGGCAGGATGGAGACTGGATGGCACATGGATTGCCCGGATTGCCTGATTTGCCCTGAGAAGCCCATCGCTGGTCCTGAAGACCTGAAGAGAAGGTGGGAGGCTGCGGGGGTTCATAGTTGGGAGGCTCTAGGCTGGGCGCCTCCTGGCAGTTAGGCCCTGGGGAGAGGGTAGGAGGCCTTGGAGGGGGGCTGGCCATCCCCGATGTTGGAGCTGCTGTCCTTTTGGCTTCCAGGGCTGCAACCAGGACCTGGATGGCTGCTTCAAGCCCTGCTGTATCAGCCTCGGCTGGACAGGCTTTATTGCCATCCTAGGACTTTAGGCTTTCTGGTGGGGAGGACCCAGGGGTTTGCATGCTGCTTCGGCTGGATGCCAGGGATTGCTGGGCCTCTAGGCTTAGTTGAGGCCTATCTTTATTAGACCATGTGGGGTTACTGGGGGCCGCCATCTTGTTTCTGGTGCCAGGCCATGTGGACGCTCTGGGGGCCGATATCTTGCTTCCGGTTGCCCCAGGAAGCTGTAGGTCACAGTTTGGCGGGAAATTTCGCGCCAAAAGCCCTGGGGTCCCGGGGTCACTCAGGGTGGCGGGCGCCATATTAGGGGGCCTCGTGGTCGCTTGGGAAAGACTCACCAGGTGTTCAGAGGCTTCTTGTGCTGGGGTCCCCCGTGGAGAGGCTTGTGGCATCTTTTGTGTTGTAAGGAACTTTAGAAGCAGCTCTTCGCGTTCCTGTTCAGTCATCTGGCTCACGCGGCGTTTGGCTTGAGCCAGGTCCGTTTCTGCTGCATCTGGACAGTCTTGGGCAGTCTGCAAGCCTTCCATGCTTCCCTCTGTGGCGTGCAGTCGTAGGGAGGCATGCGAAGGGGTCCCAGATGCTCCGCTGGATCCTCTGAGGGAATGGAGGTCATCTGTGCTCTCACCTGGAGTGGAGTTTGCTTCAGGGGCTGTAGGCAGGGCTGCTGATCTTGATTAAAGACTCCTGGTCACAATCTGGGATCTCCTGCCATCCATTTTAAATGGGTTTGTGCTCATCTTGCAATAGCCGCTGGCTTGGAAGCGTTCCCTTAAACCATCCTCTGCTACCAACTTGTGAGATGGTCTCATGAGGTCGATGGATCGTTAAGGTGCTTCCAAGTGAAAAGGCATCACGCAGAGATGCAATCATATGAAGCTTTATTCAATGATAGATTAGAGAGAAAGAATTACTTGGCATGAAGGCATTCATGCCTGCATGTGAGAGAGAACAAAAGAAAAGAAAGCAAGCTAGCATAGCATAACTGGAACAGAACAAAAAAGCAGGACTAGAACTGAACTGAAAGCAGCCCCTTGAGCAGAGGTATTTATGGGGGGTCTCAGCCCCTCCCTAACCATAAAACTCTCTCACCAATGGGGATGTAGGGGTCTGGGACCCCTGACTCATCAGTGGAAGCAAAGAAGCCTCTTTGCTTCCATCTGATGACCTTTTTGGGTAACTGCCATGGCTGGCACTAAACATCTAACAGAATGGTCATTAAATGAAGTAAGTCGGGGACTGCCTACACTGAAGTTTGCAGATGAGACAAGAGTCGGGGGTCTCATTCGAGACGGTGATGAGTCTGCATACAGACAGGAGGTTGAGGAACAGGGCCTGAGTTGCAGCCGGAACAATATGGACTAGAATCTGCTGAAAACTGAAGAGATGATGGTAGATTTTAGGCAGAGCCTTCCTGTTCCGCCACCTCCGGCAACGTTAGACAACGCGGGATCAACAGCCGAGACCTTCAGGCTTCGTCGTTCTAGGATCTCCCAGGACTTGAAATGGGCACCTGACATTACAGCCTCCATTAAAAATACTTTATAAGGCAGAGGGAATTCCAAAACAAAAAATGCAGCAGTACTTAGAAAAAGAAAAGTTTCCAAAAATTCCAGAGAATATTCAAAACATATTAAATAGAAACATATCAATGATGGAGATGATGGAGGCTATAAAAAAGCAAAGACAGGATAAGACTCCTGGCCCAGATGGATTACCTGCAGAGTTTTATAAATCATTGCAAGATGTATTAAGTCTGATTTTGAAAGAACTGTCTAACGAAATTATCCTGGAGGCTAAAATACCAAATACATGGACTGAAGCCAATATTACTTTTAATACCTAAAGAAGACTCTGACTTAAGGCAAATAAAAAATTATAGACCAATATCGCTATTAAATGTAGATTGCAAAATCTTTGCCTCAATAATGGCAGAAAGACTAAAGAATTTTTTTTATCAAATTTATACATACGGATCAAAATGGTTTCCTGCCTAAAAGACCGATAAAAAATTATTTATTTATTTATTTATTATTTTATTTTATTAGACTCAGGGCAGTTCACAAGGTTTAAGAATTGAAGAATGATTCTGGATGTGTTAGACTCGCAGTGGTGGCGAACCGTTTAGAGACCGAGTGCCCAAACTGCAACCCAAAACCCACTGATGTATCGCCAGGTGCTGGGTGGGCGTGGCCTGCTGGGTGGACATGGCCACGGTGGTCACGGCAGACTTGGTGGGCGTGGCCAGCTCGATGTTGCTCCTAGGGAGGGATGCCTGTGAGGGCCGGGCGGGGCTGGGGGAGATCCAGGGGGGTCTCTGGCGGGTGGGACAGTGGGCAGGAGAGCGTCTTGCTCAGCTGATGGCTTGGGGGGAGGGGGCAGCTCCACCCCCTCCCAAACGCTGCCGTCTCACGAAAGCAGGATGAAAACTCCAAAAAGCGACAAGGAAAAAAAACTTAAAACAGAAGAGTGTCTCACGATTTTTTTCTTCCCTGGGGGGATCATAGGGGGAGGCTCCTGAGCCCCACAGCTCTTTCAAGAGGGGGGAGGAGGAGAGTGGGGAGGGTCTGTGCTGGGATCGGGGCTCCTCATGCCTTCCGCTGTCTTCCTGCACTCTTCTGCTGCAGATGCCGCAGCTCCGCTTGCCTGGCGGGGTGAGAGGTGCGCTCACGCTGGCGGACACACGTGGGGCTGCTGCCTCGCTTGCTGTGCCGGGGCTAGGCTGGACTGGGCCTCCTCGCCGCTTCTTTCCCCACACCCGGCCCATCTACTACTCGTCCTGGGGCAGCCCTTTGGGCTCTCTCGGTCTCTCCCCCCCCCCCACTTCCAGGCTGAAGCTGGTCACATTTCCTCCCCGCTTCGTGGGCAGCGCAGCGCCTGTCCCCAGCCAGCCCTCCTCCTCCATCCTTCTCCTCCTCCTGCAGGCAGAGCGTGGCTTAGCGAGGCAGTGCCTCTCCCCGCATGCAGCCACCGCTCTCGCTCCCCTCTCCTCCTTTGTTCTTGGACCTTGACCATTCCTGAAGCATACAGGTAGTCCCGGACTGATGACCACAATTGATCCCAAAATTTCTGTTGCTAAGTGAGTCAGTGGCTAAGCACGTTACGACCTTTCAGGCCGCAGTTGTTAATTTAGGGACACGCTTGTGAAGTGCATCTGGCTTCCACCTTGGCTCGGAGGAAAAGAAGGTTGCAGTAGCATGAAGGGATAGCATCAAGACGGGGTGCTTACTGACTCCTCCTGTGCCCTTGCCCTGGAAGGCCCGTACTCCTCTCCTATGTCCTGCTTCTTAGAACGAGGCAAGCGTCTTTATGCCATTATTTGTAGGATGTTATTTATTGATTTACAAGGGTTATAAAGCTCCCCATGTTACAACAGTGACTCTGGGGAACCTGTAAAGCAGGGATCTCCAACACCCAGTCCGCAGCCCTCTACTGGTCCTATTTATGGCGGTCGCAGTGTCCTCTTTTGAGACCTTCCGCCACGCAAACTCAATGGGGGAAGCCAGATTCGCTTAACTTAACAACTGCAGGGATTCACTTCACAAGTGTGGAAAGATCGTAAAATGGGGCAAAATTCACTCAACACGTTTCTCACTTAGCAACATGAATTTTGGGCTCAATTGTGGCCTTTTTAAGTCGAGGATTGCTTAGCTTAGCGTTGAAATGGGGGGGGGGTTCCTTGGTTTTTGTTTTCTTGCAATTCATTACCCAAATCTGAAGTGGGGAACTATGGCTTTTATGACTTGTGAACTTCAACTCCCAGAATTCCTTGCTGGCTCAGGGATTCTGGGGATTGAAGTCCACAAGTCATAAAAGGGCCATTGTTTCCCACCCATGACCCAAAAGACTTGATGACGTGCACAGAGGATGCTCTCCAGTTGGGCGACGAAACATCTGCGAGGGGGAGGAAAAATAAAACAAGTTCAAAAGCATCAAGGACCCAACTGTCCTCCTCCTCCTTGTCCAACCGATCATGCTCCCCAGTCAAGTTCGAAGAACACCAAGGACTCCACAGTCCTCTTCCTCCTCCTCCCTGCAACCGTCCCCCCTCCCTTGTAGCACTGATGATGTTCCCTAGCTGGGTCATGAAACGTCTGCAGGAAAAGCACCCAGCTCAGAGGGCACCAAGGACCCCACAGTCTTCCTCCTCCTCCTCCCTTCCAACAATGATGATGTTCCCTAGTTGGGCCGTGAAACGTCTGCAAGGAAACCAGCCAGCTCAGAGATCAATAAAGACCCCCAGAATTCTCTTCTCCCTCCTCTGCCTCTTCCCCCCTTTATTCCTTCCTCTTCCCCTCCCCCTTCCTCCCCCCCTCCTCCTCCTCCCTTCCAGCGCTGATGATGTTCCCTAGTTGGGTCATGAAACGTCTGCAAGAAAACAGCCCAGCTCAGAGAGCACCCAGGACCCCACATTCCTCCTCCTCCTCCTCATCTCCTCCTCCTCTTCCTCCCATTCCCTTCTAGCCCTGATGACGGTCCCTAGTTGGGTCATGAAACGTCTGCAAGAAAACAGCCGAGCTCAGAGAGCACCAAGGACCCCCCAAAGTCCTTTTCCTCCTCCTCCTCCTCTTCCACAAACCCAACTCCCTTCTAGCCCTGATGACGTTCCCTAGTTGGGTCGTGAAACGTCTGCAAGAAAACCGCCCAGCTCAGAGAGCACCAAGGACCCCATAGTCTTCCTCCTCCTCCTCCTCATCTCCTCCTCCTCCTCCCATTCCCTTCTAGCCCTGATGACGTTCCCTAGTTGGGTCCTGAAACGTCTGCAAGAAAACCGCCCAGCTCAGAGAGCACCAAGGACCCCATAGTCTTCCTCCTCCTCCTCCTCATCTCCTCCTCCTCCTCCCATTCCCTTCTAGCCCTGATGACGTTCCCTAGTTGGGTCATGAAACGTCTGCAAGAAAAACCACCCAGCTCAGAGAGCACCAAGGACCCCCCACAGTCCTCCTCCTCCTCTCTCTTCTTCGTCCCCCCCTCCCGCCCCTTCCTTCCTCCTCCTCCTCCTCCCCCTCCCTTCTTGCCCTGATGACGTTCCCCAGCTGGGTGGTGAGACCTCTGCCAGGAAGTAAAACCCCCACCCTCAAAGAAAGACTGGCCAGGCTCAGAGACCCCCCCCCTCCCCCGGGACGGGAACGTCATTTCATTTGGACTAATGGCGCACGCCGCCCCATCTTCCCGGGAACGGCCGACCCGGGTCTGGGCTCAGCCGGCCGTGAGAATTCGGCCCGGGGCAACGCCGCGAGGTGCCCCGCCCCCAACCCCTCCACGGAGACCCTGGAGACGGGCTGGCCGGCGGGAGAGGGAGCGCAGGCCCTCCGCCTCAGCCGCGCCCAAGATGGCGCGCCCGGAAGCGCCCGCCCCGCGCTTCCGGTGGGCCTGGCCGGGAGCCCCGCCCTCTCCCCGCTGGGCTGAGGCAGTGGCGGCGGCGGAGGAGCCGAGCCGAGCGCATCCCGCCATGGGGAACTGCCACACGGTGGGGCCCAACGAGGCGCTCGTCGTCTCAGGTAGGCCGCCCTCGGGCAGGGGGCGCGTGCGGAAGGGACGCGGCGTCGGGTGGGGGGCAGGGGGAGGAAACGCGCGTCACGTCTGAATCCGGCGCAGCTGCTTTCGCGGGTTCTTCGGGACGCGCCTTGTCCCCGGCTGGGTTGGCACCCGCCGCTCCCTCGGGATTTGCAAGCAGGAGACACCCCCCCTCACCCCCCAGGGCGATTTCGAGACCTCGGGGGTCCCAGGGGCCCTTTTGCTCCTCCCTGCCCCCCCACCAGCCCCCCCGGGTCCTTAGGGGAGGGGGGGTTATTCCTCTGGGGAGGGGGAACCTTGCGCCCCATTCTGGGGGGTGAGGAGGGGGATCCTATCCTTCTTTGAGGAGGGGAGGGGGACCTTGCGCCCCATTTTGGGGAGGGGGAATCTTATCCCTCTGGGGAGGGGGAGGGAAGGGAGGGGGCATCTTACCCCTCTGGGGAGGGTAGGGGGAACCTTGCACCCCATTTGGGGGGTGAGGAGGGGGATCCTATCCCTCTTTGAGGAGGGGAGGGGGACCTTGCGCCCCATTTTGGGGGAGGAGACAGGGAGGGGGACCTTCCACTTTTGGGGTGGGGGGTTCACCCGGAGCCTTTCAGGCTCCCCTTTTCTCCTCTGAAGTCTCCCCTCCCCGCCACAGGGGGCCTCTGGGGGGGTCTCAGCTGGTCGTCTTGCAGAAGTGGGGGGCACTCCTTTGGGGGTGCATCCTTCCCGGGATGCCCTTGGGGAAGGGTTGGGCAGGCAGGGACCCCCGCAGCTCTGCAGATCCCCACCCGGCCGCTTCACACCTGCGGAATCGAAGAAAGACCCTCGACTGGGGGGGGGTTTCCCAAGGCGGAGGGGGCAGGAAGGCTCCGCATAGGGGGTGAATGCCCCCCCCAACCGTAGGCAACCTCGGACCCCATCAGAGCCATCCGGCCCGCTTGAGAGAGCGAGATGGGCGGGCTGCCAGTGCAATAACTCAAAAGGGCGAGGGTGCTCCTGACCGTGTGCAGAGGGCTCTCCTTGCCAGGTGGGGGTGTCTTTGGAGGGAGTAAGATGGGCAGCCCCACAAAACAGACCCCAGGGCCACATATACATATATTTGCCCTTTAATGCATGTTTTTTTTTTCCCTTTCCTTTTTAATGTTTGGGCTATCTTTGTTATGTTTTTGTAAATATATATACATTTATTTGGAGTTGTTATTTTTACCTTAATTCTCTTGAGTAAAACCAAAAAGATCATTCGAAAAAGGGGGGGGAAAGAAAACAGTCCCCCCCCCCTCAGGGCGACCTACTATAGAGAAAGCACTTTCCCCTCTGAAAAGCAGATCATCTTTGTGTGTTTGTGTGCATGGAGTAAGATACGTGCGGCTGATAAGGAAGTGGGGATCCGCTGCTGGTGCCACACCCTGGGTTTCGTTTTTTGTTTTCCTGCCATAAGCAGAGCCGCTGGGCTTGGAAATAACGTGATTTATCTTAATGAATGCATTCATCAGAGTTGCGTTTGATTTCCCCCCCCCCCCTCTTTTTGGAGACGGCAGCGTTGCTGAGCAGGAGGCAGAGCGGTTGCTTCCGGTGAGGGCCGCGAATTCGTGTTTTTTTGTATCGGGAAGGGACCTGAGGCTTCATGACCCGTCCCCTTCCTGAAGCTGGTCTTGGGATGACAGACGGTCCTCGACTTACGACCGAGCCCAAAATTTCTGTCGCTAAGTAAAACGTTTTAATGTGGGTGAAAAGGGTCCTTCTCTGAGCTTGTGGGTATTCGCCACTACGGCGTATTTTAATGTGTATTAAAAATGGGGGGAAACCCACAAAGCTCCCCTCAGATGAGTTTTCCCAATACAGGAAGTCCTTGTCTTATAACCGCAAACGGACCCCAAAATTTCTGTCGCTAAGTGAGACATTTGTTGTGTGAGTTTTGCCCCTATTTTTACGACCTAAGTTGTTAAGCGAATCAGTGCAGTTGTTAAAATTGGTGACACGGTCATTAAGTGAATCCAGCTCCCCTCCCCCCCCCCGTTAACTTTGCGTGTCAGAAGGTCACAAAAGGGGATCACGTCTCTCTCTCACACACACACACACCAGGACAGTGCAGCCGTCGTAAACTCAAGCCAGTTGCCAAACGTCCGGATTTTGATCATGTGACTACAGGGACACGGCAACAGTCGTAAGTGTGAAAATCGGCCGTAAGTCACTTTTCTCCGTGCCGTTGAATGAACTTTGAATGGCCGCTAAATGGACTATTGTAAGTCGGGGATGCCCTGTATAAGTGCCAGGCTTGATGCCTCTGGAGGGAAGGGAGGCTGCCACACTGGGCCCATCTCGGATAAACAACCTCCGAAGCGCTCTTTCCTGGGTGGTGGGTCTCTCTGCCTTGGCAGGGTTGGACAGATGACCTTTGAGGTCCCTTCCAGCTCTGCGAGTTAAGCTGCTGGTCCACTTAGCCCGAAGCCATGGCAACGAGGCGGTGGGTCTTTCGCAGCTCTGCAAGAGGGTTTTTTTTTTTAACATTTTGAGGTGCCTGAGTCAAAAAAAATAACGGTAGTCCTTGACTTATGACAATTGCGACAGTAAGCAAGGCAGTTAAGTGAATTGTGCCTAATTTTATGACCATGGTTTTTAAGTGAATCACACCATCATTAAGTGAATCCAGCTCCCCCTCTCCTTGGCTTGACTTGGCTGAGAAGTCCAATTATCCTGGAGTGCCACAGCTGTTCCTGCACAAACCTATATGTTAATTATTGGCTACCGCAATTGAACAATTAAATGCAACCCAGTGGAGCATTTACACACAGTACAGCTGTTGAATTCAACTTCCAATGCGTCTGGTCTCACCTGCGGGCTGCTTGCATTGCAAATCTGGTTTTAATTCATTTAACACAGCTGAGGACAGGTTAACCCATAACGAATGGAAGTTCATCAAAGAGAAATCCAATCTAGAATTAAGGAGGAATTTCCTGATAGGGAGAACAATTGACCCATGGAACAACCTGCCTCCAGAAGTTGTGAATGCTCCATCGCTGGAGATTTTAAAGAAGAGAGTGGACGTTTGTCCAGAATGTATAGAGTACCGTATTTTCCGGCGTATAAGACGACTGGGCATATAAGACGACCCCCCAACTTTTGAGAAAATTTTCATGGGTTAAAAAGTCGTCTTATACGCCGGAAAATACGGTAAGAGTATCCAACCTTGGCAACTTTAAGACCTGAGGAAATTAATAAATAATAATAATAATAATAATAATAATAATAATAATAATAATAATAATAATAATATAATATAATAATAATAATAATAATAATAATAATAATAATAATAATAATAATAATAATAATAATTAATATGCTGTGGGACTTTCAAATACAGACAGATCGCCATTTGGAACACAAAACGCCAGATATCTCAGTCGTAGATAACCGAAGCGTACAGCTGATTGATATCGCTGTACCAGGAGATGCCAGAGTCGAAGAAAAAGAACTGGGGAAAATTACGAAATACCGCGACCTGGCCATCAAAACTGTGTGATTATGGATGAAACGTGTAACGGTGATACCCATTGTCATCGGGGCACTGGGAACTATGTCCAAAAACTTGGCAAAATGCATCAAGAAACTGCAGCTTCCTGCAATAACTCCAGCAATGCTTCAAAAAACTGCGCTACTCGGAACATCTTACATTTTAAGGAGGTACCTGGTTGATACCAAGGATGCCGGCAGCAACCCGTGTCAATCATTAGTGCCAGTCAATTTGAGTGTTCAGTTGACTTGAGGTTCATGTTTAATGAATAAAATTTTTATAATAAAGTTGGGAGGGACCTTGGAGGTCATCCAGTCCAACCCCCTGCTCGGGCAGGAAGCCCTATACCATTTCAGACAAATGGCTGTCCAGTCTCTTCTTAAAGACTTCCAGTGTTGGAGCATTCATTTTCCCAAGGGCAGTCCCTTTGGATTCGCTTAATGACTGAAATTCACTTAAGGACTGCAGTGATTCACTTAACAACTGTGCCAAAAACAGTTGTAAAATCAGGTGTGGCTCCCGGAGCAACTGCCTTGTTTAGCAACCACCTGCACATCTGTGATGCGCTGACCGGCGCTAGAATTGGAGACTGTTCTTGCGGTCATGCAAGGCTGCCCTTCCCGTGGCTACTGGTAGCCCTTGACTCACAAAAAGTTCATTTAGTGACTTATTGAATCTTACAGTGGCACTGAAAAAAGTGACTTATGACCGTTTTTCACAAGACTATGGCGGCAGCCCTATGGCCAGGTGATTAAAATTCAGGCGCTTGGCCAGTGACTCGTCTTTATGACAGCTGCATTGTCCCGGGGTCATGTGATCCCCTTCTGACAAGGGGGGAGCCAGTTTCACTTAATGACCGTGTTAACTAACTCCAGTGATCCACTTAACTTGCTGCGAGGAAGGTCGTAGAATGGGGCAGAGCTCACTTAGCAAATGTCTCACTTAGCAACATATATATTTTTTGCTCCATTGTGGTCGTACGTCGAGGACTACTTATACAAAGCTGCCCTTTTGAGGTTATTCTATGTCCAAAAACTTTCGGGGTGGTGGTGGTGAGGAGGAGGAGCAGGAAAAAGGTAGAAGAAAAGAGGATGAAGAAGAAAGAGAGAGAGAAAGAAAGAAAGAAAGAAAGAGAAAGAAAAAGAAAGAAAGAGTTGGACCTTGGAGGTCTTCTAGTCCAACCCCCTACTCAAGCTGGAGACCATTTCACACAAACGGTTGTCCAATCTCTTCTTAAAAACTTCCAACCATGGAGCACCCACAACTTTCTGGAAGCAAGGAGTTCCACTGGCTAACTGTTCTAATTGTCAGGAACTTTCTCCTACTCATCGTTAAACTGGAATCATAGAGTGGCTTCTTCACGGTTTAAGTACTCTAAATATTCTTCAAGGAAGTTCACGCAGCCAAATTACCATTTGGAATTTCTCGGTGGGTGTGGTGACACCACGCGATGCCCTCCGGGGAACTGGTCTGCCCAAACCTCTTCCTGCTTTCACTTCTTGTTTTACTGTTCTCCTGAAAAGATTTGCGCAGAGGCGCAGCTTGTGGAGCACAGCCCTGGGAAGCCCCCACCACTCAGCCCCAAATACCTACTGCTAAGCGGGACGGTCGTTAAGCGGTTTTGCCCCATGTTACGACCTTTCTTGCCACCGTTGTCAAGTGGGTCGCACAAGCCTTTGAACTCTGGTGCTGGAGAAGACTCCTGCGAGTCCCTTGGACTGCAAGGCGATCCAACCGGTCTGTCCTAGAGGAGATCCACCCTGACTGCTCTTTAGAAGGCCAGATCCTGAAGCGGAAACTCAAATCCTTTGGCCACCTCATGAGAAGGAAGGACTCACTGGAGAAGAGCCTCATGCTGGGAAAGGTGGAGGGCAAGAGAAGAAGGGGACGACAGAGAAGGAGGTGGCTGGATGGAGTCACTGAAGCAGGAGGCGTGAGCTTAAAGGGACTCCAGAAGATGGTAGAGGACAGGAAGGCCTGGAGGAACGTGGTCCATAGGGTCGCGATGGGTCGGAGATGACTTCGCAACTAACAACAACGGTTGCTAAGCAAACCCGGCTTCCACATTGACATTGCCAGTCGCTAAGGAGGACCCACCGGGACACTGCTGCCGTCATAAATAGGAGTCAGCTGCCAAGCGTCTGGATTTTCACCTTGTGATCACGGGGGAGGCTGCAGTGGCGTGAAAAACGGTTAAGTCCTCTTTTTCAGAGCTGTTGTAACCTCGGACGGTCACTCAATGAACTGTTGTAAGTGGAGGACTAGCTGGAGTGTCCCAAGAAAGAGTAACCAAAGAGAGAAGCAACCTAGAACTAAGGAGAAACTTCCTGATTGTTAGAACAATTAATCAGTGGAACTCCTTGCCTCCAGGAGCTGCGAATGCTCCAACACTGGAAGTTTTTAAAAAGAGAGTAGACAGCCATTTGCCTGAAATGGGATAGGGTTTCCTGCCTGAGCAGGGGGTTGGACTAGATGACCTCCAAGGTTCCTTCCAATTTTATTATTATTATTAAAGGTTGTGGGTGACTAGGGACCCACAACTCTGGAAGGAGACTGTCATGTGCAGAAGCGTGTGCGAGCATAATGAAAAGAAGGACCAGGGGGCACATGATAGCATCTTCCAATATCTCAGGGGCTGCCCCAAAGAAGAGGAGGGGGTCAACTTATTCTGAAAAAGAGCCTGAAGGCCGGACAAGAAGCAACGGATGGAAACCCATCAAGGAGAGAAGCAACCTGGAACTAAGGAGAAACTTCCTGACAGTGAGGACAATTAACCAGTGGAACTCCTTGCCTCAGGAAGCGGTGGCTGCTCCAACACCAGATGTTTTTAAGAAGAGATTGGAAAGGCATTTGTCTGAAATGGTCTAGGGTTTCCTGCTTGAGCAGGGGGTTGGACTAGATGACCTCCAAGGTCCCTTCCAACTCTGTTCTGACAATCAAAGGACTTAGCTTAAGACTGGCTTAGCTCAGCCTTAGAAAGGTGCATTTTGAGGAAACAAAGTACTAGGGGTGACATGATAGCAGCATTCCAATATTTGAGGGGCTGCCACAAAGAAGAGTGGGGTGGTGGTCAACCTCTCCTCCAAAGCCCCTGAAGGCAGGAGAAGAAGCAACAGGAGGAAACTAATCAAAGAGAGAAGCAACCTGGAATTAAGGAGAAAGTTCCTGAGGACAATTAAACCAGGGGAACAGCTTGCCACTGGAAGTTGTGGCGCTCCCATCACTGCAGGTTTTAAGAAGAGACTGGGCAGACACTTGTCTGAAATGGTGTAGGGCTTCCTGCCTGAGCAGGGGGCTGGACTAGAAGACCTCCAAGGTCCCTTCCAGCTCCTATTCTATTCCATTCCATTCCTATTGTCATCTTCCATTCTCTTGCTGTTGAATTTCTATCTTTGCTGAAGGCTTCTTCTGCGGGCTGTTGGGAAGAGCCCAGAGCTAGCAACACACATTCACACCCGCCCACAAGTGCAGGTAGTCCTTGACGGATGACCACAATGGGGCCCAACATTTCTGTTGCTAAGTGAGGCCTTTGATAAGCGAGGATTCCACATTTTGCTGTCTTCCTTGCCACAATTGTTAGGCGAGTCCCTGCAGTTGTTAGTCACACGATTGTTAATGTCGTGTCACACTGGCTTGTCGGAAGGTTGCAGAAGGGGATCACAGGTGGCTAGGACACCACAGTTGCCATAGGTGGTACAGGTAGTCCTCCAGTTCATTTAGCGACCTTTCAAAATTGCAACGGCACTGAAAAACTGATTTATGACTGTTTCTCACACAAGGGTTGCAGCCTCACTGTGGCCACGTCAGAATTTGGATGCTTGGCAACTGACTTGTATTTATGACAGCGTCATAAGTCGCAGCGTCCCGGGGTCACGTGACCCCCTTTTGTGACCTTCTGACAAGCAAAGTCAATGCGGGAAGCCGGATTAACAACTGTGTTGCTAACTCAACAACTGCAACGATTCGGTTAACAGCTGCGGCCTCCTCCGGTGCCTGGAGGCGGTGCGGGTCTGGATGGGGAGGAACAGGCTCAGGCTGAACCCCTCCAAGACCGAGCGGCTGTGGATACCGGCATCTCGTACTGTCCAACAGGTTCCATCTCTTCTGATGGGGGGGGAGCTATTGCCCCCCTCAGAAAGGGCTGGCAACTTGGGTGTCCTCCTGGATTCACGGCTTAATTTGGAAGATCATCTAACGGCCGTGACCAGGGGGGCCTTCTCACAGGTTCGCCTAGTGCGCCAGTTGCGCCCCTTTTTGGACTGAGATGCCCTATGCACAGTCACCCATGCCCTTGTCACCTCTCGCCTGGATTACTGCAATGCTCTCTACATGGGGCTGCCCTTGAAGTGCGCCCGGAGGCTTCAACTGGTACAAAATGCGGCCGCGCGGGTGCTTATGGGAGTATCGAGATACTCCCATGTTACAGCACTGCTGCGCGAGCTGCACTGGCTTCCGGTTGCCCTCCGGGTGCGATTCAAGGTGCTGGTAATTACCTTTAAAGCCCTACATGGCTTAGGCCCGGGGTACTTGCGAGACCACCTGCTGCCAATGTCAACCTCCCTTCGCCCGGTCCGCTCCCACAGAGTCGGCCTCCTCAGGGTGCCCTCGGCCAGGCAATGCCGGCTGGCAACCCCCAGGGGAAGAGCCTTCTCTGTGGGCGCGCCGACCCTCTGGAATGAGTTGCCTCCGGAGCTGCGGACGGCCCCTGACCTTCGGTCCTTCCGCCGTGACCTGAAGACCTGGTTGTTCCAACAAGCGGGCCTGGACCGATCATAGTTTTTAAATTTGGTTTTTTATTGGTTTAAATCGTTCTTATTTCTTATATTGTTTAATCCTCTTTTAATTTTTGTGTTTGTATCTTTTAACTTTTTTATTGTTGTGAGCCGCCCTGAGTCCTCAGGGAGAAGGGCGGCATATAGATTTAATAAACCTAAACCTAAGACTCCCCTGAGCTAAGGGATGTGTTGTTTTTTTTAACTCCGTGCCTTGTTGCCAAAACACAGGTTGTGTAACCCTCCCTCTGTGGGGACCTCAACTTAGGCGGCTATCGTTTCTGGAATGTGTGGACGCTTTGCCAAGGCTGAGCAAACGGGAGAGCGCTGCTGGGCGGCCTCCGAGCTGGCTGGCTCCGTTTCCTGTTGTTGTGTTTCCCAGCCTCATTCTTCGCAGACAGTGTAGTTACTGCAGCTTTTGAAAGTAAGCCTGCTTCCTTTAAGGACGGTCTGACGGCAGCCAGACCCGCGGCCGTTATAAAAGGACTGGGAAGAAAAGGGCCGGTTGCTTTGCCCTTGGGGGAGGCATGGACCGGCTGTTTCCCCCCCCCCCCAGATCTTTAGCTCCTGAAGCAGAAAGCTGGACAGGGGTCTCCAAATGTGGCCACTTTAAGGCTTGCGGACTTCAACTCCCAGAATCCCCCAGCCAGCATAGCAAAAGGGGGGGGTGTCACATGAGTCCGGGACACTGCAACAGTCATAAATCTGAGCCAGTTGCCAAGCGCCCGAATTTGGATCAGGCGACCAAGGGGATGCAGAATAACAGCTGGAAGGGACCTTAGAGGTCATCTAGTGCAACCTGTTGGCCGCGGTCATGTCACGTCAGGCTAGTAGTGGATGGAAGCGTTTTTGCTGTAGTGGGATACAGGATTGTGGCTGACTTTCAGCTCACAGACAGCTTTGTTGCACCGGGTGAATTAATCAGAATAAAGCTGGAAGGGACCTCAAAGGTCTTCCAGTCCAACCCCTTGCTCAAGCAAGAGTCCCCAGGCCATTTCAGGCAAGTGGCTGTCCAATCTCTTCTCAAAAGCCTCCAGTGATGGAGCACCCACAACGTCTGGTGGCCAGCTGTTCCACTGGTTAATTGTCCTCACTTTTAGGAAGTTTCTCTTTAATTCCAGGTTGCTTCTCTCCTTGGTTGGTTTCCATCCGCTGCTTCTTGCCCTGCCTTCGGGTGCTTTGGAAAATAAGTCGAGCCCCGTCTTCTTTTGTGGCAGCCCCCCAAATACTGGAAGGCTGCTATCATGTCCCCCCCCCCGCCCCTTAGTCCTTCTTGTCTCTAGACTGACCGTTCCCAAATCCTGCAGCCGTTCTTCATTATATTTTAGTCTCCAGGCCTTTGATCATCTTAGTTAAAATTAGGACCGTTGCCAGAATGTGAGAAAGTGAGGAATAAAAAAATAATAGATTGATGCTAAACAAGCTTGCTTGCTCTTTTCTGCACTTTTTCCAAACTCTCAACATCTTTTTTGTGATACGGTGACCAAAATTGGCTGCACTGTTCCGGGTGTGGCCTTACTAGGGTTTTACAAAGCGGTACTAATACTTTGCATGATCTTGATTCTACGCCTCTGCTTATACAACCCGGGATTGTATGGAAAGAGGCCGCTGGGCGCTGGGTGACCTTGCAAGGTGGACCTGGGGTAGAGTTTTCAACCGTGGGAGATCGAAGATGGCTACGCTGGCTGGGGAATGCTGGGAGTTGGAGTCTACCCGTTTGCCAGCTGCCAAGATTGAGAAACATTCCTTCCCCCCCAGGCTTGTCTGCAAAGCTACGAGACAGATCAGTAAGGCAGCCATTCCTGCTGCACGGGAAGTGCGGGGTCAGCTTCTACGGAAGCCGCAGCCGAAATTCGGGTGCAGTTGCAAAGTTGCATCCCAGTACGGTGGTAAAACTGGACTGCTGGACAGGCCGGATTGGAGAAAAAGGTCGGAAGCATTCTAAGTTGATTTGCTAGGTATTGCAAGTCTTGAGGAAAGTTAACAGCAGGGGTCTTCCAACTTGATAAGGGCTTTTCAACCTTTTCACCCATTGTACCACTTTTAGGATATGGCAACATCCGAGTACCAACAGTCGCCTAGCAAGGTGTCAAAAATTTGATGACCCAAAAAAGGAAAAAACAAAAAACTACAGGTAGTCCTCGACTTACAGCAGTTCGCTTAGTGACTGTTTGAAGTTACAATGACACTGAAAAAAGTGCCCCCCAAGCCACAGCCGAGCAAGACGCCTGCCTGCCCGCCCGGCGGCGCTCTTCCTCCTGTCCGAGGTTTTCATTGTTGTGAGCGTTTCTGTTGAGGATTGGCAGCGGGGGTGGGGTGGGGGGGTGTTTGTTTTTTATTCCCACACACACATCCCTCTGCTGGGTGGTTGCAGCAGGTTTTGGTCACTTCACATGACCCTGAGACACTGTGACCGTCATAAATATGAATCAGTTGCCAAGCATCTGAATGTAAATCACAAGACCCTGGAGATGCTGCAACATTCCAGCTGATCGGCGCTTCTTCTGGGCTCAGAAGCGCCAGGATCGGTGCTGAGCTCCAGCTGGATCCCGGCGCTGATTCTTGCGCTTCTGCTGAGCCCCGACAGCCCTGCAGCTCCAGCCGTCTCTCGCTCAGGCTTGTGTGGTGCTGCCACCGGTTCAGCTCATTCCCCTCTCCCGCTACCACTTTCCTAGGATGGTTGCATACCACCTGCCAGGTGCCAACGTACCACAGGTGGTACCCGTACCACTGGTTGAAAAGCCCTGCCTTTGATGACTTGTGGACTTCAACTCCCAGAATTCCTCAGCCAGCATGCCTGGCTAAAGAATTCTGGGAGTTGAAGTCCACAAGTCATCAAAGGGCCAAGTGAGAAGACCCCTGGTTAACAGGTAGTTTTTGATTTATTGAGCCTGAACTTTCCATCGTTGGATGAGACAGTTGTTAAATGAGTTGCTCTTCATTTACGACTTTTTTGTGGGCCACAGTTGTTAATTACTCTAGTTGTTAAGTGAATCCTGTGGTGGTTAAGCAAATCCCGCTTCCCCCATTGACTTTGCTCATCAGACGGTTGCGAAAGGGGAGCAACAGATGGAAACTGATCAAGGAGAGAAGCAACCTAGAACGAAGGAGGAATTTCCTGACAGAACAATTAACCAGTGGAACAATCACTGGACAAGTCGCTTGTCTGAAAGGGTCTAGGGCAGGGGTCCCCAACCTTTTGGGCACCAGGGACTGGTTCCGTGTTTTTCTGTGGACTGGAGGGCGCATGGTTTTGTGTGCTGCCTGCATCTCATGGATGGGACGTTGTGCAGAACGGTTGCTGGCATGCTGCAGCCTGGTACCGGTCCATGGACCAGGGGTTGGGGACCCCTGGTCTAGGGTCTCCTGCTTGATCAGGGGGGTGGAATAGAAGACCTTCAAGGTCCCTTCCAGCTCTATTCTGTTCTGTTCTGTTCCATTTTGTTCTACTTTATTCTACATTCTATTTCCTATTCTATTCCATTCTGTTCTTCTATTTCCTGTTCTATTCCATCCCATAATTCTATTCTATTCCATCCCATAATTCTATTCTATATTCTATTCCATCCCATAATTCTAATCTATATTCTCTTCTCTTCTCTTCTTTTCTATTCAATTTCTATTTAATTTCTATTCCATTCTCAGACTAAAGCAGGGTTATCCGGTTAAAATGTCCAGAG
Organism: Vipera latastei; assembly: GCA_024294585.1. NCBI lineage: Eukaryota > Metazoa > Chordata > Lepidosauria > Squamata > Viperidae > Vipera > Vipera latastei. The sequence continues at coordinate 369,408,492 of CM044354.1, forward strand.
GATGGCAATAATGGATTTGAAGCTTACCGGTAACTTCTTTTTTGATGGAGGGTCTTTTGTTTTGTTTTTTTAAAGCAGGTGACTTTCTGGTGTGGAGATCGAGACCAATAGATGTCCCAGGTCAGACCTGGGTGTTTTATACAGACCTCGGGCCACATCTGGCCCTTTGGCTCTTCCTATCCGGCCTGCACGGATCGCTTTTACCTTGAAAACAATTGTGTGTTTTTTCCAATTTCTATACGTCCTCGACTAATGACAATTCACTTAGTGACCGAAGTACCAATGGAAAAAAAGGGACTTGTGACCTTTTCTTCATCATTGCAGCATCCCCATGTGGTCACGTGATCAAAATTCAGATGCTGTGGCAACTGACTCATATTTACGACAGTCGCAAGCATCAGAGAGCTGCATTGCAACACAAGGGACAGGAAGATGGCTGTGGAGCACCCTTTGCTTAGCCAAAGGCAGAATGAGCACCCTAAAGCTGGTGTGACATGGGGAATAATAATAATAATAATAATAATAATAATAATAATAATAATAATAATAATAATAATAATAATAATAATAATAATAATAAGTTGGAAGGGATCTTGGAGGTCATCTAGTCCAACCCCCTGCTCAGGCAGAAAACCCTATGCCATTACAGACAAATGGCTGTCCAGTGTCTTCTTAAAAACCTTCCAGTGTTGGAGCATTCACAGCTTCTGGAGGCAGGTTGTTCCACTGGTTAATTGTCCTCACTGTCAGGAAGTTTCTCCTTAGTTCTAGGTTGCTTCTCTCCTTGATGTGTTTCCATCCGTTGCTTCTTGTCCTGCTTTCAGGGGCTTTGAAAAATAGCTTGACTCCCTCTTCTTTGGGGCAGCCCCTGAGATACTGGAACGCTGCTATCATGTCCCCCCTCGTCCTTCTGTTCGTTAAACTAGACCTACCCAAGGATGTTCTTGCCTCCGCCACAGGGGAGCTAAGAAGCCGAGCACTGGCACCGCCTGGCATGTCTGAGATTGTTGATGGAGCCCTTGGGGACCGCGTTTGTTTTGCACGAAGGTTGTGTGTTTGTGAGAAAGAGTGCTCCTCCTGTGGCATGTTGGGAATCCTCAAAGTCAGCTTCTGAAAGGGTGCGGTGTTCAGCACCCAGAATCCTCAGCCAGCATGCTTTAAGGGAGGTGGACTTCAATTCCACCTTGGGAAGAATTTGATCCTGTGACTCCAGAAGTGGACAGGATCATGGGGAGGCTGAGTTCCACCACGTGTTTATTGGACCCGTGCCCCTCCTGGCTGGTGTATGCAGCTCGGGAGGCGACACGAGGCTGGCTCCAGGCAGTAATAACTGCTTCCTTGAAGGAGGGTATCTTCCCTGCCGCCCTGAAGGAGGCGGTGGTGAGACCCCTCCTCAAGAAGCCTGCCCTGGACCCGACCATTTTGAACAACTATCATCCGGTCTCCAACCTTCGCTTTCTTGCGAAGGTGGTTGAGAGCGTAGTGGCACATCAGCTCCCTCTGTTCCTGGAGGAAGCGGATTATCTGGACCCGTACCAATCGGGTTTCAGGCCTGGGCACAGCATGGAGACGGCATTGGTTGCGCTGGTGAATGATCTCTGGCGGGCTCGGGACAGGGGTTGCTCCTCTGTCCTAGTCCTATTAGATCTCTCAGCGGCTTTTGATACCATCGACCATGGTATCCTACTGCGGCGCCTCAGGGGGTTGGGAGTGGGAGGCACCGTTTTACGGTGGTTCGCCTACCTCCTGGGCCGTTCGCAGTCGGTGTTGGCAGGGGGGCAGAGGTCGGCCTCGAGGCCTCTCGTTTGTGGAGTCCCTCAGGGGTCGGTCCTCTCGCCCCTTCTGTTCAACATCTATATGAAGCCGCTGGGTGAGATTATTCGTGGTTTTGGGGTGGGGTATCAGTACGCTGATGATACCCAGCTTTTTATTTCCACCCCAGATCAACCCGGTGATGCCCTCGCCGTGATGTCCGGTTGCCTGGACGCGGTGAGGGTCTGGATGGGGAGGAACAGGCTTCGTCTAAATCCTGCCAAGACCGAGTGGCTGTGCATACCGGCATCTTGGGTTGTCCACTCTATTCCATCTTTATCTATAGGGGGTGAGGTGCTATCCCCCGTAGATAGGGCTCGCAACTTGGCTGTCCTCCTTGACTCACAGCTCAGTTTAGAAGATCATATAGGAGCTGTGACCAGAGGGGCTTTTGCCCAGGTTTGCCTGGTGCGCCAGTTGCGGCCCTATTTGGACCGAGATGCCCTACGCACAGTCACTCATGCGCTCGTGACCTCTCGGATAGACTTCTGCAATGCTCTCTACATGGGGCTGCCCTTGAATACCACTCGGAGGCTCCAGCTGGTGCAGAATGCGGCTGCGCGAGTTGTGATGGGGGTCTCCCGATACTCCCATGTAACACGTCTACTCCGTCGGTCAGGGAATGTCGACTGGCGGCCCCCAGGGGGAGAGCATTCTCTGTGGGCGCGCCTGCCCTCTGGAATCAGCTCCCTGTTGAGCTCCGGATGGCTCCCGACCTTCGCTCTTTTCGCCGTGACCTGAAGACTTGGCTATTTGAACTTGCCGGCCTGGACTGAGGGATTGGGGTTTTAGATTTTAAATTTTAGAATGTGTTTTATTGCTTGGGCTATTTGGCTTAATTTATTTTAATTTTTGTATATTATGTGCTGTTTATTGTGTTTTAATTGCCCTGTACACCGCCCCGAGTCCTTCGGGAGAGGGGCGGTCTATAAATCCAATAAAATAAATAAATTCCCAGAATCCCCCATCTGGCATGGCTTAAGATGGGTGGACCTCAACTCCCAGAATCCTCAACCAGCATGCTTTAAGGGAAGGTGGGCTTTCAACTCCCAGAATTCCCCAGTCAGCATGCTTGAAGAGGAGTGGACTTCAATTCCCAGGATTCCCATTCGGCATGAGTGGCTGGGGAATTTTGGGAGTTGAAGTTCACCCATCTAATTGGCCATGGTTGAGAAGTACGGCTCTTGGGCCTGGCTGGCCTTCTGAGAAGGACCAAGCTTCTTTGCAACCGTTCTTGGTCCACTTTCTGCACCCATCCAAATTGAAAAGGTTGCCCCCAACTCAGAATAATTCCAGCAGCTGCCTTGAACATGGGGGAGAAAGGGGGCAAGTCTGTTGGGGGGCAATTACTGTTGTTTGGTCTAGTGAGTTCTAGTCCCGTCTTAAGGCATGAAAGCCAGCTGGGTGACTTTGGGCCAGTCCCTCCCTCCCTCCATCCATCTCAGCCCAGCCCACCTCACAGGGTTGCTGTTGTGGGGAAAACAGACGGAAGGAGGAGTATGGTGTTTTTGTGTGTGTGTGTGTGCGTGCGTGCGTGCGTGCGTGCGTGTGCTTGCCACCTTTTCAAAGTTACTATTTCTAGAGGCAGGAGTGGGATTGCTTGCAGCGTCTTTGCAACGCCTCTTCTCTGTTCTCTGGGCAGGTGGCTGCTGCGGTTCCGACACGAAGCAGTACATCTATGGCGGCTGGGCCTGGGCCTGGTGGTGCATCTCCGACACACAGAGGTAGGACCCTCCTTCCCGTCCCCCTAGATGTGGCATGCCTTTGTTGTGACTTGTGGAGGGGGGGGCATGTTGTAGTCCTGTAGGCACAAGGAGTACCTTGGCAGGTTGCCTGCTGCCTCTCGGGGCCGGTCCTGAACCCCTGCATCCCTTGGCTTTCTCCCTTCGTGGGCTGCCTCCAACTTCACCCTGGGGAGAGAACGGAGGCACGGAGCCGTTAATGGGGGAGGGGGAGAAGAGGCAGGACCCTTTCAGAGTTCCCCCAGCTGGCTGATCCTTTTCTCCTGTAGGGACCCTCCAGAAATGGGGTGCGGACCACAGAGTCACTCCACCTGCAGGCAGGGGCCAAATCTCCAGGCCAGGCCCAGGGTCACACGTCAACCCTGTCCGTAGACGAGGAAGGGCTTCCAGGCAGTCTGGGTGCCGGGACCCCTTCTGGGGCAGTGTCCGCTTCCTGCTTTCTGGGCGGGGGGGGGGCGGCAGGAAAATGGGAAAAACGTTCCCCCCCCAAAGTCACAACTGCCTGCTTCGAAAACAGCACGATTTTTAAATTGCCGCGTTTGAGGCACATACAGTTAGTCCTCAGCTTGCAGTCCTTCACTTAGTGACCTTTCAAAGTTACAACAGCCCCAGAGAAAGGTAACTTAGGGCCGGTCCTCACACTTTCCTGCTTGAGCAGCGGGCTGGACTAGAAGACCTCCGCAGTCCCTTTCCGGCTCCATACCGTTCTAATCCTTGCAGCATCACACGATCAGAACTTTGGGCATTTGCAGCCGATGTGTATTTATGACGATTGTCGCCGCCTTGGGGGGGGGGTGTCTCGTGAGCGCCACTGGTCACCTTCCCCAGCTGGCTTCCGACCAGCAAACTCAATAGGGCGAGCCAGATTCGTTTAATGACGGTGTGGTTCCTTTAGCAACCGCAGTGATTCCCTTAACAGAGGTGGCAGTGAAGATCGTAAAATGGGGCAAGACTCGCTTTGCAGGGGAAATGGCGGTCCCGGTTTTGGCTGTAAGTCGGGGACTGCCTATAATTCAAATTATAATCGGCTTTGAGGGCCACTTTTAATAGCACGGTGCTTCTTCCCTGGAGAGCTTTCCTCGGAGTTGAGATACAGTCCCAAAACCCCCTAAAAGAAGCCTTGCTGCGAAGAAAACAATTCCTCGGTCCAGCCGTGGAATCTTCTGGCAGCTTTGCCAGCGGTGGTGGATCTAAGTAACACCCCTGCTGGCTGTTCCAATCCTGGTTGTGATGAAAAAGGATCTTTGTAGCTCAGAGTTGAACTGCGGGGTCCTTGGTGCTTTTCTTCCAGGTGTTTCATGACCAAACTAGAATAGAGTATTTTTATTCTTTTTATTTTAATTCCATTTATATCCCGCCCTTCTCCGAAGACTCAGGGCAGCTTACAAGCTTAGCAGTAGCCTTCATTCTATGTATATGCTTATTAGGGCTTTCACACACACCCCAAGCGGCATTATTACAAAGTCAGCTTAATTGCCCCTAACAATCTGGGTCCTCATTTTACCTACCTGGGAAGGATGGAAGGCTGAGTCAACCTTGAGCCTGGTGGGACTCGAACCTGCACTAATTGCAGGCAGCTGGTGTTACTTAAGGAGGCATTAGCCCACTGCTCCACCAAGGCAGAGTAGAGCTGGAAGGGACCTAGAGGTCTTCTACTCCAGCCCCCTGCTCAAACTAGGTACCATCATCCGTGCTATGTGTCCAACTCAGTGGGGGGGGGGCAGTGCTCACCTCCCTTTCTTAGCTGAGGGAGCCAGCGTTGTCCAAAGACAATTTCCGTGGCCAGCGTGACCGTAGGTCGAGGCGCACAAGATGCTGTTGCTTTCCCACTATTTATCCACTTGCATTTGAATGCTTTGCTGGCTGGGCAGGAGCTGGAGCAAGAAACGGCAGCTCGCCCCATCGTGTGGCGCTCAGGTCTTGAACCCTGGCTGTGCAGCTTTGCAGCTGACAAGCTCAACATCTTTAACCGCTGAGCCGTCGTGCCCTCTTAGGGTTAACATGGTGTTCTGCTCATAGGGTTAAATAACAGCACGAGGGGCCTGGGGGGGGGAGTCTTCTAGTCCAAAGGTCACCAACCTGCACTGCAAATGAGGGGGGGCTAGCGCCCACGTGATTCTAGCCCTGCCCCATTCTTGCCTGGCACAGTGCCTTGTTTCTGCGCCCCGCGGTGCAGCAGTGCCCCATTTTTGTTCCCCGCTGGTGTGGCAGCGCCCTGTTTTTGCACCCCGCGGTGCAGTGGTGGCCCATTTCTGCGCCCCACGGTGTGGTGGCACCCAGTTTGCACCTTGCAGCATGGCGGTGACCCGCTTTTGCACCCCGCGGTGCGGCAGTGCCCCATTTTTGCGCCCCGAGACGTGGCATCCTGTTTTTGCACCCTGCGGCCGTGGGGCTAGCACAAATGAGCTGTGACCCACAGGTTGGGGACCCCTGTTCTGGTCCCACCCTCTGCTCAAGCAGAAGACCCTGTACCATTTCAGACAAATGGCTGCCCAGCCTTTTCTCAAAAAGGGTAAAGTAGGGTTAAAAGTGAGAAACCTATATGTGGGCCAAGAAGCAACAGTGAGAACTGGACACGGAACCACTGATTGGTTCAAAATTGGGAAAGGAGTCCGGCAAGGCTGTATACTGTCGCCCTGCCTATTTAACTTATATGCAGAGCACATCATGAGAAAGGCAGGGCTAGATGAATCAAAAGTTGGAATTAAGACTGCTGGAAGAAATATCAACAACCTAAGATACGCAGATGATACCACTCTAATGGCAGAAAGTGAAGAAGAACTAAAGAGCCTCTTGTTGCGGGTGAAGAAGGAGAGTGCAAAAGTTGGGTTGAAACTTAACATTAAGAAAACCAAGATCATGGCATCCGGCCCTCTCAATTCCTGGCAAATAGATGGGGAAGAAATGGAGGTAGTGACAGATTTTATTTTCCTGGGCTCCAAGATCACTGCAGATGGGGACTGTAGCCAAGAAATTAAAAGACGCTTGCTGCTCGGGAAGAAAGCCATGGCAAATCTAGACAGCACACTAAAAAGCAGAGACATCACCCTGTCAACAAAAGTGCGTATAGTCAAGGCTATGGTCTTCCCAGTTGCAATGTATGGCAGTGAAAGTTGGACCATAAGAAAGGCCGAGCGCCAAAGCATGGAGGCCTTTGAACTATGGTGCCGGAGAAGACTCCTGCGAGTCCCTTGGACTGCAAGGCGATCAAACCGGTCAGTCCTAGAGGAGATCAACCCTGACTGCTCTTTAGAAGGCCAGATCCTGAAGCTAAAACTCAAATCCTTTGGCCACCTCATGAGAAGGAAGGACTCACTGGAGAAGAGCCTCATCCTGGGAAAGGTGGAGGGCGAGAGAAGAAGGGGACGACAGAGAAGGAGGTGGCTGGATGGAGTCACTGAAGCAGGAGGCGTGAGCTTAAAGGGACTCCAGAAGATGGTAGAGGAGAGGAAGGCCTGGAGGAACGTTGTCCATGGGGTCGCGATGGGTCGGACACGACTTCGCAGCTAACAACAACAGGGTTAAAAGTACAGAGGGGAAAACTGGGGTTTAGGAAGGGTGAGCCCTGCTCACTCCCAGCACTGATGACAGCTAGTTGGGTCCTGGAAGGTCTGCAGAAAACCACCCAGCTCAGAGAGCACCCAGGGACCCCATAATTTTGTTTGATTTGGACAGCACCCCAAACTCAACGACCAAATAAATCCTGGTTGCCTGCCCGCTGCCATCTTTGTCCAGCCCTGGATTGGTAAAATCCTCCCTGCTCCTAGAAAGAGTAGGCTGGCCCCTGGTGCAGGGATAGGCAACCTTGGCTCTTTTATGACTCGTGGACTTCAACTCCCACAATTCCTGAGCCAACTATGCTGAGGGGAAAGGGAGAGGTTTCCAACCTGAGCCATGCTGGCTCAGGAATTCTGGGAGTTGAAGTCTACCAGTCATGAATGGGGCCATAGTTCCCCCTTGCTGGCTCAGGAATTCTGGGAGTTGAAGTCCACCAGTCATGAATGGGGCCATAGTTCCCCCTTGCTGGCTCAGGAATTCTGGGAGTTGAAGTCCACCAGTCATGAATGGGGCCATAGTTCCCCCTTGCTGGCTCAGGAATTCTGGGAGTTGAAGTCCACCAGTCATGAATGGGGCCATAGTTACCCCTTGCTGGCTCAGGAATTCTAGGAGTTGAAGTCCAGAATTGGCTACCCCTGGGCTAGTGCAAACCAGGTCCAATTTGTTCCCTGGGTTCAGCCTCAGAACAGCCACCCATTGATAGGAACCCCGAACCAGTAGGCGCAAACTTCCCCTTAATCTTCTGAACCCCAAAACTGAAGCTCTTTGGACATCAGTATGATATTTGTAGTCCACCCAGAGCTACTCTCCCGAGGCAGATCTCTGGTTAAGAAATATGAAATACCACTAGTCCTCGAACGTATGACCGCAGTTGAGCCCAGAATTTCTATTGCTGAATGAGTTAGCTGTTAAGTGAGTTCTGCCCCGTTTTACGACCTTTCTCGCCACAGTTGTTAAGCGAATCCCTGCTGTTGTTAAGTGAGTCACATGGTCGTTAAGCGAATCCGGTTCCCCCCATTGACTTTTCTGGTCAGAAGGTTGCAAAAGGGGAATCACATGACCCCGGGACACCGTGACCGTCATAAATAACGAGTCAGTTGCCAAGTGTCCGAATTTTGATCACCTGACCTCCGAGGATGCTGCGACGGTCATTAAGAGCGAAAAACAGTCAAGGTCCTTTCGTGTAACTTTGAACAGTCACTAAACGGTTGTAAGTCAAGGACTGCCTGTAGAAATAAATATAAATAAGTAAATAAATCAGGATGACTTCGGCCTCCATTGTTAACACAGGAAGTTTACTTATAATTTCATTTTAGTGAAGTGTAAGAAAACAAACCGTACAGTAAGGGATAATACAGTAAGAAACAGCATATGTTGGTGGGGATTCAAATAAGCTAAATGCCAGAGGAAAACAAACAATTTAGGGGGGGAAATCCATATATATTGATAAAGAATTAATTTTCCTCCGAACATTATTAAATGTAGATCATGTAAAAATCCATTTCTCCATACTCTCCTTGGTAGTAGAAGCTAGACTAGGGGTGTTTGGCCTCTTTTAAGACTTGTAGACTTCAGTTCCCAGAATTCCCCGCCCAGCCTGCTTTAAGAGGGGTGGACTTCCATTCCCAGAATTCCCAGCCAGCCTGCTTTAAGAGGGGTGGGTTTCATTTCCCAGAATTCCCAGCCAGCCTGCTTTAATATTGGTGGAATTCCATTCCCAGAATTCCCCAGCCTGCATGCTTTAAGATGGGTGGACTTCAACTCCCAGAATCCCCAACTAGCATGGCTGGCTAGGGAATTCTGGGAGTCGAAGTCCACAAGTCTTAAAGGGGCCAAGCTTGGACACCCCTGGTCTAGGTATGTATTGGTTTATATTCTGCATTTCTAGACCATCCATCTCCCTCAAAAAGAGAGCAGACACTTCAAATCTAATAGTGTAAAGAACGCATCTCTTGAATCCATTCCTTAAAATCAGGAGTTTACGCTTTTGCTCATCCATGTAAAACAGGGGTCTGGCTGAGGAATTCTGGGAGTTGAAGTCCACCAGTCATCCAAGGGCCGAGTTGGAAGAGCCCTGAGGTAAAATAACGACCCTTTCCCGAGTCCCAGGCTCAACGCAGCCGGATTGGTTCTTAAAATGCGAAAATTCCATATTTTAGGAGTCCTAATTCAACTTCACAGCTGTCTTTTTTTAATTACCACTTTTTCCCCAAGAGAGCGTTAACTTTTCACACTGTAACTTCAAACCGAAAGGCCGCTGTGAGCAGGCGTGACCAAACCATGTGAGTTTAAGAACACACACACACACACACACACACACACACACCCAGGCTGTGGCCACGCCGGAAATCTTTTAAAACATCCCAGTAAACACGCAAGTATGTTTTTGGAGGGTGAATATGCTCCATTCTTAGAACATGACAAGTGCATTTTGCCTTTATTTTTTTATTTTTTTAGAAGCTTGGAGACGCCGATTGCCCAAATCTGGATATTCCCATTTCTTCATTCTGGTTTTTTTTTTCCTTTTGCATTTGCTGATGCTAACTTTCACCTTGTTTTTAACCCCAGAAGTTAAAAGTGCCTCAGCTTTTGTTGTTGTTGTTTTTTGTCCCACCACACAACCAACCGGTGAGCAAGGCTGCTCCTCCGGTTGTGTATGTGTTGCTCTCCAGAGCCAGTAGGGGGCGCTTGGGGCTTCTGATGGGAAGGATTGCCTTCTGCAGCTAATGAATGGGCATCCAGTGGCTTGGCGCCAGCCCAGATGGGAAGCTTCCTTCCTTCCTTCCTTCCTTCCTTCCTTCCTTCCTTCCTTCCTTCCTTCCTTCCTTCCTTCCTCTACCTCCCTCTCCTTCTTTCCTTCCTTCCTTCCTTCCTTCCTTCCTTCCTTCCTTCCTCTACCTCCCTCTCCTTCCTTCTTTCCTTCCTTCCTCCCTCCCTCCCCTTCCTCTCTCTCTCCCTCTGTCCTTTCTTCCTCTCCCTCCCTCTCTCTCCTTCCTTCCTCCCTCTCTCTCTCCCATCTCTTCCTCCTTCCCTCCCTCCCTCCTCTGCTCTTTCTTCCCCTCCCTCCCTCTCTTTTTCCCTCCCTCTGTCCTTTCTTCCTTGCCTCCCTCCCTCTCCTTCCTTTTTTCCTTCCCTCTTCCCTCCCGCCCTCCTCTATCCTTTCTCGCTCCCTCGCTCTCCCTTCCTTCCTTCCTCCCTCCCTCCCTCCCTCCTTCCTTCCTTCTTCCCCTCCCTCGCTGTGTGTCTTCTGTGCAGCCTCTTAACACCCCCTTTTTGTGATGGTGCTGTTGTTCTTGCTGTGTGAGGCACCCTGGGCGGTGGGCGAGGCTTTGCAGCACAGGATGGTGTGCCAGGGGTGGGTGGGCGGGCAGGCGGGGTCTCCTCCCCCTTCTGCTTGTACTAACACAGAAAAAGACGAGGCTCTGGGTTTACCCGGGGAAGACCCAAAGATGGGGGGGAGTCCTCCTCTGGGCTGGGGTGGGGTGGAAGCTGGGCTGCCCCACGGAGGGCCAGGAGCGAGGAGGTGGCCCTGAAAGCTCCCTTCGAAATTTCTAGGGCCCCCTTTGCAGGTCCCCAAAGTCGGCACCAGGTCCCCATTTGGAAAGCCTTTGGAGCACGGGGGGAGGGCTCTGTTTCAAAGTCCTCGCAGCCCCCACCAGGCCCCCTTTTACAGAGGGACAGCAGATCCCCCCCTCCCTTCCCCTTCCCTTCCTGCTCTGGGGGAACCGGGGCAGAAGAAAGGGCCGCTGCGCACACAGAATTTCCCCTCTGCTCCGCCTGGGAAAGGGGAGGGGGGGCAGCAGGAAGGGAAGGGTCCCCCCTTCACCTTGGGACGGCTTGCCAGCCTGAAGGCCCCTGGGTGGTGGCCTCCAGCCTCTGCCTCTCCCAGGAGTGGGGAGAGATGGAGGGGGGGCTAGGGGGGGGGGTCTCTCCTGGCTCTTCCTTCCTTCCCGGGCATCCTCCGTGCAAGAGAGGCCACCAGCCCGGTGAAAGCAGGTGCAATTAATTGGAGCTTTTTCAGGAGGCAACTGGACTTCCTTGTTTTTCCTTTGAAGACCTTTCGCTTCTCATCCCAGAGGCTTCTTCCGCTCTGACTGAATGGTGGGGAATGGGAGGATTCCTATTGCAACGGCCTGCGCCCGTCTCCGACAGAGAAGGGACCCAGGGCAGAAAACATCCTGCAGCCAAGAAGCCCCCAGACCCATTTGCACCGCTCAGGTGACCCTGAGGACACAGGCAAACCTCCAAGTGGCCTCAACGACTCTCTAAAAGGAGGCAGATGACCAGCCCTCTGCAAGGAGTATAAATCCTTCTGTTCCCCACCATCCAGCCAGAGCCGAGGAAGCTTCTGGGAGGAGAAGGGAAACGTCTTCAAAGGAAAAACAAGAAACTCCAGTTGCCTCCTGAAAAAAAGCACCTTTGGGACGACCATGGCCTGGATGACGGAAAATCTCCGCAAAATGAGCTGGAGCAGTTAGCCAGTGGAACGACTTGCCACCCGAAATTGTGGGTGCTCCATCGCTGGAGGTTTGCAAGAAGAGACTGGACAGCCATTTGTCCGGAATGGTGTAGGACAGGGGTCGGCAACCTCGGCTCTTTTATGACTCGTGGACTTCAACTCCCAGAATTCCTGAGCCAGCCTGGCTCAGCTTGGAAACCTCTCCCTTTCCCCTCAGCATGGCTGGCTCAGGAATTCTGGGAGTTGAAGTCCACGAGTCATAAAAGAGCCGAGGTTGCCTACCCCTGGTGTAGGATAAAGAGTGTCCAGCCTAGGGAACTTTTAAGGCATGTGGACTTCAACTCCCAGGAATCCCGGGAGTTGAAGTCCACAAATCTTAAAAAGTTTCAAGCTTGTCCATCCCTGGCATTGGGTCTTCTGCTTGAGCAGGGGGTCGGACTAGAACAGGGGTCCCCCAACCCCACTCTGTGGATGGGTGCCGGTTTGTTTTTCAGAAACAAACAAAGCCCCATCCGTGAGATGCAGGCAGCACACAAAACCACGCACCCTCCGGTCCGTGGAAAAAAAACCTCTACACAGAACCAGTGGTCCCTGGTGCCCAAAAGATTGGGCACCTCTGGACTAGACTAGAGGACCTCCAGGGTCCCTTTGCGAGCAGAAAAGAGGCTGTGCAGAACCGCAGCAGACTTCAGCTCCCTCTTCTACCAGGCCCCTAAGAAAGTCAAGTCAACCAGCTGCCCCCGTTAGCTCCATATTTGGATCAGCCTGCTGGCCCAAAATTTAGTGGGGCTTGAGCCCCCCCCCTCTCCCCAGCTTCCCGTCCACGGCTCAGCCTGCTGGGTTTCACTGCAACGGGCAAGCAGAAGCACCCCTGGACAGGAGGCGGAGAAAGCGGACCCCAAATACCAGAGTTGGAAGGAACCTGTAAGGTCCTCTAGTCCAACCCCCTGCTCAGGCAGGAGACCCTATTATTATTTCAGACAAGTGGATCTCCAGTCTCCTCTTAAAGACCTCCAGGGATCAACTGACTGATTGATTGATTAACAGAATAACAGAGTTGGAAGGGACCCAGGAATCATCATCATCATCATCATCCATCAAAATTGCGCGATTATGGATGAAACGTGTAACAGTGCTACCCATTGTCGTTGGGGCACCGGGAGCTATGTCCAAAAACTTGGCAAAACACATCAAGAAATTGCAGCTTCTTGCAATAACTCCAGCAAAGCTACAAAAAACTGTGCTACTCGGAACATCTTACGTTTTAAGGAGGTACCTGGTTGATACGTAGGATGCTGGCAGCAACCCGTGTCAACCATCAGCGCCAGTCCGTTTGAATGTTCAGTTGACTGAGTTTCATGTTTTATGAATAAAAGCATAATCATCATCATCATCATCATCATCATCATCTGAAGCACCACTTGAACACCATCATTGGCATTGACAAATTCGCCATTAGTCAATTGCAAAAGGCGGCCTTACTAGGAACTGCTTCCATCCTGCCACGAGATCTGTAATACCATCAAACATCCACATCTGCCTATCCCAGGTCCTTGGGAAGGACTCGATAGGTAGACAAAAACGCCAAATCCAGTCAACATCTGGCTGACTGTGCGATGATCAATAATAACAACAATAATAGTAGTACTAATAGTAATAATAATAATATAAAGTTGGAAGGGACCTTAGAGGTCTTCTAGCCCAACCCTCTGCTCAGGCAGGAGACCCTAGACCGTGTCACGCAAATGGCTGTCCAGTCTCTTCTCGAAAGCCTCTCCAGCGATGGAGCATCCACAATTTCTGGTGGCAAGTCGTTCCACTGACCCATTGCTCCAGTTGTCAGGAAATTTCTCCTTAGTTCTGGGTTGCTTCTCTCCTGGATGAGTTTCGGTCCGTCCGTTGCCACCCGTTACATCAGATGCCTGGAAAGAGAAATCAAAGCAGTCTCTGGGGGAAAGGCGGCCATGGGGTGCTCCCACCAAGGGCTCAGGTCCTATCAGGACTTTCTGCACCCCAATACTGCCCCCCTCCTGGGTGTAGGACCCCAAGAGGGGGGCGATCCATCTGCCCGGACCCTGCTGGAAAAGGCTGATCTCCCCCATGTGTCAGAGCGCCCACCCACCCACCCACAAAGCCAAGCTTCCTGCCCTCGATAACGCCCGCTTCCCCCCTCCTCCCCCCCCACAGACACACAAAGCCCGTCTTTTCTCTCGGCGAGGGGCTTCTGTTGCTCTCTGGTAACCGCCTTGTGTGTTTGGTGTCCCACCCTTATTTATCGCTGCTCAGACTGTCTTTGGAAGTCATGACCATCCTATGTCGCTGTGAGAATATTGAGACGTCGGAGGGGGTGCCACTGTACGTAACGGGGGTCGCTCAGGTAATAACCGTCCCGCTTTCACACGTCTGCCTAACCCCTCTCCGTCTTGCCTCCTGTCCTACGCAGCACAGCAGCAGCAGCAGCGGCAAAGCAGACCAGGACCCCCTCCGGCCCGTTTTTCCTCCGGCGGGCCCTTCCTGGCACCCACTCCTCTTTCCCTCTCTCTCTCTCCCCCTCCCTCTCCCTCTCTCTCTCTCCTTGGCTCCCCCCCACTTCTCTCCCTGGCTCTGGCTACCTGCTCGTGCCCTCCATGGTAATCCAGAGGGGCGCATGGGGAAGGCTCCGTGGCACTTGCTCACCCTGGACGGCGCTTCGCAAACTTTACACAGCACCACCCGGCCAAGGGGTCAAAGAACTGTCGGGGGGGGCAGCTGAGCACCGGGGCAAACCGTTCCACCCCATGCTAGGTCTCTCTTGCCCAAGGAGACCCCCGCCAACCTGGGGTAGGCGTGAGCCATTAATTGTCCCAAGGAGACACCTGAGAAAGTGGGATTGTTGTGGAGACAGCAGAGCCAATGGGGCTGTGAGGTTGCGCACAGACATGGGTACCTTGCCAAAAGAAAAAGAAAAGACTTCCGGTTTGCCGCACAGCCACCATGGGCGCTCAGAAGACGAGTCTCGTCTTCCCCGTCCAGTTTTGCATCACTGGGGGACCCTGAAAAAGAAAGAAAAAAAAAGATACAGGTAATCCACAAACGAGCCCAAAACCTCCGTGGCTAAGCGAGATGGTCATTAAGTAAGTCTTGCCCCCTTTAACGACCTTTCTTGTCACATTTGTTAAGTTGCGAAGCTAGCGACACAGCTGTGAGGCGAATCCAGCTTCCCCCACGGGCTTTGCTTGTTGCAAGGTCGCCAAAGGGGAATCACGTGACCCTGGGATGCTGCAACTGTCGTAAATATGAGTCAGTTGCCACAGCATCTGAATTTTGATCACGTGACCACATGGGGATGCTGCAATGATGAAGAAAAGGTCACAAGTCCCTTTTTTTCCATTGGTACTTCGGTCACTAAGTGAATTGTCATTAGTCGAGGACGTATAGAAATTGGAAAAAAAACACAATTGTTTTCAAGATAAAAGCGATCGGTGCAGGCTGGATAGGAAGAGCCAAAGGGCCAGATGTGGCCCAAGGTCTGTAAAAACACCCAGGTCTGACCTGGGACATTTGTTGGTCTCGATCTCCACATCAGAAAGTCACCTGCTTTAAAAAAAAAAAAAGACCCTTCATCAAAAAAGAAGTTAAGCTTCAAATCCATTATTGCCATCCTCTGGACATTTTAACCAGATAACCCTGCTTTAGTCTGAAAATGGAATAGAAATTAAATAGAAATTAAATGAATAGAATAGAATAGAATAGAATAGAATAGAATAGAATAGAATAGAATAGAATAGAATAGAATAGAATAGAATAGAATAGAATTATGGGATGGAATAGAATAGAATATAGAATAGAATTATGGGATGGAATAGAATAGAAGAATAGAAAGAATTATAGGATGGAATAGAATAGGAAATAGAAGAACAGAATAGAATAGAATAGGAAATAGAATGGAATGGAATGGAATAGAATAGAATAAAATAGAATAGAACTGGAAGGGACCTTGGAGGTCTTCTAGTCCAGCCCCCTGCTTGAGCAGGAGAACCTATACCATCTCAGACAAGTGACTGTCCAGCCTCTTCTTAAAAACCTCCAGTGACGGGAGCGCCCACGATTTCTGGAGGCAAGCGCTCAGGGGAAGGGTCGGAGGGCCAGCAATGTAGGGCAGCCCCTTCCCTAGAGGAAACCAGGGTTTATTCTGGTCTCGAGACAAGAAACAGCCCCCTCTGAAGCCGGTGGTCTTAGCAGCCAGTCTCTGCTGCTGGTCAGTTCTGAAGACCAGCTTAGCCCGGGTCACGGAAGAAGGAGATAATAGGTTTGCCATTCACTTGAAGGTTTTGTTAAGGCAAGCATTCTCCAAACGAGCAATGTGAAGGTAGGCGGACTTCAGCTCCCAGAGTTCCCCAGGAACCTACACACACCCTGGGGAATTCTGGGAGTTGAAGTCCATACTCTTTAACATTGCTGAAGATGAAAAACGATAGGAATCCCGGGGCTAATAAAAGAAGCCACTATCAGACTGCAGATACTCTTACAGGTCAGGCACATTCACACATGGCTTGCCAGGTTATTTACTGTCTTTATTTAAAAATGCGGGGGGGGGTGTACCTCCTTAATTTTCAAGGCCAGGGAAGGGTCCCCACCCGTGGATCTTGTGACACTAGGGCTGAAGCTAGCCAGGAACTCTTGGCGTCTTTGGGGCTGTCCGTCCTTCAGCCTCCGGACCTCCAGCCAACTCCCTCGGGGGGGGCTTGCAAGGGGGGAGAACACACCGTAGGTCCCGCAAGTCAGACCTTCCTGTGCCCCCCCCCCCACCATTCCCAGCCCCAGCAGCATCTCACAATCCCCTTGATGAGTGGAAAGCTACTCTCCCACAAAAGTCACCTTTTTGGGGGGATTGGGAGGCTGAAGGAAACCGGCAGTCCGGTCACACACACGCACCCCAAATGCAGGGAAGCGTACAGCCTCCGCGTTACCTTGGAGCCTCTGAGCAGGTGTGTCCCCCCCCCCCTCCCAGCGAAGAAGGGGAGAGCCGGGCCAGCCACCTGGAAACGCGCCAATATTTTACGTCTTTTGGCAGGATTTCCCTAGAGATAATGACGTTACAGCCCAGGTGCGAGGACGTAGAGACGGCGGAGGGGGTAGCTTTAACTGTCACAGGTGTGGCCCAGGTACGGTACCTCCGGCGGCTCTTTTGAGGAATGCATGTGTGCGGTCTAACCTTCCCTCCTGCCGGCCAGGAGGCCGGCGCTCACCCAGACGGAGGGGGCCTCTCTTTCGCCAAAGCTGGGGACGGGGGCTTCTTCACTCCCCCCCCCCCCCCGCCACCGCCAGCACCGCCAGCCTGCACTCTGCACAGCGGCCACCTTTCGGGTGGGAAGCCCGGCTGCTGCTGCTTCTTCTTCTCACTTGGTCGCTAAACGGGTGCTTCCCTCCTCCACACATCACAGAGAGCCTGCCAGGGGAAATCTGCCTCGCCGGATTTCGAGACGGGTCGCAGGGTTGGCCCCACAGAGGTTCTCCTCTGCTCCGGTTTTCCGTTTGGTGTCTTCCAGCGTTTTGCTCAGGGTTAGGACGGATGTGGAGCCGGGAGCCGTTTGTCAGCAATGCTGCCGGGGGGGGTGTCTCTTTCGCACCGGTAGAAGAGCATCTTTGTAGCTCAGGGTTGAAACGTGGGGTCCTCGGTGCTCTCTGAGCTTGGCGGGTTTCTTGGAGACGTTGCATGACCCAACTAGGGAATGTCAACAGTGCTGGAAGGAAGAGTTTTCGTTTTATAGAGAGGAACACACGCACACACACCTTTCTAGCACTGATGACGTTCCCTAGTTGGGTCATGAAACGTCTGCAAGAAAAGTACCAAGCTCAGAGAGCACCAAGGACTCCACAGTCCTCCTCCTCCTCTCCAAAACCCCCACTCTCATCTAGCACTGATGATGTTCCCTAGCTGGGTCATGAAACGTCTGCAAAGAAACCCACCCAGCTCAGAGAGCACCAAGGACCCCACAGTTGTTGTCCTCCTCCTCCTCCTCCTCTCTAGCACTGATGATGTTCCCTAGTTCGGTCATGAAACATCTGCAAGGAAAACCCCCCAGCTCAGAGGGCACCCCAGGCTTCAACCCTGAGCTACAAATATTCTATCCAAACCACCTATGTTATTTCTACAAAGACCAAACCTCACTCCCTTCCAGCACTGATGACATTACCTAGTTGGGTAATGAAAGGTCTGCAACGAAGCTCAGAGGGCACCACGCACCCCAATTATTTCCAGGTATCCAGGTTGTCCTCAAGCTTACGACCGCAGAATTAAAAGTCGCTAAGCAAGCCATTTAGGGAGTCACGGCTGATTTTGCAACCTTTTTTTCAGCCATGGTTGTTAAGGCCCTCAGTGTGGTTGTGAAGGGCGTTGCGCAGCCACTAAGCATTTGCCCAGAATGAGCTAGGACAAGTGTTTCCAACCATGGGCCGCTTTAAGAGTCGTGGACCTCAACTCCCAGAATTCCCCAGCCAGCTAAGCTGGGAGTTGAGGTCCACGACTCTTAAAGCGGCCCATGGTTGGAGACCCCTGATGTATAAGGTCTCCTGCCACCGGCAGGGGGTTAGACTAGAAGACCTCCAAGGTCCCTTTGAACCCTACAATTCCGTGTTCTAAATCCGGCTTTGGATTTGGCTTGTTGGAAAGCCGCAAATTTCAACCATCTCACCTCCCCAACAGGCTGCCACCATTTTAAGTGTCTTGTTTGCCGAATGACCAAATTTTGGATCACGTGACCCTGGGGACTGCTGCAACAGTTATAAGTGCCTTTTTCCCGCCCTCCCAGTGCCAACGGTCAGTAAACAAATGGTCGTAAGTTGAGGACTGCCTGCTTTTAGGACATTATAAAAAAAAAAAACAAGCCAGATGAAAATAAAAGTAAGCCAGCTAAGTGGGGGGGGGACCCTGTAAAAATCAAGAGGGGCTTCGGAATTTAGGAATTTTTTACTTTGAGTAGAATCCTAGGGATTATGGAAGGGACCTCAGAGGTCTTCTAGCCCAACCCCCTTCCCATTGACCTGCTCCACCCTCTTTCCCTCCCCCAGACCCACTTACTGACCCTTCTTCCTTGCACAGTTTTAACAGAGCCTGTCTGCTGGATTCCTTTCCTTGCCTGGATCCCAAAATACACTTGGGATCACAAGGGAGCCCAAAGCTCCTGTCACTAAATGAAACAGACGTTAAGCGAGTTTTGCTTCATTTTACGACCTTTCTCGCCACTGTTGTTAAGCGAATCACTGTAATTCTTACGGTTGTTAAGGGAATCGGGCTCCCGCCCGTTGACGCTATAACCGTCCCAAATGTGAGTCAGTGGCCAAGTGTCTGAATTTCAACTGCGCGACCCTGGGCCTTCTGCAGTGCTCGTAAGTGTGAAACATGGTCACTTTTTTCCCAGTGCCGAGCGGTCACTAAACAAGCTCTTGTAAGTCAAGGACAACCTCTTTCTACCTCTTGGCTGTGTTTGCATCCACTGCAAAATAATCTTGGGGTCCTGAAAGGGGGGGCTGGGTGGGGTAAGGGGGCAAGTGGGGGCTATGGAGGAAGAGAGGTATAAAAAAATTTCAATCTTGCTCGCTTGGAGACGAGTGGACTTCAACTCCCAGAATTCCCCAGCTAACAGGAAACCGGGAAGCCAGCCAGCTGGAGCATTGTGGGAGTTGAAGTCCACCCTCTCCAAGTGCCCAAAGAAACACAGATTTAAAATCTGCAACAGGCCACGCCACGAGTCTGGGTGTGTGTGGGGGGGGGGGCAGTATAGAATGACCCCTCAATTCAAATAGCTGTGCTGGCTGGGGAATTCTGGGAGTTGAAGTCCGCCTACCTTGAAATTTTCTTTAGGTTGAAAGATACTTGTCTAATGAACTGGAAGCCTCGCCTTTTGTGCCCGGGTGGGGGCCCAGAGACCCTTTTTAAGGCGGAGACCCCTTGAACTTAGCCGCATACAAGACTCTAAAGGAGGTTTAACCCGGGTCCACCGTTTCCGTGTCTACACCGGAGGTCAACCGTTTCTCCTTGGGTTGTTCTCCTGATCGGTGCCCCCTACTGGAAGCTCTTAAAAGCGGGGAGGGGGGTTGGCTCTGGGGGTTCCCAGCCCAACCAAGCTGGGGCGATCCTAGAAGCCAAGCGAGCCCTTGGTCTTCTGCGGACTCCCCACCCCCACGCTGACCCCTTTTGCCCCGCAGGTGAAGATCATGACCGAGAAGGAACTCCTGGCTGTGGCTTGCGAGCAGTTTTTGGGGAAAAACGTCCAGGACATCAAGAACGTGGTCCTGCAGACACTGGAGGGACACCTTCGCTCCATCCTGGGTGCGTATCGGCCGGAGGGAAGAAGGCCTACGAGGGTCAGAAGGAAATGGAGTAGCTTGCAGGGCGGCTTAACCGGACCACACACTTCCCGCTGGCTTTGAGGCTAAGCTACCCGGCCAGGCCAGGCCAGGCCAGGCGACTTAGGATGATGCATCTCTGCGGAGAGTTGCCCCAAAGATGTTTTTTTTTTCCAAAAGGCACTTGGAATTTTGGGTTGTTTTCCTTTGAAAATATTTTGTTTCTCATAGTACTTAGCTCAATAGTAGCAACTGTGAGAGGGACCTCGGAGTCCTAGTGGACCATCCCTTAAACAGGAGCCAGCCCTGTGCGGCAGCTGCCGAAAAATGCCAACACAGTGCTAGGATGCATTGACAGAGGGAGAGAATCCAGATCACGTGAAGCGTTAATACCGCTTTACAAGGCCTTGGCAATTCCGCACTTGGAATACGGCATCCAGTTTTTGGTCACCACGGTGTAAAAAAGATGTTGAGACTCTGGAAAGAGTGCAGAGAAGAGCAACAAAGAGGATTAGAGGGGTGGAAGCTCAAAAGATATAAAGAACGGTGGCTGGAATTGGGTCTGTCTAGTAGTTTAATGAAGAGAAGGACCAGGGGGGACAGGATAGCAGCGTTCCAGTATCTCAGGGGCTGCCCCAAAGAAGAGGGAGTCAAGCTATTCTCCAAAGCGCCTGAGGCAACGGATGGAAACTAAACCAGGAGAGAAGCAACCTAGAACTAAGGAGAAATTTTTCTGACAGAACAATTAATCAGTGGAATAACTTCCCTCCAGAAGCTGTGAATGCTCCAACAACGGATGTGAAATAGTCTGGGGTTTCCTGCCTGAGTAGGGGGTGGGCTAGAAGACCTCCAAGGTCCCTTCCAACTCTGTTATTCTGCTTGTCAGAAGTTTGCAAAAGGGGATGATGTGACCTCAGGACACTGCAACCGTCTGAAATACATGCCAGTCGCCGGGTGCCCAAATTTGGATCACGTGACCCTGGGGATGCTGCAACGGTCGTATGTGTGCAAAAGCGGTCATAAGTCCCTTTTTTCAGGGCTGTTTTAACTGAACAGTCATTAAATAAAGGCTTGTAAGTTGAGGATGGCCTGTAACTGACTGCAAACCCACGCATGGAATCCCTTGAGCAGGGGTCCACAAACTTGCCCACTTTAAGGCTGGTGGACTTCAACTCCCAGAATTCCTCAGTCCACACACAGTGGCTGAGGGATTCTGGGAGTTGGAAGTCCACATATGGTGCCTGAGGAATTCTGGGAGTTGAAGTCCACCAGTCTTAAAGTGGCCAAGTTTGAAGACCCCTGCCCTTGAGTGTTGCTCCCCTCCATCCTCCGTGTGTGTGTGTGTGTGTGTGTGTTTTTCCTTCCTCCACCCATTCTCTCTGCCTTGCAGGCACTCTGACCGTCGAGCAGATTTATCAGGACCGAGACCAGTTTGCGAAGCTGGTGCGAGAGGTGGCGGCGCCAGACGTGGGCAGGATGGGCATCGAGATCCTCAGCTTCACGATCAAGGTGCGAGGGGCCCGGGCCAGGCTCCGCCTTTGGGCAGGCGCTCTGGCGGAAGCCAGCGAGGAGGGGGATTCCCGGGAGGGAGGGAGGGGGTGCCTCCCTGGTAGCTTCTGTGAGAGAAAGAGGGTGGAGACAGCTCCTCCCCAATAGCTCCCAGAGGGTGCTGTAGAGGCAGAGTCAAGTCTTCACGCTGGCAAGATTCTGTCCAGAGGCGTGAAAACGCTAAAGAATCACCACCTGCCATTGTTGGTTTGGGCCTGACATATGGTGACTGAGGGATTCTGGGAGTTGAAGTCCACACACGGTGGCTGAGGGATTCTGGAAGCTGAAGTCCACACACGGTGGCTGAGGGATTCTGGAAGTTGATCCACACATGGTGACTGAGGGATTCTGGGAGTTGAAGTCCACACACGGTGGCTGAGGGATTCTGGAAGTTGAAGTCCACACACGGTGGCTGAGGGAATTCTGGGAGTTGAAGTCCACAAACGGTGCCTGAGGGATTCTGGGAGTTGAAGTCCACACACGGTGAAGTCCACACACAGTGGCTGAGGGAATTCTGGGAGTTGAAGTCCACACACAGTGGCTGAGGGATTCTGGGAGTTGGTCCACACATGGTGCCTGAGGGATTCTGGGAGTTGAAGTCCACACACGGTGAAGTCCACACACAGTGGCTGAGGGAATTCTGGGAGTTGAAGTCCACACACAGTGGCTGAGGGATTCTGGGAGTTGGTCCACACATGGTGAAGTCCACACATGGTGGCTGAGGGAATTCTGGGAGTTGAAGTCCACAGACAGTGGCTGAGGGAATTCTGGGAGTTGGAAGTCCACACAGGGTGGCTGAGGGATTCTGGGAGTTGAAGTCCCAATTCAAGGGGACTGTGAAATCTGCCAGTGAGACATTTTGCAGGCTCCTGAGCAGGATCCGGCCCAGAGCTCCCCTCGAACCCTCTTCATTCCTTCTCCTGCAGGACGTCTATGACAAAGTCAGCTACCTGAGCTCACTGGGAAAAACCCAAATCGCCGTGGTCCAGCGAGACGCCGACATCGGCGTGGCCGAGGCCGAGCGAGACGCCGGCATCCGAGTAGGTGGAGCAAGCGAACCCCCCCTGGCTGGCTCGCCCTCTTCTCTGGGGGACCGTGCTGAGCTTTTTCTCGCCGCAGGAGGCCGAGTGCAAGAAGGAGACGCTGGACGTGAAGTTCATGGCGGACACCAAGGTGGCCGACTCCAAGAGGGCCTTTGAAATGCAAAAGGCTGCCTTTACTCAGGAGATCAACATGAAGGTGAGTTGGGGAGGGGAGAGATTGAAGCCGCGGAAGAAAAACGGGTTGAAAGCTCGTGGCCGGAAGCCCCGAGGACCTTCGCTGAAAGCTCTCTTTACGCTTAGAGGCCAGCAGGAGAGAAGATCTGTAGCCCAGGCCTGGACCGTGGGGTCCCTGGCACTCTCCAAAGCTGGCTTGTTTCCTTGCAGACGTTTCATGACCCAAACTAAGTAACATCATCAGAGCTAGAAAGGAGTGGAGTTTGTGGAGTGGAGAGGAGGAGGAAGAAAACTCTGGGGTCCTTGGCGCTCTCTGAGCTGGATGGTTTTCTTGCAGACATTTCATGACCCAACTAGGGAACCTCATCAGTGCTAGAAGGGAGGGGGGGTTTGTGGAGAGGAGGAGGAGGAGGAGGACTGTTGCTCCCTGTTGACATCGCACAGCTTGCCCTGTCAGTGTTGGTGGGAGGCAGTTGCTTGATTAGGCTTTTTTTAATGTTTATTTGTGTGGTAGTTTCTCCACTGGGGTATTGTTTGCTGCTTGATTGTTGGTCTAGTGCAGGGGTAGGCAACCTTGGCTCTTTTATGACTGGTGGACTTTAACTCCCAGAATTCCTGAGCCAGCACGGCTCAGGCTAGAAACCTCTCCCCTCAGCCTGTTTGGCTCAGGAATTCTGGGAGTTGAAGTCCACGAGTCATAAAAGAGCCAAGGTTTGCCTATCCTTGCTCTAGTGTTAATCTTGGGGTGACTGTTCACCTGTGTGTTGATGGCTGGCAAGGTGATGTCTTGGTCTTTTTGTTTCCCTTTTGCTTCTTTTGAATGGAATTAAATGTTACGTATGAAGGCAGAGTGAGCGCCTGTTACTCGTCCCAGCTCCTGCCAACCTAGCAGTTCGAAAGCACATTAAAAAAATGCAAGTAGAAAAATAGGGACCACTACGGTGGGAAGGTAACAGTGTTCTGTGCGCCTTTGGCATCTATTCATGCCGGCCACGTGACCACAGAGACGTCCTCGGACAAGCGCTGGCTCTTCGGCTTTGAGAGTCGGAAATGACTAGCACGCATGTGCGGGGGAACCTTTACCTTTACCTTTATGAAGGCGAATGTTGTATTAGATGTTGTTTCCCTCAGCACGCCTATTAATAGCTGATTTCTCTGGGTGCCAGGCTTCCAGGAATTCTCTCGCAGTCCCTTAATTAAGGAACCGCCAAAAAAAAAACAGCACTCCCACCCACACGGACAGGGCAAGACCCTGGTGTATAAACATACAGCAGACCTTACTCCCTTCTAGCCCTGATGATGTTCCCTAGTTGGGTCATGAAAGGTCTGCAAGGAAACCACCCAGCTCAGAGACCACCAGGGACCCCACAGTTCTCCTCCTCCTCTGCCTCCTCCTCCTCCTCTCCACAAGCCCCCCTCCTTTCTAGCACGGATGATGTTCCCTAGTTGGGTCATGAAACGTCTGCAACAAAAACCACCAAGCTCAGAGAGCACCAGGGACCCCACAGTTCTCCTCCTCCTCTGCCTCCTCCTCCTCCTCTCCACAAGCCCCCCTCCCTTCTAGCACGGATGATGTTCCCTAGTTGGGTCATGAAAGGTCTGCAAGGAAACCACCCAGCTCAGAGAGCACCAGGGACCCCACAGTTCTCCTCCTCCTCTGCCTCCTCCTCCTCCTCTCCACAAGCCCCCCTCCCTTCTAGCACGGATGATGTTCCCTAGTTGGGTCATGAAACGTCTGCAACAAAAACCACCAAGCTCAGAGAGCACCAGGGACCCCACAGTTCTCCTCCTCCTCTGCCTCCTCCTCCTCCTCTCCACAAGCCCCCCTCCCTTCTAGCACGGATGATGTTCCCTAGTTGGGTCATGAAAGGTCTGCAAGGAAACCACCCAGCTCAGAGAGCACCCAGGACCCCACAGAGAAATGTTGGGAAGTTGCCCCTTACACACAACACACACACACACACACACACACACACACACACACACACACACACACACCCGCCCGCACAGGGCAAGCCTTTGCCCTCCACAGCGGCTCTTCCCTGGCTCTGACCTCCTCCTCTCCCCGGACAGTCGGCCCAGGCCCAGCTGGCCTACGAGCTGCAGGGCGCCAAGGAGCAGCAGAAGATCCGCCAGGAGGAGATCGAGATCGAGGTGATCCAGCGCCGGAGGCAGATCGACGTGGAGGAGAAGGAGATCCTGCGGATGGACAAGGAGCTGATCGCCACCGTCCGGCTGCCGGCCGAAGCCGAGGCCCACCGCATGGGGGAGATCGCAGAGGGGGAGAAGTGAGAGCGGGGTGGGGGAATGGGGCTGCCCCCCAACCCTGCTTGAATCACCCCAAATCTCCCCAGGACCCTCGAGGAGCGACCCCCGTTGGGTGGAGGGGGTTGGGTTTCCCAGGGCTGCCTTCTGCAACATCCTGTCCAGATCCGCCAGATCCCTTTGGATATCCTGAGAAGCCCTCCCAAGAGGCCAGTTGCAGGCAGTCCCCAACTTAACGACAGTCTGTTTAGTGACCGTTCAAGGTTAGTTACCACGGTGCTTTTTTAAAAAAAAAACTGGAAAAAGCGCCTTACGGACATTTTTTTAGCCTTAACGGCCCTGCGATCACACAATCCAAATTCAGGCGCTCGGCAGCCGATTCATATTTATGACCGGGGGGGTCACGTGATCCCCTTTTCCAACCTTCCTACAAGCAAAGTCAGCGGGGGAAGCCGGATCCGCTTAAAGGCTGCAGCGATTCCCTTGAGGACGGTGGCAAAACAAGGTCGTAAAGTGAAGCACAATTCACTTTAACAGCTGCCTCGCTTAGCGATGAAAGTTTTGGGCTTAGCTACGGTCGTTAACCTGCAGCCTGCGTGATATCAAGTCTCCCCTTGATCTGCATGAGAAGGCCAGGATGTCCCGGGCCCCCTAACGAGTGCCCATGTCTTTTTTTTTTGTTTATTTATTTATTTGATAAAACACCAAGAGAAAAAAATAGAAATAAGGGACTATTAGTAGGGGAAGAGGGACGCGGTGGCTCAGTGGGTTGGGACGCTGAGCTTGTCGATCGGAAGGTCGGCAGTTTGGCGGGTCGAATCCCGAGTGCCGCGTAGCAGAGTGAGCGCCTGTTACTCGTCCCAGCTTCTGCCAACCTAGCAGTTCGAAAGCACGTAAAAATGCAAGTAGAAAAATAGGGACCACTCCGGTGGGAAGGTAACAGCGTTCCGTGCACCTTTGGCATCTAGTCATGCCGGCCACATGACCACGGAGACGTCCTCGGACAAGCGCTGGCTCTTCGGCTTTGAAACGGAGATGAGCACCGGCCCCTAGAGTCGGAAACGACTAGCACACGTGTGCGGGGGAACCTTGACCTTTTAAGCCAGGAGGAAACACAGTAAACAGTGGTCCATATTAAATGGTGGTTTATCTTACACTATCTACAATATTGTACACCAGGAACGACTAGCACGCACGTGCGGGGGAACCTTTACCTTTACCTTTTAGTAGGGGAAGGAAAAAGGAGAGGGGGGAAAAAAAGAAAATGGGAAGTACAAGGGAAAGAAAGGAGAGAGAAAAAAAGAAAAGAAAGAAAAAAAGAGAAAGGAAGAGAAAAAAAGAAAGAGAAAGGAAAAGGCACTGACCTCCGACCTCTTTTTTAGCACAGTAGAAGATAAAAACACTCCAGCCTCAACTTTTTGCTTTTACACATCAATTTATAACTAGCCATTTCTATCAGAGCCCACCTTATCTGATCAACAAAACCAGAGTGAAATCTTCCGTTTTGTTTTCCATCACAGGGACAAAATCCAGAAGTTGACATCCAAGTAAAAAATGAACATTTAAACACATTCTCCTCTTTGAATAAATGGATCGGCTTAACCCTTCCTGCTTTTATCACAAGATTTACTGCATTCTTTTCAGATTCTTTGACCTTACAGGGCAAAATGCTCTTTCTTTTTCTTCACCCTTTTTAAAAGAGGCTAAACTTTTCTTGAAAGACATTTCTGCAGTCAAAAGCTTCCTAATGCCTGGGCGCTCCCCTCGTCGTCGGAGGCCTTTCAGAGGAGACCGGACAGTCCCTTCTCTGAGACGGCAGAGGTTCTCCTGCCCCGGGCGGGGGGGAGGGGGGGCTGGACTAGAGGACCTCCCAGGTCCCTTCCAGATTCTGTTCTGTTCTAAAGGCCCGTCTCTCCCTCTCCTAAGGGTGAAGCAGGTGAAGATTGCCCAGGCCGAAGGAGAGAAGATCCGTAAGATCGGCGAGGCCGAGGCCCTGGTGATTGAGGCCATCGGCAAGGCGGAGGCCGAGAAGATGAAGCTGAAGGCCGAGGCCTACCAGCAATACGGGGAGGCAGCCAAGATGGCGCTGGTGCTGAACGCCCTGCCCCACGTGAGTGCCCGGCTTGGCTTGGGGGGGGAGGGTTAGGGTCCCCCTTTCCCTCCCTCCCTCCCAGCCGTCCCGTGGAGCTGCTGAGCATCTCCGTGCAAAGAAGGATGGGGGGGGGACATGACAGCAGACTCCCTGCTGTAGAAAGAGGAGGGGGTCAAGCTGTTCTCCAAAGCGCCTGAAGGCAGGAAAAGAAGCAACTTGGGAGGGAAACTATTCAAGGGGAGAAGCAACCTAGAACTAAGGAGAAGAGGGAGGGAAGAAAGAGGGAGGGGTGGGGCAGGGAAGGAAGGGAGGAAAAAGGGAGGGATGGGGCAGGGAAGGAAGGAAGGAAGCAAGGGCAATGGATGGGAACTAATCAAAGAGAGAAGCAACCTAGAACTAAGGAGAAGAGAGAGGGAAGAAAGAGGGAGGGAGGGAGGGAGGAAAGAGGGAGAGATGGGGCAGGGAAGGAAGGAAGGAAGGAAGGAAGGAAGGAAGGAAGGAAGGAAGGAAGGAAGGAAGGAAGGAAGGAAGGAAGGAAGGAAGGAAGGAAGGAAGGAAGGGCAACGGATGGGAACTAATCAAGGAGAGAAGCAACCTGGAATTAAGGAGAAACTTCCTGACAGTGAGGACAATTAACCAGTGGAACAACCTGCCTCCAGAAGTTGTAACTGCTCCAACACTGGAGGTTTTCAAGAAGAGACTGGGCAGCCATTTGTCTGGAATGGTCTAGGATCTCCTGCCTGAGCAGGGGGGTGGGCTAGATGACCTCCAAGGTCCCTTCCAGCTCTCTTAATTCTGTTAAGAGAGATCCAAAGTAGAACCAAGGAGGAATTTCCTGACAGCGAGGACGGTTCACCAGTGGAACAGGAGTTGTGGCTGCTCCATCCCTCGAGGCCTTTAAGAGGAGGGGGGGCACCCCTTCGTCTGGGATGGTCTAGGGCAGGGGTCAGGAACCTGAAACAGTGAAAGAGCCACTCGGAACCGGTTCCCTCACAAAAGGAAAAACTGGGAGCCGCAAAAAATGTGTGCACATGCGCGCATGCGCAGAACAGGGTTTGACTGAAGAGTGGAGCCAAGGCGAGATATGCACCTACCCTGCATATTTGAATTGATTGGCTGAACTTTTTTAGTCGCACTTTTTTTTTGGACTGCACATGGCAGAGGACTGGGAGCCGCAGGAGATGGCTGAAAGAGCCGCATGCGGCTCCGGAGCCGCGGGTTGCAGACCTGTGGTCTAGGGTCTTCGGCTTCAGCGGAGGGGTGGACTAGAAGGCCTCCGAGGTCCCTCCCAGCTCTCTCAGCCTGCTGTCCCTCCGCAGATCGCGGCCAAGGTCTCGGCTCCCCTGTCCAAGGTGGGCGAGATCGTCATCCTCAGCGGAGAGAACAACAAGGTGACCTCGGAGGTGAACCGGCTCTTGGCTGAGATCCCGGCCTCTGTGCATGCCCTCACCGGAGTCGACCTGGCCAAGGTGAGCCGGGCAGCTGTGCCTCCTCGCACTCGTCCCCTCGGCCGGGGGATGCAGGAGCGTGGTTTCTGGAGGCGGGGTCCCGCCTGAGCTCTCGGGGAGGGGGGCTGCTCTCCATCCACAGAGGAGAGAGGCAGGGTGATGCAGGTGGGGTCCCAGGACCTGGAGCCCCCCCCCTTTTTTATGGTTGTGTTCAACGCCCCCCCCCCCCTGCTGCTTTTCTCCTGCAGATCCCCCTGATCCAGAAGGCCACCGGCGTGCAAGCCTGAGTCTCCGCCGGCTGAGGAAGACCACCCCTCCCATTATGCACTTCCCACCCGCTGCTGTCCTGTCATTCAGCAGGGGAGGGGGGGAAGCCCCTCTCCGTGGGTGCCTTAATTGTGGGAGGAGCACGGCCGCCCCCCCCAACGGTCCTTGCATTTCTAAGAGAATTTGTCTCCCGAGTCGTTTCTCTGCTCTGTGTCGTGCTAGCCAAACACCTCCCAGCCTCCTGCTCAGCCCCCACCTCCAATTTCGTGCCTTGACTGCCTGCACCCGCCACCCCCACCCCACGCAGACCGTTGCTTGCCCAGAAGGAGGACCTCACCCGAGCGATCGGATATGGGCCTGACCCCCACAGCCACCACCCACCCGTTCACACACTCACACCTGGAAGCCTCTGGCCTCCCATCATCCTCTCTGTCCCTCTGGTGGGTGGGCTGCCTCGGAGCCCCCGACCGAAGGGTCTGCCCTGGTGCCCAGAAAACGGAGACGGTGGGCCGGGGCAGTATTTAGACGGACAGCTTTGGCTGTGGGTCCCATAGGCCCCGAGCTCATGTCCCCCCCCCCACCCCTTGTGCCTGGTCTTTTTGCCGGTCTGTTGCCTCCTCCTAGCGGGGGTCTGGGCCTCCCAGAGCCCACCCCTCACCAGCCGTCCGCAGCATGGCCCGTGTCCAGTGGGACTGCCTCCCCTTCGGCCCACCTGCCCCGCAAAAGTGCCTGATCGGTCAGTCTGGCTCACAGACGTTGCATGCTGCCATCCCCCTCCCTCCTCCTCCTCTGCGTGCCTCGGAAGCCCTGGAAGGGTGGGCTGGGGGGGGCTGAAGACCCCCCTCCAGGTTGTGCCGGGCTCCTCCAGGCCATGCCCCTTCCTCACCAGCGCTAGTTTTCATCCGGGCAGCTTCCGGGGGTCCCCTTTGACCCAGAGGGCCAGCAGCCAAGGAATCCCGGTGGTCTCTCCCCCCCCCCGACAGCCCACCCCTTCCTCTTGGCCTGCTTTCGGGGGCCTCCAATTTGGGTCAACACCCCCCCCCCCCGAGAAAGGTCAGGCCTCCATGCTGAGGCCGGTGGGCACCTGTCCCTGGTGTTGCCTACCTCCGAGGGCCCAAACTGGCTGGCCAGCTTCACCCGTCCCCTCCAGCGCCTGAAAGGGGTTTGCCGCCTGCGGAAGAAGGAATCCAGCCTGTTTCTAATTTGGGGGCAGCTCTGCCCCCCACCCTCCACTGCCAAGGCAGGGAGAGAACTGGGGCACCCTGGATTTTTGGGGTTGCGCCGCCCACGCTGTGAATGCGGGTCCTTGGAAGGGTTAGTGCCAGGGACGGGGGGAAGAACAGGACGCCGTGAGGCTGGAGTCCCATTTGGAAAGGCTGACGTCTTTGTGGGGGCAGCTGGCTCAGCCGAGTCCTTCCCTGCCCCACTGCTCCTTCTGCAGCCCCTGGGCCAGCCCCCTCCCCACAGAAACTGCCTGCTCCGCCCCCCTCCCTGCTTGGGCGTGGTGCATGGCTGCTGCCCTGGCCAGACGTGGCCAGGAACTCTCATTTAGCCAAATGTGAAATTATAATGGACAATAAAGTTGTGACCTTGCTAAAGGACCCTGCTCCTGGTCTTGACTCTGAGGAGGGGGCTTCTGGCAGGAACACAGGGAGGGTCTGAGGGCCGCCACCACCTCCTGGCTGGCCAAAGACCCCCCTTGTCCTTAGAGACTCTCCGCCATCCAGGCCATGGTCGTCCCAAAGGTGCTTTTCCAGGAGGCAACTGGACTTTCTTGTTTTCCTTTGAAGACATTTTGCTGCTCATACAAGGGGCTTCTTCGGCTCTGGCTGGAGGGTGGGCGAACGGAAAGATTTATACTCCTTGCAGACAGCTGGTTATTTACCTCCTTTTAGAGAGTCATTGAGGCCACCTGGAGGTTTGCCTGTGTCCTCAGGGTCACCTCAGAAGCACAGATGGGTGTGGAGCCTTCTTGGAACTGCTGCAAGGAACTTCCACACCCATTTGCCCCACTCAGGTGACCTTAAGGACATAGATAAACTTCCAGGTGGCCTCAACGACTCTAAAAGAGTGCATAGCAGTGTTCCAGTATCTCAGGGGCTGCCCCAAAGAAGAGGGAGTCAAGCTATTCTCCAAAGCACTAGAAGGCAGGACAAGAAGCAACGGATGGAAACTAGTCAAGGAGAGAAGCAACCTAGAACTAAGGAGAAACTTCCTGACCGTTAGAACAACTAACCAGTGGAACAACCTGCCTCCAGAAGTGGTGAATGCTCCAACACTGGAAGTTTTTAAGAAGAGACTGGCCAGCCATTTGTCTGAAATGGTATAGGGTTTCCTGCCTGAGCAGGGGGTTGGACTAGATGACCTCCAAGGTCCCTTCCAACACCATCATCATCATCATCATCATCATCATCATCATTATTATTATTATTATTATTATTATTATTATTAAATGACCAGCTGTCTGCAAGGAGTATAAATCCTCCCATTTCCCACCATCCAATCAGAGCCGAAGATGCTTCTTGGATGAGAAGGGAAACGTCTTCAAGGGGAATGGAAGGATTTATACTCCTTGCAGACAGCTGGTCATTTGCATCCTTTTAGAGAATCCTTGAGGCCACCTGGAGGCTTACCTGTGACCTTCGGGTCACCTGAGGGGTGCAAAGGTGTGGGGAGGGGGGCTTCTTGGCTGCAGGATGTATTCTGCCCTGGGTCCCTTCACCGTTGAAGACGGGCCCAGGCTCTTGGAGATGGGTCTGTGTGGGAAAAAAGGGGGGAAGCACTTTTGGGACAAAGACTCCCCTTTTCTCTGCCCCTTTTGCCCCACTGCTGAGACTTTGCAAGAAGGCAGGGGTCCAATTGGGAGAGCCCTCTGATCGCTCGGGGGGGGGGCGGTCTCCAAACATGGCCACTTTTAAGACTTGTGGACTTCAACTCCCAGAATTCCCCAGCCAGTTGCCAATTTTCTAGACCTCTGCTCTTGTTATTGCTAGAGGTCCGCTGAGATCCTGCCTCGGCAACTTTATGATGAGTTGACTTCACACTTGGGAGGCTGCGTCCATTTTTGGTCACCGTGATACCAAAAAAAAAAAAACTGCCGAAACTCTAGGAAGAATGCAGAGAAGATGCAAGAAAGACGATTCAGAGGCTAAAACGGGAAGAAGGAATTGCGGGGATTGAGTATGGCTAGAGGATTGGGGTGGCGTGTTAGCAGTGTTCCAATATTTGAGGGGCTGCCCCAAAGAAGAGGGAGTCAAGCTATTCTCCAAAGCCCCCCTGAAGGCCAGGACAAGAAGCAACGGATGGAAACTAATCCAGGAGAGAAGCAACTTGGAATTAAAGGGAAACTTCCTGACAGTGAGAACAATTAACCAGTGGAACAGCTGGCCACCAGATGTTGTGGGTGCTCCGACACTGGAAAGCTTTTAAGAAAAGACTGGATAACCTTTTGTCTGGAATGATCTAGGGCAGGGGTAGGCAACCTCAGCTCTTTTATGACTCGTGGACTTCAACTCCCAGAATTCCTGCTGGCTCAGGAATTCTGGGAGTTGAAGTCCACGAGTCATAAAAGAGCCGAGGTTGCCTACCCCTGATCTAGGGTCTCCTGCTTGAGTAAGAGGTTGGAGTAGAAGACCTCTAAGGTTCCTTCCAACTCTATTCTATTCTACTACTCTGTTCCCTATTCAATATTTGAGGGGCTGCCACAAAGAAGAGTTGGGGATCCACCTTTCTCCAAAGCACCTGAAGGCAGGACAAGAACGGATGGAATCTAATCAAGGAGAGAAGAGAAATTTCCTGACCGTGAGGACAATTAACCAGTGGAACTCCTTGCCTCCAGAAGCTGTGGGTGCTCCAACACTGGAAGGTTTTTAAGAAGAGTCTGAAATGGTGTAGGTTTTCCTGCCTGAGCAGGGGGTTGGACTAGAGGACCTCCAAGGTTCCTTCCAGCTCTGTTATACTATATTCTGTGTTCTGAGATCCTTATTCGATATACGGAGGAGGAATTTCCTGACAGGGAAAACGATTAGCCAGTGGAACTCCTTGCCTCCAAAAGTTGTGGGTGCTCCAACACTGGAAGGTCTCAGGAAAAGAGTGGACAGCCATTTGTCTGAAATGGTCTCGGGCAGGGATAGGCAACCTTGGCTCTTTTATGACTGGTGGACTTCAACTCCCAGAATTCCTGAGCCAGCATGGGGGAACTTTGGCCCCTTCATGACTGGTGGACTTCAACTCCCAGAATTCCTGAGCCAGCCTGGCTCAGCTTGGAAACCTCTCCCTTTCCCCTCAGCATGGCTGGCTCAGGAATTCTGGGAGTTGAAGTCCACGAGTCATAAAAGAGCCAAGGTTGCCTACCCCTGGACTAGGGTCTCTTGCTTGACCAGGGGGTTGGACTAGAGGACCTCCGAGGTCCCTTCCAATCCCATGATTCTTTGATTGCCCTGCCAGCTGAATCCTGGGAGTTGGAAGCCACCCATCTGGCTGGAACGGTGCTAGGAGCCCTGGGGGCCAACCAAACCAAGCAGGGGGTTGAAGGGCGGCTGAGTCTCTGCTCCTTCCGATAACCTCTGGGACTCGTGACACACCGGCGTCTGCTCGGAGTTGGCAGCTCGCTCTCGGGCGGGCCATCCCAGGTAGAGCTACAGATAAGGCAGGATACGGTCCTTTTGGGCCTCATCGTTGGGAGGGGGGGTCCTTATCTGTAGAGAAGCAGCTGGTGGGGGGGGTGTCTCCTGGGCAGGGCAGGAGGTCCGGCTGGATAACGGGAGAAAGATGAACAGCAGCTGGACACCGATAACGGGCTTAATCTTCTCCTGGCACTGCCCAGAAAGATGCCCTCCGCTCCTTGGCTCCATCCTGGGCCATC
The DNA here is from genome assembly GCA_024294585.1 of Vipera latastei. Lineage (NCBI taxonomy): Eukaryota > Metazoa > Chordata > Lepidosauria > Squamata > Viperidae > Vipera > Vipera latastei. The sequence continues at coordinate 369,442,092 of CM044354.1, forward strand.
TGCAAGGAACACCCTACCCTGCTAGGCATACTTGTGCAGACCCAAAAGTCTTGTAGGGCCCAAAGCCGCCACCCCCCCCCCACTCTTCATCTTCAATCAGCAGCACACACACCCCAAATCCTGCAGCTTTGACCTGGAGCAGCCGGAAAGGTGCCAGCTTCTCCGCCAGGCCATCCGGAAGGGTCCCAGCGCAGCAGCCTCTTTCTCTGGCTCGTCTCTAGATCGGAGGTCTCCAACCTTGGCAACTTGTGGACTTCAACTCCCAGAATTCCCCAGCCAGGACAGCTGGCTGAGGAATTCTGGGAGTCGGAAGTCCACCCACCTTAGAAGTTGCCAAGGTTGAAAAACGGTTATCTCAAGCTCTTCTCTCTTTCTTCTGCAGACCCAGAGGTGCTTTTTTTTTTCAGGAGGTGGTTGAACTTCCTGGTTTTTCTTTTTTTTAAAAAAAAAGTTTTATTAATTTTTTTACAATAACAATCCTTACTGCCTGGTGTTGTCTTGGTTCATGATTATTATTTTTTTAGAAAAAACACAGTCAACAGTAGTTAGTTAACAGTCAATAATAATTAATTTTTATACTTCCCTAATTAGTATGATTAGTAGTATATTTCTTTGATCTTCTCTTCTCCCAATAGTATTCTCCTTCAACCTGAAACAAATATTTTTTTTTTATATTTTCAATGCATAAGTGATTAAATATAAACATTTTCCTCCATGTTGATACCAACAATAATAGCGTCCATAGGTGACTATTTTTTTCTTATCCACTTGTGTTATTTTTATAAAAACCATTGCTTCACCATGTATTGTATCCTATTTTCATAAATCTTGTTTAAGCTTAATTTCTCCTTAATATTCAATCAATTCTTATCAGTCATAACCTTTTCAGTATTTAACACCTAAATATCCAAATTTTCCATTTAAAGGTGGATCGCCAGGTGGCCACCCGTTTCTTCTTTTCTTTAGAGTAGCCAATCAATCAAAGAGCCTTGGTGGAGCAGTGGGCTAATGCCTCCTTAAGTAACACCAGCTGCCTGCAATTAGTGCAGGTTCGCATCCCACCAGGCTCAAGGTTGACTCAGCCTTCCATCCTTCCGAGGTAGGTAAAATGAGGACCCAGATTGTTGGGGGCAATAAGCTGACTTTGTAATAATGCCGCTTGGGGGGGGTGTGAAAGCCCTAATAAGCAGGCATATACATAGAATGAAGGCTATTGCTAAGCACATTGATTTGTGCTTCTTAGATTGTAAGCCGCCCTGAGTCTTCGGAGAAGGGCGGGATATAAATGGGATTAAAATAAATAAATAAAAATAAATCACTGCATTTAACAATAACCCGTTGTGAAACCAGGGCAACAAACCTGGAACATACCCTCTTCATCCACCTCTGGCGCACAAAGTCTCGACAAAGCAAGTGTGGCAGATGAATCAAGGAAGGACTAGATGACCTCAGAAGGACTCGACAAGCAGGGCAAGGCGGATCAGGCGCCTGGTGAACCCCAACTTTGACGGGGATTGACCCAAAGCCTCTCCTGGACAACCACGGGGAGAGAAGCAGAGTCCAAGTTACGGCCACAATGGAGCCCAAATTTTGTCTTGCTAAGTGAAACCCTGGTTGAGTTTCGCCCCATTTTACGACTCTTCCTGCCACGGCTGTTAAGTGAATCACCGTGGTTGTTAAGTTAGTCATATGGTTGCTAAGTGAATCCAGCTCCCCCATTGTCAGAAGGTCGCATAAGGGGACGGTCTGACACTGCAACCGTTGTAGGCCTGAGTCAGCTGCCAAGCATCCGGATTTTGACCACGTGACCACAGGGAGGCTGCAAGTGTGAAAAACAGTCCTAAGCCACTTTCTTCAGGGCTGCTGTAACTTTGAACTGTCACTAAGCGAACCGTCGTAAATGGAGGATGACCCGTGTCAGCAGATTGGGTCTGCACCCCATTTTCCCTTAGGATCCCCAAGGGATACGGGGCAGGGGCGTGAGCGGCACTTAACAGAATAAGCTGGGCTGAGCGGGGCAGATGGCATGATGGGGCGTGCAAGTTCCTGGGCGCAGAGGAGGATTGGCTGCGGAGTCCAAGGCCTCCCTGCCCAGCTGCCTGTCTGGGCTGGGTCCCTGATAAGAAAGGGCACATGGGCTGGATGCTCCAGCAGGTCTTTATCAGGTCTGCACAGGCCAGGCGGACAAACGCCCTCCCCGGGGTGAGTCTCCAGGGGAAAACGGGCTTGGGGTCCCGGTCTGAGTTCTCAAAACCAGCTCTAGCTCCTGCTTCCCCCCCCCCTCCCCCAGCGCTGATGGCAGAAAGCAAAGAGGTTTCCTTCGCTGGGACCCTCTGCTCCTGACCCGGCTCCGTGGGCCTGGTGCATCCCCACAACCAATGCAGAATGATAGATTGCCCTGATGACGTTCCCTAGTTGGGTCATGAAAGGTCTGCAAGGAAACAGCCAAGCTCAGAGAGCCCCAAGGACCCCAGACTACTACTACTACTACTACTACTACTACTACTACTACTACTATTATTATTATTATTATTATTATTATTATTATTATTATTATTCCTCTCCTTTTCCACAACCCCCCCCCCCCGCCCCATGCTAGCACTGGGGATGATACCTAGTTGGCTCATGAAACGTCTACAAGGAAACCCCCCAGCTCAGAGAGCACCCAGGACCCCACAGTCCTCCTCCTCCTCCTCCTCCTCCTCCTCCTCCTCCTCCTCCTCCTCCTCCTCCTCCCTTCTAGCACTGATGATATTCCCTAGTTGGGTCATGAAACGTCTGCAAGGAAAGCCACCAAGCTCAGAGGGCACCAAGGACCCCATAGTCTTCCTCCTCCTCCTCCTCCTCTTCTTCCTCCTCCTCCTCCTCCCTTCTAGCACTGATGATGCTCCCTAGTTGGGTCATGAAACATCTACAAGGAAACCCCCCAGCTCAGAGAGCACCAAGGACCCCACAGTCTTCCTCCTCCTCCTCCTCCTCCTCCTCCTCCTCCTCCTCCCTTCTAGCACTGATGATGTTCCCTAGTTGGGTCATGAAACGTCTGCAAGGAAACCCCCCAGCTCAGAGAGCACCAAGGACCCCACAGTCTTCCTCCTCCTCCTCCTCCTCCTCCTCCTCCTCCTCCTCCTCTTCCCTTCTAGCACTTATGATGTTCTCTAGTTGGGTCATGAAATGTCTATAAGGAAACCACCAAGCTGAGAGAAGCACCCAGGAGCCTTCAATGATCAGATTGCATTCATCAACCTTTAGAGATTTCACAGAGAGTCCTTGACTTACAACCATACTTGAGCCCAAAATTTCCATCTCTAAGCGAGACAGTTGTTGAGCTTTGCCCCGTTTTAACTACATTTAAGCGAATCAGTGCTGTCGTTAAAGTTAGCCACTCGGTCGTTAAGTGAATCTGCCTTTGCCCATTGACTTTGCTTGTCAGGAGGTCGCCAAAGGGGACCACGTGACGCTGCGACCGTTGTAAATAGGAACCAGATGACAAACTTGGTCCAAATTTTGATCATGTGACCCTGGGGGTGCTGCCACGGTCACAAGTTTGAAAAAAACGATCCTAAGCCACTTTTTTCGATGCCAGTTCTGACTTCAAACGGTCACTAAATGAATGCTGGTAAGTGGAGGACTACCTGTACGTAACAAAGGAATAAAGGCAGAGACAAATTCCTTTTCTGCCTGGTTGCCCTTTGTCCCCCTCCCACCGAAAATACTCTAAATTCCAAATAAATACAGTTGGAATTTGCTGTGCTACGGGGGAGACTTTCTGCCTGAGTGGCCACATCTGGGCCAAAGTGACGGCTTCATCTCATCACATGGTGTAACAACAAGATGGTGGGTTTGTTGTCACTGTGAGTTGGGGGGGGGGAAACGAAGGGAAGCTCAGCCAATCTCACTGTACACATGTTGTACTTTGATAATAAAGGTTCATTCATTCAGTTCACGGCCAGATGGATTTTTTCAGAAAAATTAACCAGCGGAACTCCTTGCCTCCAGAAGCTGTGGGTGCTCCAACACTGGAAGTCTTTAAGAAGAGACTGGACAGCCATTTGCCCGAAATGGTATAGGGTCTCCTGCCTGAGCTGGGGGTTTGACTAGACGACCTCCAAGGTCCCTTCCAACTATTATAAAACTTTTATTCATAAAACATGAAACTCAGTCAACTGAACACTCAAATTGACTGGCACTAATGATTGACACGGGTTGCTGCCGGCATCCTAGGTCTCAACCAGGTATCTCCTTAAAATGTAAGATGTTCTGAATAGCGCAGTATTTTATTTTTTGGTAGCTTTGCTGGAGTTATGGCAGGAAGCTGCAATTTCTTGATGTATTTATTTATTTATCTCCTATAAAAAAAAGGTCCCTTCCAACTATTTATTATTGTTGTTGTTGTTGTTGTCATTATGGGAGGGGGAGGGTCGGCCAAGGAAGGATTTGAACTCGCACCCTGAAAAGTCTCCCTTTTCGGCTGCCATTCCGAGCTGCACTTCAGCTGCAACTCCCTTTGGGGGTCCTGGGGGGTCATCGATAGAAACAGGGAGATCCCCGAAGAGAAAGACCAGCTGAGCCAGTGAGCTGGGGGGGGGACAACCCGAAGCCACCCCACCCTGAAGGAGAGAGGGGGGAGCCCCCACGTAGCCCGGGAGCTGCCTTATCTCAGCCCCACCTGGGTGTCCTCGGAGCACTTCCTGGCTGTCTGGGGGGATGCGGGGGGGGGCTTTCTGGAGAGGTGCCAGGCAGGCAGGGCGGATGAGATAGGCTGCCTCTGCTGCGGGGGCTATAAAAGGGGCTCCTTCCGAAGCCCCCACTCAATGCTGCTGACCTTGGAGGCTCCAGACGCAAGAGAGGGTAAGTGCTGATCTGGGAAAGGGGGCGGGGGCGTGCAACCACTGGGGGGGGGCTCACCACATTTTCCCAGGATGCCCTGGCACTGTCCCCCCCCCCCGAACCCGGTGCCAGGAAGCATCTGGGAGTGCAGGGTGATCTTGGAAGGTGGTGGTGGGGGCAGCTGTATCTTCTGGACGTATCGAATCCTTGGGTAGAAGGGACCTCAGAGGTCTTCTAGTCCAGCCCCCTGTCCAAGATCCTGCCTCAAGAAGTTGTGAATGCTCCAACACTGGAGGTTTTTAAGGAGAGACCGGACAGCCGTTTGTCTGGAATGGTGCAGTAGGGTCCCTTGCTTGAGAAGGGGGTTGGATTAGATGACCTCCAAGGTCCCTTTTGTTATAGGATCATAGAGTTGGAAGGGACCCTGGAGGTCTTCTAGTCCAACCCCCTTCTGAAGAGGAAGCCCTAAAGCATTTCAGACAAATGGCTGTCCAGTCTCTTCTTGAAAACCTGCCATATTGGAGCACCCACAGCTTCTGGAGGCAAGGAGTTCCACTGGTTAATCGTTCTCACTGTCAGGAAATTCCTCCTTAGTTCCAGGTTGCTTCTCTCCCTTGATGAGTTTCCGTCCGTTGCTTCTTGCCCTGCCTTCAGGCGCTTTGGAGAACAGCTTGACTCCCTCTTCTTTGGGGGCAGCCCCTGAGATACTGGAAGGCGGCTATCCTGTCCCCCCCACCCCCGGTCCTTCTCGTCATTAAACTAGACATACCCAATTCCCGCAACTGTCCATCATACGACTGAGCCTCCAGACTGTCTCAGGAGACGCAAGACATTTCTTGAACACGTTGCTTTAACGAGTAGGCGAACACTTACGGCTTCTTTATGCGAGCAGTTCCTTAAATGTCCTCTGCTCCAGGACTCAGAGCGTGAAGCAACGATGGCATGTTGACCGTCCAAGTTTTATTTTCCTTGTGTTTCTATCCAGCCCGTCTTTCTGGGAAACCTCATCCTGCTGCAAAGTCTTTTTATTGGGACAGCAGCTTCGTCCTGTCTATCAATTCTGTCTATCAATTCTGTCAAATGTCAATCAATAAGGCGGTTTTGTTTCCCTGCCCAGGGAATTACGATATTAGGAGGTTTTCTTTTTTTTTTTCTTCTTTTTTTTTTTCCTTTTTATTGCAGTGTAGTGCCGTTTACTTTACTTTAGTGTTTAGTTTAGCTTTTAGTTTAATTTAATGTTTAGTTTAGGGTTTAATTTAGGATTTAGTTTAGGTTTTCAGTTTCATTTCGCTCAGCTTTCGTTCCATTGGCTTCAGTTTAGGTCAGGCTTAATTCAAGTTTAGTCCAGCGCAGTTGGGAATCTGCAGAGTACCCGGGTCCCAACTATTTCGTTATATGCAGGTGCAAAGCTTATTCCTGAGCACAGCCGGGGAACCCCGCTTTTGAGAGGGTCCACCCAACACCCCAGTGTGCACTTTAAACCAGCTTTATCTCCCTAATTTATCTGTGGGTGGTTGTTGTTTCTCCCAGTTCTCCAGCTGCAGGCGCCCCGAGACGGGAAAGACTCGCTGAGGTTCCAGCTCGGATATCATCATATACTGTAAGTTGGAATCAGACACTACAGTATAGATGATGTACTATCTGGAGCTCCTGGATCCATCGGAAGCGCCTTCACGCCCTCCAGTCCAGAAGCATCTCCACCTTGGCTGGAAAAGACCGTGTTTTTTCCCCCCACTCAAGAGAAGCGTTTTCACTGGAGGGAGCCAGCAGGAAAGGAGCAAGCCACAGCAGAAAATCCTTATTCCTTAATATGGATTAGAAGGCTGGGGAATGGGGTTTTCCATCTTTTTTTTCTTTTTTTTTCCAGACCAGATGCTTTGCATGTTTCCTATCAATTTCTCCTTTAAATGCCAGGCAGCTGGCAGGACTCCTGAGACTGTCCTAAGGCAGGAACAGGCAACTGGGTCCCCCTTTGATGACCTGTGGACTTCAACTCCCAGAATTCCTGAGCCAGCCGTATTGGCTGGCTCAGGAATTCTGGGAGGTGAAGTCCACAGGTCGTCAAGGGGACACAGTTGCCCGACTCTTGAGTTTAAGGCTATTATGGTTGGTAGCACAGTCAAGCCAGATGTTTTGCCTGGATCTGAGGGCACTTAAGTATGAAACACAAATAAGTTTGCCAATATTAGAGTAGAGTAGAGTAGAGTAGAGTAGAGTAGAGTAGAGTAGAATAGAATAGAATAGAATAGAATAGAATAGAATAGAATAGAATAGAATAGAATAATAGAATAGAATAGAATAGAATAGAATAGAATAGAATAGAATAGAATAGAATAGAATAGAATAGAATTATGGGATAGAATAGAATTATGGGATAGAATAGAATAGAATAGAATAGAATAGAATAGAATAGAATAGAATAGAATAGAATAGAATAGAATCTGGAAGGGACCTTGGAGGTCTTCTAGTCCAACCCCCTGCTCAAGCAGGAGAACTTATACCATTTCAGACAAGTGACTGTCCAGTCTCTTCTTAAAAACCTCCAGAGATGGAGCAGTCACTTATCCAGTCCCTTTTGAGGTCCTGGGGTAGACAGATGTTGTTTAATAACAGATAACATGTCATTGCAGGATGTAAGCTAATGATTTAATTTAATTTAATAATTTAATATTTGCATTTGTATACCGCCCTTTCCCTGAGGACTCAGGGCGGTTTACAGGGAATTAAAAATCAAAACATACAAAAGTTAAAACCAATTAAAAAACATTAAATTCACCCTGTACATTAAAACCCCAGTTAAAATTTTCTCCTCAGCCTGGGCCCGAGAGCTCAAAGAGCCAGGTCTTCAGGCCCCGGCGGAATGATCGGAGGTCGGGAGCAGTCCTCAGCTCTACCGGCAGCTGGTTCCAGAGGGCAGGCGCTCCCACTGAGAAGGCCCTATCCCTGGGTGTCACCCGCCGGCAATCTCTCACCGGCGGAACCCTGAGCAGACCCTCCCTGTGGGAGCGCACTGGGCGAAGGGCGTTTGATGCCGGCAGCAGGTGTTCCCTCAAATAACCCGGACCCAGGCCATGTAGGGCTTTATAGGTAATAACCAGCACCTTGAATTTCACCCGGAGGGCAACCGGAAGCCAATTGTGGTTTGTGGTTGGTGGCACACTCAGCCAGATGTTTAGCTTGGATTTGCCAATTTTATCTAGCTATCTAGTCCTTCCCAAGGATCCGGGACTAGGCTGGTGTTGTTTGATCATTCATATGCAGCCCATCTTGCCAACAGCATCACAGAATAAGAGAATAAGCAGAATAACAAGCAGAAGAGCAGAATAACAGAATTGGAAGGGACCTCGGAGGTCCTCTAGTCCAACCCCGCTACCCCAGGCTTACAGCAACATGAAAGCTTTAAGCATTTTTCAGTGATGTAAACTAGGGTCACCTTCTCCGGGGGAGCAGCTATGCATGGAGGGGTGTGTGTGTGTGTGTGTGTGTGTGTGTATGTGTGTGTGAGTGTGTGACCCCAAGAAAGCAGAGGTACAGACAAGGGGAAGGGGGCTACACTCTGACCTGCCACACAACCACTCTGCAAATGTCTTGGAAGGCCGACCTCGCGGCGTGTCAGCGAAACCGTTACCATTACTGAGTTTAGTAATGGTAAGGGTTCTTCTGCCCTGCCCACCAGCCTCTTTCCAGCACCCCAAAAGCCAGAAGACGCCAGCTGACCTCACAAGGACACCGTAGCCCATCATCCTGTGTGAAAATAAAGCTGTGGCTCCGGTCCTCTTGACTCTGCTGCCTCTTATTCTTAAGGGTTGTGGGAAACGGTCAGTCCATGCAGGGCTTTGGGTTGGTCAAAAGGCCAGCTGGGACCGTCTGTCTTGACCCCGCCTCGGTGGGATGGGACTGGGCTGGGTGGACAAAGAGGGTCCGTCACCCACCCACGACGGGGGGGGGGGGTGTAGTTTCCATTAATCTGCGTGCAGACACTTAATTTAGAATTTGTAAGATGGAGAGCGAAGGAGAAGTCCAAGACAGACGCCAGGGCTTTTGGTAAAGGTTGAAAAGGGTTTCTTGGGAATTTTATCAGGGAGGGAGGGCAGGGGGGGGATTGGGGTCTTGCTCAGCTGCCTCTGCTGGCCCGGAAGATTCAGGGTTGCCTGCCAGGCCGGATGTCCCGAGGAGGCAGGAGGCACCACCCCACAGGGAGACCCCAATACATCTCCTTGGGGCGCTTCACTGGTGTTTATGGTGCAAGGAGGGGGGACAATTGCACCCCACTCAGCAGGAGGGTCGGGGGCAGCCCAGCTCGCTCCCCTATAGGGGTCCCAAGCGTCCTGGGTGCCCCCCTGCTGGGTGGGGGGCTGGTGGCAGGCCCAGAGCCCTAGAGGAGAGGCTGTCGGGTAAAGCACTTCACGTATGCTCAGAGGAACCGGAGGGCAGAGGGGGCTCCAGAGAATGCCCAAGGCCCTTGAAACACTTGCACGAAGGAAACGGTCAGAGCAGAAAAGGGAGATGTAACAGGGTGGAACTCCAAGGCACTTTGTGCATGCTCAGAGGAACTGGAGAGCAAAGGAGACCACTCAAGCCCTTGAAAGACTTGTACTAAGGCAGGGGTCTTCAAACTTGGCCCTTTTATGACTTGTGGACTTCAACTCCCAGAATTCCTCAGCCAGGCTGAGGAATTCTGGGAGTTGAAGTCCACAAGTCATAAAAGGGCCAAGTTTGAAGACCCCTGTACTAAGGAAACAAAATATTGCCGCTCAGCTCCACGGAGGTGACAGGGCCGGAAAGCAAAGCCACTCTGCATATGCTCAGAGGAACTGGAGGGCAGCCGGGAGAGGGGTGGGGGCTATAGAGACCGCTGAAGCCTTTCAAGCACTTGCAGCAAGCAAACAAAATTGACCCGCCCAGCTCCATAGAGACCAAAGGGTCTGGAACGTAAAGGCACTCTGCGTATGCCCAGAAGAACTGGGTCTCTGGCCGCCTCCTCCTCCTCCTCCCCACCACGTGAGTCTCTCTCGCTCTGCACGCGCGTTCCCAGATCGAGCGGGCCTTCTGCGCATGCTCGGCGAAGGCTTCCACAATGGAAGCGCACAAAAGAAGGAAAAAGTGGCGCCGCCTCTCCTCGACCCTCCGAGGCCCCGCCCCGCTCGGCCCCGCCCCGCTCGGCGCCGTCCACGACGCCTGCGCGGTTTCCCGGGCCGCTCTAGCCGCCGCTCGTCTCTGTGGTGGCTTCCCTCGTGCTCCTACCACAAGGCCTTTCGCGAGGCGAGGCCCAAGATGGCGGCAGTCACCATGGCGACAGCGGTGGTGTCGCTGGGCCGGCGGGCCTTGGGTTTGGCCGTGCGTCGGGCCCGGCTCCTCCCGGGCGCCTCCCCGGGGCTGGAGCAGGCCTCGGCCCGCGCTCTGAGCCTGCGGAACTCGCGGCCACGCCGTGGAAACAGGGAGGAGGGAGGCCGGACCTGCAGCCGTCTCGACCCTCCGCAGCCCCTCTGGGCCGGGCCGGGTCGCCCGCAGAGCTGCGACTCCGCTCTGGATCACCTGGCCGGGATCGCCCCGGGAGAAGCGGCGCCGTCGCTGGGGGGGCCGTCCGCCCCGCCCGCCCCCGCCTTTCCGGGTAGGCCGCGCGCCTGGGAGGGGGCGACACGTGTCCGCAAGGGGGTCCCCGATGAGGACGCCTCGGGTTTGCCCGGCCCGTCTTCGTGCAGGTGGTCCTCGACTTAGGACCTTTCGTTCAGTGACCGTTTGACCTTGCAACAGCACTAAAAATAATACTAATAAAGTTGGAAGGGACCTTGGAGGTCATCTAGTCCAACCCCCTGCTCAGGCAGGAAACCCTATACCATTTCAGACAAACGGTTGTCCACTCTCTTCTTAAAAACTTCCAGTGTTGGAGCATTCACAACTTCTGGAGGCAGGTTGTTAATAATAATAACAACAAAGTTGGAAGGGACCTTGGAGATCATCTAGTCCAACCCCGTGCTCAGGCAGGAAACCCTGCACCATTTCAGACAAATGGCTGTCCAGTCTCTTCTTAAAAATTTCCAGCGTTGGAGCATTCACCACTTCTGGAGGCAAGGAGTTAATTGTTCTAATGGTCAAGAAGTTTCTCCTTAGTTCTAGGTTGCTTCTCTCCTTGATTAGCTTCCATCTGTTGCTTCTTCTCCTGCCTTCAGGTTCTTTGGAGAATAGCTTGACTCCCTCTTCTTTGGGGCAGCCCCTGAGATACTGGAAGACTGCCATCATGTTCCCCTTCTAGTCCTTCTCTTCATTAAACTACACACACCCAATTCCAGCAACCGTTCTTCACATGTTTTAAGTAAACACCTGCAGGCAGGAGAAGAAGCAGTGGATGGAAACAAATTAAGGAGAGAAGCAACCTGGAACTAAATTTCCTGACAGTGAGGACAATCAACCAGTGGAACAGCTGGCCACCAGAACTTGTGGGTGCTCCATCACTGGAGGTTTTTAAGAAGAGACTGGACAGTCACCTGTCTAAGATGGTATAGTTCTGCTTGAGTAGGGGGCTGGACTAGAAGACCTCCATGTCCCTTCCAACCCTATTATTCTATATTTTATGGGTATGGCCATTCTAGAGAAAAGGAAGGACAAGGGGTGACAGGATAGCAGCCTTCCAATATCTCAGGGGCTGCCCCAAAGAAGAGGGAGTCAAGCCATTCTCCAGAGCGCCTGAAGGCAGGACAAGAAGCAACGGATGGGAACTCATCAAGGAGAGAAGCAACCTGGAACTAAGGAGAAACTTCCTGACAGGGAGAACAATTGACCAGTGGAACTCCTTGCCTCCAGAAGCTGTGGGTTCCCCAACACTGGATGTTTTTAAGAAGAGATTGGAAAGCCATTGGTCTGAAATGGTATGGGGTCTCCTGCTTGAGCAGGAGGTTGGACTAGATGACCTCCAAGGTCCCTTCCAGCTCTGTTATTCTGTACTCTTGTGTGTTTAAGTGTGTGTACATATATGTATCATAGTTATTATAACGTTATGTTGTAAACCACCCAGAGTCATTTAGGTCACTTAGGAAATTTAATAAGTAAATAAATGGCCAGTTTGGTTTAGTGGTGAAAGGCACCACATTAGAAACCAGCAGACGGTGAGTTCTAGTCCTAGTGCTGCCTTATGGATGAAAGCGACTGGGTGGATTTGGGCCGGTCCCCCTCTCAGCCCAGCCCACTTCTCAGGTTTGTTCTTGTGGGAAAATAGGAGGAGGAAGACGTGTTGAATATGTCGGCTGCCTTCAGATACTTGTAAAAGTAAGGGTGGGATGTAAATAAATAAAGACACACTTCCATGGATTGGGTGTAAATATGCATTTATTTTTGTCATATTTATGTAGTGCATATGGGAGGTCGTTACCCTTTGAGATCTGAAGGCAATGACATTTCATTTTAATGTATGCCAATTAGTGTACAGGGGACGCGGTGGCTCAATGGGTTAGGACGCTGAGCTTGTCGATCAGAAGGTCGGCAGTTTGGCGGGTCGAATCCCGAGTGCCGCGTAGCAGAGTGAGCGCCTCTTACTCATCCCAGCTTCTGCCAACCTAGCAGTTCGAAAGCGTTTAAAAATGCAAGTAGAAAAATAGGGACCGCTACGGTGGGAAGGTAACAGCGTTCCGTGCGCCTTTGGCGTCTAGTCATGCCGGCCACATGACCACGGAGACGTCCTCGGACAAGCGCTGGCTCTTCGGCTTTGAAACGGAGATGAGCACCGGCCCCTAGAGTCGGAAACGACTAGCACGCATGTGGGGGGAACCTTTACCTTTACCTAAATTAGTGTACATTTCAAGTGACAATAAAGTTATTCTATTCTCTTCTATACCTCCTGAGCTTTGAACGCCGCTTGCCGGGATCCCTCAGAGTGATCCGCTGAACCTTTACACTCTTCCTGCAGGGGAGCATGAGTCCTTGCTGTCCCACCACCCAGATCAGCCGAGCAACCCCAAAGTCTTGAGAGTGGCCATTATCGGGGCTCCCAACGCTGGCAAGTCCACCCTGTCGAACCAGCTGCTGGGGCGGAAGGTAACGGGCTGGGGCTGCGGCTGGGGAAAAAAGGGACGGCCATCCCTCTCACTTAACAACGGGGACCGCGTCTCCACGGTCAGCCGTGAAGTTCGCAGCAAAGTCAGTTGGGGAAGCCAGATTCGCTTAGTGAAGGTGTGATTCACTTAACGGCCCTGGCAACAGTGGTGGTTAACCAAACCCAACTTGCTTAACAACGGAAATTCTCCCACTTGTCGTACGTTGAGGACTACAGTAAGAATAAATGCTTCTCTTTGGGTCTTACGATATATAGGTAGACCTCGACTTACGGCCGCAATTGAGCCCAAAATTTCTGTTGTTAAGCGAGACATTCATTAAGTGAGTTTTGCCCCGTTTTACAGCCTTCCTTGCCCCAGTGAATAGCTGCAATTGATAAGTCACCCGGTTGGGGCTTCCCCCGTTGACTTTTCTTGTCGGATGGTCGCAAAAGGGGATCAGGTGACCCTGGGACACTGCAATCGTTATATGCACGAGTCAGTTCCCAAGCATCTGAATTTTGATCACGTGAACACAGGGATGCTTCAAAGGTCGTTAAGTGTGAAAAATGGCCCTAAGTCACTTTTTTTCCTGTGCCATTGTAAGTTTGGTTACTAAATGAACTGTTGTAAGTTAAGGACTACCTGTAAAACGTTCTGAATTATTTCCTGGACAGATCCTGCCGGTCTCCAGCAAGGTGCACACAACACGGTGCAACGCTCAGGGCGTCATCACAGTCGAGGATACCCAGCTGGTGAGTAGTCGTAACAATCAGGTTTAACTTTTTCTTCCAGGACTGGGAGGTAGGCCTTGGAGAGCTTGCCAGCGCTGCCTTGCGTGGAGAATGGTTCCCCTGAGATTTATTCTCATTTTCAGTTGGCGGGAACAGCGGCAGGCTTGGGACAAATCGTCCCTAGCAAATTGAGTATAAACAGAAGAGAACATAGAAATTAAATAGAATAGAATAGAAATTAAATTAGAATAGAATAGAAATTAAAGAATAGAGTAGAATAGAAATTAAATAGAATAGAAATTAAAGAATAGAATAGAAATTAAATAGAATAGAAATTAAAGAATAGAATAGAAATTAAATAGAATAGAATAGAAATTAAATTAGAATAGAATAGAAATTAAATAGAATAGAATAGAAATTAAATAGAATAGAATAGAAATTAAAGAATAGAATAGAATAGAAATTAAATAGAATAGAAATTAAAGAATAGAATAGAAATTAAATAGAATAGAATAGAAATTAAATAGAATAGAATAGAAATTAAATTAGAATAGAATAGAAATTAGAATAGAATAGAATATTGTCACTTTAAAAGTACACTAATCAGCATACATTAAAATGAAATTTTGTTGCCTTCAGCTCTCAAAGGGTAACCATCTCCAATATACATTACATAAACATGACCAAAATAATAATTGTAATAATTTAAAGATATTTTAATAATTACACATATACCCACATACACAAACATATGTGGGGCTAGACTTAATTTTATTTTATTTTAATTTTATATTGTATTGTTTTTAAATTTTGCCAACCGCCCTGAGTCCTTCGGGAATAGGGCGGTATATAAACCAAATTAATAAATAATAAATAAATAAATGACCCAGAGAAACAATACAGTGTAGTTAGACTGTGTGTGTTTGTGTGCGCTTATACATACATACATACATACATACATACATACATACATGGCAAGAAAAAAGAATCTTGAGGGTTTACCAGACAGGTGGTGTTTGGGCTGGCTTTAAAAGCTTAAAATCGCTTAATTCAGTGTTTCTCAACTTTGGCAACTTTACGGCGTATGGCTTTTAATTCCCAGAATTCCACTCTGGGAGTTGAAGTCCATACATCGTATAATGTTACCAAGGTTGAGAATCACTGGCTTAATTTATTGAATCCTCTGTGAGCACTCATGTTTATCAGCCTTTCTCAACTGGGTGGCTTGCAGATGTGTCAGGACTAAACCTCCATCTTGCTTAAGTCACCCCAGGATTGCGATTCTTACCGGCAATTAGATTTATCTTCTGTTCAGAAACCACCATGGTGGGAAAAAGCTGAAGAATCTGTTCAATGCAGGCTTCTTTCCCACTTTTCTCTCAGAGCGAACGCCTTCACAGTAAAAGCAGACTGTGAAATTTTAAGAAATTTGTGGAATTAACATTAAAAGCTCCCTCTCTGAGGGAGGTGAAGAAATATGAAATATAAATAAATAAATAAATGAAAAAACCCCACACAGTAAAGCAACATCCAAGAAAGCTTCATTTCTACCGGTACAACTTGATGTATGGCTGTAACGGAGCCTGTTCATCGCAGCCTTAAGTCATAAATCATGACCGTTGTAAAGTGGGTCACCCACAGACCAGTCCCAATTTTATGATCTCTTTTGTGGTAGTTGTTCAGTGAATGCCATGGTCCTTAAGTGAATCAGTAGTTCACTATGGGCCGGTTTTGCCAAAAAAACAGAAGTAAAATACTGGTGCAGTTCCAGTTGCCAGATGCCCAACATGTGTTCACATGGTTGTGAGGAGGGGGACGAGCTGTTGAAACTTCAGAAACAGATTGTAAGTACCCCTGGTCAAAATCTGTCATAACATCGGACATTTTGGGTACTTGGCCACCAGCCAAGGGTTGAAAACGACAGTCGTAAGTCGAGAACAACCTGTATTCGTCCATTTCTATATAGCTAGTCCTCGGCTTATGACCATAATTGAGTCGCAAAATTTCCATTGTTTAATAATAATTCAGATGCTTAAAAAAGACTTTTTAGGTATCTAAAGCAGGGGTCAGCTCCCTTGATGATCCAACACAGTTGGAAGCTACTACACATTGTCCTCGACTTACAACGGTCCCTTAAATTGAGGTACAGTCATTCGTTTAGTGACCATACAAAGGCTCTGGAAAAAGTGACTTAGAACCATTTTTCACATTTACGAGCATTGCAGCATCCCCAGGGTCACGTGATCAAACTTCAGACACTTGGCGACTGGCTCACATTCCTGACGGTCGCAGTGTCCCGGGTCCACGCGATCCCCCCATGCGGCCTTCTGACAATCAAATTTAATGGAGAAGCCAGATTCCCTAACAACCCCATTACTCATTGAACAAGTACAGTGATTCACTTAAGAAAGATTGTAAAATGGAGCAAAACTCGCTTAACTGTTATTCTTGCCAAGTTTTAAACTCCCCTGGATAGTCAGTCGCCGCTGTTTTTGGAGGGTGGGGCAGAATCTGCCTTCCCTCTCTCCACGGGGGGAAAAATACTTTGGGCAGCTTATACAGGTGGAAAAGATAATTGGGATTGGAAAGAGGTAGATCGCTGGTCAGCCCTACAGGGCGACTTTCCACCCTTTCCAGGGTCCCCCAGCAGTGCGAAATCAGACGTGGAAGACGGAGCTCACCTTCCGAACGGCCACGACGGCAAACCGGAAGTCTGCAGGGAATGGTTTTACTGCCCAGATTGTCCCTGTCTCCTGAGGGCAATCGGTGTGCCGGTTCATAGCACCCTGGATAGATTGTTCTCTAACATGTTCGTTGTCTTAATTTCCTTTCTGCACCCAGCAAAAGTCAATAAGATGCTGTCCTGATTTAAACATACTTAAATTCCTCTTCTCTCCCTAGATTATCCTGGATACCCCTGGCCTCACCACCCCTGCCAAAGGAAAAAGGTAGGATGGGGTCTAGAATGGGGGTGTCCAACCTTGGCAACTTGAAGACTTGTGGACTTCCATTCCCAGAATCCCCCAGCCAACCTGCTTTAAGAGGGGCGGACTTCCACTCCCAGAATCCCCTAGCCAGCCTGCTTTAAGAGGGGTGGACTTCCACTCCCAGAATCCCCTAGCCAGCCTGCTTTAAGAGGGGTGGACTTCCACTCCCAGAATCCCCCAGCCAACCTGCTTTAAGAGGGGTGGACTTCCACTCCCAGAATTCCCCAGCCAGCATGGAAATCCCCCTGTCTCAAGTTACCAGGGTTGGACCTCTCTGCTGTAGACAATGGGTTTTTTTTTGTGTGTGTGTGTGTGTGTGTGTGTGTGTGTATGTTAAGTATTCACATTATGACCGACTCTCTTCCATTCCAGACACAACCTGGAGAAATCCATGCTCTCTGACCCGTTTGACAGCTTGAACGATGCAGATTTAGGTGAGGGCTCGGCCCGCCTTCGTCGGATGCCATTCCCTGGTTCTGCCGCGGTGGTGAGCTGAAGGCGGCAGGGCTGCCACGGGCTTGTGTGCCGCGGGCTTGTGCCACAGATCCCTCTGAATTTCGGTTTGCAGTCCCAGGGGAAAGATGGCTGGCGCCGAGTTCATTTCCTCCTTTCTTCCCCCTGCTCTTAAAGTGCTGGTCCTGGTGGACGTCTCGGATCGCCACACCCGGCACCAGCTCCACCCACAGGTGCTGAGCTGCCTGAAGCAGTTTCCGCAGGTGCCCAGCCTCCTGGTCCTGAACAAGGTGGGTTTGGCTATGACCTAGGCCGGCCTTTCAGGCCTCTGTGGCTGCTGCTGACGGTGAGGACAGTTCACCAGTGGAACAACCTGCCTCTGGAAGTTGTGGGTGCTCCCATCGCTGGAGGCTTTCGAGAAGAGACTGGACAGCCATTTGTCTGGAATGATTTAGGGCAGACATGTCAAACTCGCAAGGTCACGCGACGTATCGGAACTTTTCCCCCATTGCTGGCAATGGTTTCTTCGTGATGCGTCCGGCCGGCAGAGTGACACCCCTGCTTAAACAAGGGGATGGACTAGGAGACCTCAAAATCGAGGACTAGCTATATATATATAAACCCTATACCATTACAGACAAATGGCTGTCCAGTCTCTTCTTAAAAACGTCCAGTGTTGGAGCCTTCACCGCTTCTGGAGGCAGGTGGTTCCACTGGTTAATTGTCCTCACTGTCGGGAAGTTTCTCCTTAGTTCTAGGTTGCTTCTCTCCCTGATTTGTTTCCATCCATCATTTCATTTCTTCAGGGGACTTTGGAGAATAGGTTGAACACACACACACACACACACACACACACACACACACCTTTTCTTTATGGCATCCCCTGAGATATTGGAACCCTGCCATCCTGTCCCCCAGGGTCCTTCTTTTCGTTGAACTGGACATCCCCAATTCCGGCCACCGTTCTTCGTCTGTTTTAGCCTCCAGTCATCCCCTGATCCTCTTTGCTGCTCTTCTCTGCACTCTTTCCAGAGTCTCAACACCTTTTTTATATCAAGCAGCTGACTTGATTTCCCTTCTCCTTTCTGGGATCAGGTGGATCTGGTGAAGCGGAAGGGCGTTCTCTTGGAGCTGGTGGTCGAGCTCACCGAAGACACCTTTGGAGGAAAGAAGCTGGGGACCAGGTCTCTGTACCGGCCCCCCAAGAGGGCCCAGAGCACCCCTGCAGAGGCCGTGGAGAGCGGGGCCCCGGAGAGCCCCAAGGGCCAGAAAGGCTGGCCGGGCTTCCGGGAGATCTTCATGCTGGCTGCGCTGCAAGAGGAGGAGGTGGACAGGCTGAAGGCACGTGAGTGGCCACCGGGAAGGCTTTGCAAGGCTTGTCCCAAAGGGGACTGGACTGACTAGGTGTTTTCTGTCCCTTTCAGAACGTTTCACTTCTGAACCAAGGAGTTCTTCAGAGAGGGGGGCGGGGGAAGGGGAGGGAAGAGACAGGACGGAATAACAGGAGTAGGAAGGGACCCTGGAGGTCTTCTAGTCCAACCCCCTGCTCGAACAGGAGACCTTACAGCATTTCAGACCAATGGTGGTCCAATCTCTTCTTAAAAGCCTCCAGCGGTGGAGCACCCACAACTTAGGGAGGGAGGGAGGGAGGGAAGGAAAGAGAGGAGGAAGTAAAGAAAGAAGGAAGGAAGGAACTGAAGAAGCTTCTCAGAGGAGAAGTGAAAGGTTTTCAAACAAAAAGTCCAGTTGCCATTCGGAAAAGCCCCCGTGAGACAAGCGTGCCCGGATGACGGGGAATCTTCGTGGACGTTTGGTCGAAAGGATTCGTTCCCAGCCTCGCCAGCATTAGACAGAAGCAAGGGTTGGGTGGGGAGAAGAGCAGAAAATATTTCAGCTTAAAAACCGGGTTTCCTTTTGAGTTGGGGGAAATTGCCGGTGTCTGTCATTTGTCGGCTGCCAGTTTGGGAGTGGAGTCACGCCGGCTTTTTCTCAGTTGGGTTTGAAATGCTTCGCCGCTTATTCAAGTAGCTTCTCTACACCAACCTTGGCCACTTTTAAGACCCGTGGACTTCAACTTGGTGGAGCAGTGGGCTGATGCCTCCTTAAGTAACACCAGCTGCCTGCAATTAGTGCAGGTTCGCATCCCACCAGGCTCAAGGTTGACTCAGCCTTCCATCCTTCCCAGGTAGGTAAAATGAGGACCCAGATTGTTGGGGGCAAGAAGCTGACTTTGTAATAATGCCGCTTGGGGTGTGTGTGTGAAAGCCCTAATAAGTAGGCATATACATAGAATGAAGGCTATTGCTAAGCACATTGATTTGTGCTTAGATTGTAAGCCACCCTGAGTCTTCGGAGAAGGGCGGGATATAAATGGGATTAAAACAAAAAAACTCCCAGAATTCCCCAGCCACCTTGGCCACTTTTAAGTCTTCAACCGTGCTGGCTGGGGAATTCTGGGAGTTGAAGTCCACGGGTCTTAAAAGTGGCCAAGGCTCCCCTGACTCAAATTCCCCGGCTACTCTTCCCTGCAGGACTGAGAATCTTTGTCGCTCCAGGTAGTCCTCGGACTTACGACCTTTTGCTTCCTGACCGCTTGAAGTGACCCAGGAGCGTTTTTTCACACTCATGGCTGTAAGCAGCCTCCCCGTGGTCACAGGGTCAAAATTCGGCCACTTGGCAACCGGCATGGCTTTACGACGGTCGCAGCCTCCCAGGGATGTGTGTGTGTGTGTGTCTTATGTGTGTGTCACAAGATCCCCTTTTGCAACCTACTGACGAGCAAAGTCGACGGAGAAGCCGGATTCACTTAACGACCGCATTCCTAATTTAACAACCGCAGTGATTCACTTAATGACTGTGGCAAGGGAGGTTGTAAAATGGAGCAAAGCTCAGCTTAGCCACCGTCTCGCCCAGCCGACGGAAATGTCGGGCTGAATTGTGTCCGTAAGCCGAGGACGGGGTGCATACGCAGCCTGTCCAGAGAAGAGATGCTGAAGCAGGCGGAGGAATTCTGAAGCCCTCTGTGCAGCCGGGGTGGGTGGGTGGGTGGGAGGAGGGGTGGCGGGAGAGGGAGGGTCAAGGAAGCAAGGGCTGTGCAGGTAGTTCTTCGCTCCGGCAGGTGTGACCCAGGATGCTTTGCGCCCACAGAAATACCTCCTGAAGCAAGCCCAGCCAGGTCCTTGGCAGTACCACAGTGAGGTCCTGACCAGCCAGTCCCCGCAAGAGATCTGCGCTAACCTCATCCGGGCCAGACTCCTGGAACACCTGCCCCATGAAGTGCCCTATCTCGTGACCCAGGTGAGCAGCCCCCCCCCCGGCACCCCGATCCCACCCCCGCCCCCTCCTGGCCCAGCGGATCCGTAGTGAAACTCTTGTCTCCTCCAGGAAACAGCCCTTTGGGAAGAGGGTCCCGGCGGGGAGCTCCAGATCGTGCAGAATTTGGTGGTCCCGAAGGAGAGATACCTGGTGAGTGTGCTTGTGTCTGGGGGGGCCTCTCCTCTTGGGGGGGGGGATAGGAGGGTGGGGGGTTGCGTTTCAGTACCGTTACTTTATTCCATTTCTAGAGCTGCCCTTCTAAGTCAGTGACTCTGGGCGGCAGGCAACTCCAAAAGAGTGGAAACAATCCAAAAGCATTTTTTTAAAAAATAATATAAAACGCGTCAGAAATAAAGGCAGGTCAGTCCTTCACTTGAAACCACTCCTTTAGGGACTGAAGCCACACTGGTGCTAGAAAAAGGGACTCCTGACCATTTTTCACGCTGAATGACCGTTGCAGCTCCCCCACGGTCGCCTGATCAAAATGCTTAGCAAGGGGTTCGTATTTATGAGGGTCGCAGCGTCCCCGGGTCAGCCACACGATCCCCTTTTGCGACCTTCTAACGAGCAAAGTCAATGGGGTAAGCCAGATTCACTTAACAACCAGGTCGCTAGTTTGATAAGTGCAGCGATTTACTTAACCACCGTGGCAAGAAAGATGGCGACATGGATCAAAATTCACTTAATGTCTCGCTTAACAGCTGAAATCTGGGACCCAGATGTGGCCGAAAGTTGAGAACTTACCAGTAGACCTAGCGCCTGAGATAAAGTAATAGTAAAACCAGGAAATCAGGTCCTTGATGCCTTAAGCCAGAGGTCCCCGGCCTATGGGCCGTGGCCACTACCAGGCCGTGGCCTCTTGGCCACCAGGCCGCATGACTAGCCGGGCAGTGCATGCGTGCTCGCTCCCCTTCGTACCACCGTTGCCATGAGTGTTGCAGTGGCAGTGCCACTAGTACTAGGCAGGCGGCGGCGTTGCCACGAACCTTGCACGGGCAGCAGCAAGCAGTAGGCGGGCGACGGCGTGAGCGTCACACAGGGGTGATGGCGGAAGCCTCACGCCAAGGGTGGCACCTCGGCCTGCAGCACAACCCTTGCACGGGGCAGCAGCAGCGTGATCCTTGCACTGGTGGCAGCATCGCCACAGGACGCAGCGCGAGCCTCACAGAGGGCAGCAACGGGGCGATCCTTGCATCGGTGATGGCATCGCCATGAGCCTGGCAGCGGTGGCACCATAAACCTCACAGGCACTGGTGTCGCCGCGAGCCTTGTGCGCATGCTCGTAGCCCTGTTTGCGTAGTGTGCATGCTCATGGCCTGTTTGTGCGCGCATGTGTAGCCACGTTCATGTTTGCCCATACACACTTGGGCACACCTGCCCCTCCCTCTCCCGCCGGGCCGCCAACCCAGAGAGATTGGAGACCCCTGCCTTAAGTGCTGCAGGCTTAGGAACGCAGCCCAGTTTTAAACGGGTTGGGGGCTTCCACGGAGGCGGGGGGGGAAGGGAAAGGAGGGTGGCAGGCAGGTAGATGGGTGGGAAGGAAGGAAGGAAAGAAAGTAGGAAGGGAGGGGACAGAAAAGGGAGGGAGGGAGGGAGGAAGCTGGGAGGCAGGTGGGCAGGAAGGGAGGGGAGGGAGGAGACGGAAAGAGCGAGGGGGGAGTGGGTGGGTCCTGGTAAAGGGGTGAGGGGCGCACTTGAAGGCTCCTCTCTGCTCCTCCCGCAGAAGATGCTGATCGGCCACCAGGGCCAGGTGATCGGCCGGATCGCCACCGAGGCCGGCTACGACTTGATGGACGCCTTCCTGTGCGAAGTCCAGCTGAAGCTCTCCGTCCAGCTGAAGGAGTGAGCCGTCCCGGGTCCCTCCAGACGCTGCTCCTGTCCGGCCAGAGCGCTACCTGGACTCTGCTGTCCTCGCTCGGACGTTTCCCCCCCCCTCCTTCCCCCCTCCCCCTTGTGCCGGAGATGGTGGCAGAAGCCTGGAGGCAGACGTGGAGCCCCGTCCTTCCCCTCTCGGACACCCCGGGGGTCTTCCCGGAGGACGGGCGGCTGGCGTGCCTTCCCTCCCTGCCGATGGGGCCGTTCGTGAGTCACGTTTTAACTTGGCAAAAGAGATCTGTCCCGCCAGACGCCTGCATCCCAGTAAGGGGGCTGGGTGCCATTTTCACCCGGGGGGAGCCACGGCCGGGGGTCCTGGGGCTGCCGCTGGGCTGGCCCCACTTGCCTGCTCCGTGGGTAAAGAACGTTCGGATTTGGTTCGTCGGACGGGCCTTTCATTGCAATAAAACGAGGCTCCTGCTCTGAGAAACTGCCTCCTCCTCGGCCGACGCGGGAAGACGGGTGGGGGGTGGAAAAGGCAACGCAGGAGAGGCGGCACAGGAAATGCTCGACTTACCTCCGCTCGTTTAGTGACCGTTCCAAGTTACAACGGCACTGAAAAAAGTGCAGCATTTCCCCCCCCCCCGGGGTCACCTGATCAAAATTCAAACGCTCGGCAGCTGTCTCGTATTTATGACGGTCACAGTGTCCCCGGGCGGGTGTCGCACGATCCCCTTTTGCGACCTTTTCTGACCAGCAGAATCAATGGGGCAATCCAGATTCGCTTAATGACCACGTTGCTCACTTAAAAGCTGCCAGGGATTCGCTTCACAAATTTGGAGGGGGGGGGAAAAAATGGGGCAAAACTCATTTAAGCCACTGTCTCGCTTAGCAACGGACATTTCAGGTGCCCGTAGCCCTCGACTTAACGACCGCGACGGAGGCCCAAAATTTCCGCCGGTAAGCAAGACGCTTGAGTTTTGCTCCAATTTGCGACCTTTCCTGCCAGAGTTATTAAGTGAATCCCTGCAGTTCACGGTTGTTAAGCGAACCTGGCTTCCCCTGCTTGTAGACCCTGCTTGTCAGGAGGTCGGAATAAGGGGTCACATGACCCTTCCCTCCCGCCATGGGACGCTGCGACCGTCGTAAATATGAGTCAGCTGCTGAGCATCTGCATTTTGATCACCTGACTGCCCACGATCATTCAAAAAACGTTTGTGAGCCGATGCTAACTGGACGGTCACTAAAACAAACGGTTCTGAGATTGTGAGGCTTGTTGTGACCCAGGACTAGGGGTCAGGGCTGGCTGGCCCTGCAGCCAGAGTAACCCCAGCCTCGCTCCTTAAAAGCAGGGGTCTGCAACCTTGACCGCTTTAAGACTTGTGGACTTCAGCTCCCAGAATTCCTCAGCCAGCTAGGGAGCTGAAGTCTTAAAGCGGTCAAGGTTGCAGAAGTCTTAAAGCGGTCAAGGTTGCAGACCCCTGCCTTAAAGCTGACACTGAATAATTGTTAATTATTGTTATTCAAATTATTGCAATTTTCAGGGTGGCTGACCCACCTGGGGCTGCCTTCCCCAGAACCCCTGGTCCGCCTCAGGGGTCTTTCGGACCCAGAGAGCTGGAATCTGCTGAGGGCAGAGCCAGGTGGATTCAGCCCATCTTGGGCAGGCAGGAAATCTTTTCCCAACTTAGGAGGAAACCGCTTCTGCCGGGTCAGCTGCCTCTAAGCGAGGGGCCTTGGGGAGCCACTCCTGCTGCCTTCCAGGCCTCTAGGTTGCAGCGAATAGAACAGGGGTCCCCAACCCCCTGGTCCGTGGACTGGTACAGGGCTGCGGCATGCCAACAACCGGTCTGCGCAAACAAACAAACAGCCCCATCCGCGGGATGCAGGCACCTTCCGATCCGCGGAAAAAGCTCTCTCCACAGAACCGGTCCCTGGTGCCCAAAAGGTTGGGGGCCTCTGGAATAGAAAACGCTGAATGTCCTCCACCAGGGGTCTTCCAACTTGGCCCTTTGGTGACTTGTGAACTTCAATTCCCAGAATTCCTCAGCCAGGTACGTGTGCCTGGCTGTGGAATTCTGGGAGTTGAAGTTCACAAGTCACCAAAGGGCCAAGTTGGAAGGCCCCTGCACTCAATGGGTTTTCACTGCCGTGGTAACTCCGAACAAGTCACTAAGTGAACTGTTGTAAGTCGAGGACTACCTGTACTTTGTCGCTTTTTTCCTTTTTGGGTGTGGGTGTGTTCATCAAGTTTTTGACACCTTGACTGGTGGTATTCAGATGTTGCCAAATGGGTGAAAAGGTTGAAAAGCCCTGGATTAGGTGACACAACACCCTGGTGAGGCTGCCTCCCCCCCCCGGGCCATTTTGAGACCCCTGCCTGGCAGTGTCTCTTGGAGAAAATAGCAAGCTAAGATTACCAGGCATCAGCAATCTAACCTTGGGCCCAGTGGGGTGGCCTCTAGATGGCTTCTGTTCCCATCGTCCACTGCCTGAGGGGCTGCCGGGTGTGGAAAAACAGCAGAGATAACTTGGGACTACAAGCCCAGGGGGGGGGGCTTTTGCATTGGAAGATTTGAGGTCTGGGGAACAGCCCGTCAGGGTGCTGCAGGGAAGACTTGCAAACCCTTTTAAAAATGGCTCTTGCTTAACCTTGATAAGAGGTTAACCTTAGCTTCAGCTGGGTCTTCCCCAGGATTCCCACAACATCATAGCCAAAACATCTGCAGGTTGCCCGGTTGGGCGCTTGTGCAGTAAATTAATTAGGGTAATAAAGGTGGGCAGTTTGGAGAGAGAGAGGGGATGGGTGGGTGGTTGAATGGAGATAATTAGATAGATTAGATTAGATTAGATTAGATTAGATTAGATTAGATGGATGGATGGATGGATGGATGGATGGATGGATGGGCGGGCGGGCGGGCGGGCGGGCAGGCAGGCAGGCAGGCAGATACAGACAGAGGGAGCTAGGGAGATAAGAGAATAGGGAGATAAGAGAATAGGGAGATAGAATAGAGAGATGATAGATAAGAGAATAGATGAGAGATAATGGATAGATGATAGAGATAAGAGCTAGAGAGATGATAGATGACAGGTAGCTAGATGATAGATAAGAGAATAGATGAGAGAATGGATAAATGATGATAGATTGATGTGATATAGATGATAGATATGATAGATAGATGATAAATATAAATATGTTAGATACAATAAATCCCCTTCATGGATTACTGCCTTGTTGTGGCAAAGGGGCTTGCATAACTCAATGAAGCTATGAGCTATGCCGTGCAGGGCCAGCCAAGACGGACAGGTCAAAGCAGAGAGTTCTGACAAAATGTGATCCACTGGAGAAGGAAATGGCAACCCACTCCAGTATCTTTGCCATGAAAACCTCATGGACAGTACCAAAAGGAAAAACAAAGATAAATAAACCTCAAAGGCAATAAATATGATAAATGATAGATATGACAAATACGATAGATAATGATAGATAGATTTATAGACAGTTTCATCTGGCTAAATTCACCAAGGAATCCTGGCAGTTCCTGACTTCCAGCCATTCGTGTAGCAACTGAAACAGTGTGACTTGTCTGTCCTCGCAGTTGCAGCCTTTGCACCATCCTCAAAGTCGCGTGACTGAAATTCAGGCGCTTGGCAGCTGGCATATATTTACAACGGTTGAGGTGTCCTGGGGTCCCATGATCGCCATTTGTGGCTTCCTTAGCTGGCTTTTGATAATCAAGGTCAGGGGTCTTCCAACTTGGCCCTTTGATGACCTGTGGACTTCAACTCCCAGAATCCCTCAGCCTGGCTGAGTGGAAGTCCGCAGGTCATCAAAGGGCCGAGTTGCAAGACCCCCTGATCAAGGTCAATAGGGAGAACTCGATTCATTTAACAACTGTCCCGAAAGGTCATAAAATTTTAGCTGCCTTGCTTCTGGCTTCAGTTGTGGTTATAAACCGAGGACCACCTGTATAACCGTCATGGTTGAATGACCCACAGGAGGCTAGGTTCTAGGAACCAGCTGAGATGTAAATCTATGGTTTACAAACCCACGATGGCTTATTGCAACTGAGAAGTCCAGGAATCTGCCTAACGCAGCTGTTGGTGTTGATTGGCAGCAGCTGTTCCCCTCCTTGGTCTCAAGAGTGTTCTGCTTTAAGTGTCGCAATACAACTAGACCTTGTTGCCCAATTCTCCTGCCAGTAAGTGGAAAAGAACAGTTAATAGTTAACTGGCAACTGGTTGACCTTCACAAAGGCCGCCTTCTCTGGGAAGCCAGATTGGAACAAAGTACTTATCCAATTCACACTGGGGGCCACATAGCTAAATCTCAAAGGCAAATAAAGCTCAGAACTGGATTTGGCTAGTCCAGGGGTAGGCAACCTTGGCTCTTTTACAACTGGTGGACTTCAACTTCCAGAATTCCTGAGCCAGCATGGCTCAGCATGGAAACCTCTCCATTTCTCCTCAGCATGGCTGGCTCAGGAATTCTGGAAGTTGAAGTCCACCAGTCATAAAAGAGCCAAGGTTGCCTACCCCTGGGCTAGTCTAAAGAAAAGAACAAATAGGGGAGACACGATAGCTGTATTCCAGTATTTGAGGGGCTGCCACAAGGAAGAGGGGGGTCACATTATTCACCAAACCACCAGAGGGCATGATGAGAAACAGTGGTTGGAAACTGATCAAGGAGAGAAGCAACCTGGAATTAAGGAGAAACTTCCTGACAGTGAGGACAATTAACCGGTGGAGCAGAAGCGGTGAATGCTCCAACACTGCAAGTTTTAAGAAGAGGCTAGCTAGACAGTCACTTGTCTGAGATGGTGTAGGTTCTCCTGCTTGAGCAGGGGACTGGACTAGAAGACCTCCAATGGTCCCTTCCAGCTGTATTCCATTCAATCTCAAGTGCTACACACATTTATACTTCAAATAAAATATTTCCAACTCCTGAATGAATTGGGTATCCTGGAGTAAATCTTAAAAGGATGAAGTAGGGGAAAGGTTAGTTTTGTTTAGTGGAAAAGAATTGGATTCTGTAGAAAGGCCTTTCAAAAATTTAAAACTGATTTCACTTTTTTTTCTCTTTTTCTAAGTTTTCACCTCCTTTAAAATCAAAGTGGTTGGGGGAGAAAAACCCTACAGAAAAAAAGATGTATTTTTTCAGGCAACACAAGAGTCAAGACTCAGGTAGTCCTCGACTTAGGATCACAGTTGAGCTCAAAATTTCTGTTGCTAAATAGACAATTAAATGGGGGGGTTGGCCCGTTTTACGACCCATCTTGCCATAGTTGTTAAGCGAATCACTGCAGTTAAGCTAATGGCATGGTTGTTAAGTGAATCCGGCTTCCCCTATTGATTTTGCTTGTCAGAAGGTCGCAAGGACAACAAGGACGCTGCAACTGTCATAACTATGAACAGGTTGCTGCAGCATCTGAATAGTCACATGGGGAAACTGAGGCCCGGCGGGGCTTGAGTGGCGGCCGACGTTGGAAGCGCGGCGAGTCCGGAAGTTCAGAGCGCGGACAAAAGGGCCGCGCCTCTCCGTTGGAAGCGAGCGGCGCTTCCGGGGACCCCGCGCGCGTGCGCAGACGGAGAAACTCCCCAGCCCCCCAGGGAAGTGAAGCGAGACTCGGCCTTCCGAGCCGCGAGCGCTTCCGGCTGCCGTTCGCCCTCCGAGCCGCGCGGGGGCGCCGGAGCGACGTCAGCGGAGGCGCCCGTCTCTCCACCCCTCCGCTGCCCATTGGCCGCCTGGGCCTGCCTTTTCCCCGCCTCCTCCTCGAGGCCGCCGGAAGCGGCGCCGCGCCGCCGCTCTGACCTTCCCCTGGAGGGCCGGGCGTCGCGGCGCATGCGCAGAAGGGAGCGGCCGAGCCGGCTCTGAGGGGTGACGAGGCGGCGGCCAAGGAGGCGAAGCGGAGCGGCGGCGCCATGAGGGCCGGGCGGGGGCTCCCACGGTGAGCAGGCCGGGGCGACGGGCCCCTCCCCGGCGGTGGGTGGGTGGGTGGGGGGCGGCCCCCCCCCGTCGGCCTCAGCTGCCCCCGCCCCTCCCCTTCGCGGGCGCCCTGTGGGGGAGGGGCAGCGGGCCCGGCCCTGCTTCCCCCCCAGGAGCCCCCCGGGAAAGTGGGGCAGGGGCTCTTCGCCCCCTCTGTGCGGGGGGGGAGGATGCAGGCCTGGAGGGCGAGGCAGGAGGCCCTTCCTGAGGCTGGGGGGAGGGGCTCGGAGCGTCCTTCCTGGGGGGGGCTGGGGGGTCTTTGGCCAGGATAAAGCCTTGATTTTCCCTCCCCCCACGGCACGATCAGCACCAAAACCAATCTCTCCCCCCCCCCGCAGGCTCGGTGGGTCTTTCCTGGCCCTATTGTGGGGGGGGCAGCAATGGGGTCCCTCCCACCGTTGCTGCTGCTGCTGCTGCTTCCCGGGCCAGAATAAAACTTGGCGGGGGGAGGCGCCCCCCAGTTCGGGATCAGCAGTCCAAACCTTAACCGCCCCCCCCTTAATCTGGCTTTTTGGGCGGGTCCCTCCTGGCCCCATTGCGGGGGTGGGGGGGCCTCCCTCCCAGAGCTGCTTCCTCCTGGATCCGGGGGGGTAGGGAGGGAGGGGGGTAGGCGAAGGGGTCCCCCAGTTCGGTTTCAGGCCTCAAAAGCTCACCTGCCCCCCTTTATCCTGCAGCTGGGGGGGGGTCTCCTTCCCTGGGGTTCCCAATGGGAGGAGGGGGGGGACAAGGGGCTCCTCTTTCCCGGGGCTGCTCCCTCCTGGGCCTCGGCGCCTTGATCGGTGGGGAGGGGGGGCTCCCAGTTCAGCTTCAGTACCCCGTATGCATCACACACACACACCCCCATCTGCCTTGTCTTTCTCCCCCGCCCCAAAGGGAAGCCTCTGGCCCAGGGCCTGCACCTCCCCAGGCCTCCTGCAAGCCTGTGGATTTGGGAAAGCTCCCCAGGGCAGTCTCTGTGCCTGGCTTGAAAAGCCAGTTCCCACCCTTTCCTCCCGGCCCCGGCCCTGGGCTGAGCTGCGGCCTCTCCCTTCCTTGGAGAATTGGAGTCTGAAATTGGGCTGGATTCCCCACCCCCCACCCCCGGGCCTGCCGAAGGCGGAGAGGGCCAGCGCTCAAGCCCTTCCCTAAGACTGTAGGCCGTCCTCAACTCAACTCGGCCGCATTTGAGCCCAAAATGTCCGTTCCCCAACGAGACGTCGGTTGAATGAATCTCCCCCCCCCACACACACACACTTTACAACCTTTCTTGCCACGGTTGTTGAGTGAATCCCTGCAGTTGTTAAGTTAGCAACGTGGGCTGTTAAGTGAATCTGGCTGGTCGCAAAACGGGATTGCCTGACTCTGCGACCGTCCTAAATATGAGTCAGCTGCCCAGCGTCTGAATTTGATCACGTGACCGCGTGGGGATGCTGCAAAGGTCATAATTGTGCAAAGAGGTCCCTATTTTCAGCGCTGTTGTCACTTCGGTCCCTAAACGAATTGTTGTAAGTTGAGGACTACTTGGAGAAGAGGGTCTTCCCCTGAGGACCCTCTTCATGGGAGAGGCTGGGAGCCCAGAGTGCAGGACGGCTGTGCAAAGCCTGGGCCTCTTGAAGCAGAGAATGCAGGCAGCTTCTCGCTCTCAGGAACGGTTGGCCCGTCTGTACTTTGGGTTTTTAATTTTATTTTGGGGCGCGTTCAAGTGGGCATTGACTTGTGGCAACTGCCTGAAGTCCTTTTTTCCCTGCCAAATTCTTTTTTTTTTAAGCAAGATTTGTTAGGCTGGACTTTACCACCAAGAGGTGGGACTGGGCACATTGTCAGAGGAAGGGCATCATGTACCATGAAAAATCCTTTCCTTGATAACGGTTGCACGAGAGGAACTGACGAGTCACCTGATCTCAGTGGGGCAGCTTTTCTTAAATCGGCAAAAGCCGGAAGTAAAATGGATGATCCTGGCTTGCGTAGGATAGCGCCGCCAACCCTGGGTTTTCCTCTGTAGCTAACTGAGTTGGCTTCATTGCTATCCAGTTCCAAATTAAGTCAAGACTGACTTGGGTCACCCTCGGGGGAGACTGGAGCCTCTGTGAGCAAAGTACAGTTTTTTATTTCTTGGCTGCCTAAACCGAGCAAAATAGCAAATTTGGGAGGGTCCTTAGAGGTCTTCAACCCCCTGTTCGAGCAGGAGACCCAGGGGTAGGCAACCTCGGCTCTTTTTTGACTCATGGACTTCAACTCCCAGAATTCCTGAGCCGAGGTTGCCTACCCCTGCCCTAGACCAATTCAGACAAATCTCTTCTTGAAAACCTCCAGTGATGGGAGCACCCACAACGTCTGGTGGCAGGCTGTTCCCCTGGTTAATTGTCCTCTCGGGGAAATTTCTTCTTAGTTCCAGGTTGCTTCTCTCCTGGATCAGTTTCCATCTGTCCTCGCTTCTCTTCCTGCCTTCAGGGGCTTTGGAGAATAGGTGGAGAAACCCCCCCCCCTCTTTTCTGTGGTAGCCCCCCCCCCAAATATTGGAATGCTGCTATCATGTGTTTCTCCCCCCCCCCCCGCCCTCCTTTTCATTAAGAGAAAGCTGATTTCCTAATTTCAGCGATTCATCCTGCAAAATGGAGGAAGGTACCCCCCCCTCTCTCTGGCCCAGTCCACAGCCCACAGCGTTATCTCTCCGTTTGATTAGTTTTATCTTCCGGGCCTGGGAAGTCATTTCTAATTCTTAGCTACAGGAGCGGAGACTTAAAACCTCCGCTCTGCCTGGCAACGTGATGCATCATCTCCAGCCTTTGCAGTCTCTCCCAGGCCTTGTTCCAACGATGGTCTGGCTCCCAGGCCTGTTGTAAATTTCAAGCCAGAATTAGCTGAAGGAGAAACATCGTAGGTCAAACCAGGGTTTACAAAGCACATACAAGCAGTCCTGGACTTCACCACCAGAACTGGGCCCAAAACTTCTGTTACAAAGAGAGACAGTTGTTAAAGTGAGTTTCGCCCCATTTTATGACCTTTCTTGCCATAGTTGTTAACTGAATCACTGCAGTTGTTAAGGTAGTCACAGGGTTGTTAAGTGAATCTGGCTTCTCCCTCATTGTAAATGTGAGTCAGCTCCAAACGTCCCAGTTTTGATTACGTGACCATGGGGGGGGGGGGTGTCCTACAATGGTCGTAAGTGTGAAACACGGTCATGACTCGCTTTTTTCAGTGAGGTGGTGGCTTCCAAATGTTCGCTAAACAAAAGGCTGTATGTCGAGGACGTCCTGGGGGACAAGCAGAGGGTAATCTGCTGGAGCTGCCATGATTATTTTTTTTAATCCGGGGGGTTTTTGTTTGTATCTCTAGGTGCTTTTTCTTCTGTTTTCAGGAATTATTTTCAAGCTCCAGAACTGGAGAGGATAATTGACTTAATCCAAATTAAGGCCTCCTCATTCCCTTCTTAGGAGTTGGTAGCAGATCACGTGATAAACGAATAACAACAGTCGGAAAGGACCTTGGAGGTCTTCTAGCCCAACCCCCACCCCTTCCCTCCTCCGGCAGGAGACCCTATACAGGTAGTCCTCGGCTTACAACAGCTCTTTTCGTGACCGCTCAAAGTTACAACAACACTCAAAAAAGGGACTGACAACCGTTTTTCACATTTACGACCGTCGCAGTGTCCTGGGGACAAGTGATCTTTTGAGACCACCTGACAAGCAAAGTCAACGGGGGACACCAGATTTGCTTAACAACCGTGTGGCTAACTGAACAGCTGTAGTGACTCACTTAGGGACCGTGGCAAGGAAGGTCGTAAAATGGGGGAAATCACTTAACAAATGTCTCACTTAGTGACATAGGTTTGGGGCTCAGTTGTGGTCATAACTGGAGGACCACCTGTACTATTTCAGATAAGTGATCGAGATGGACAAAGGGACATCTGGCCTGGGTGCTTCACACACCATCCCGGCTGCAATTGGTGGCTCAGGATGTCGACAAAGCAACAAGAAACTTTCCTAAGCACCCAGGGGAAATTATGGGATGCGGGCAAAACGGATCTCTGCTCTCTTCCGATTCCCTCCGTGGGTTACGACGATTCAGTCTCTTTGGTCCTGGAAATCACACACACAGACACACAGAGTTAACATTGCTCGATGAGAATTTTGCGTGAATCGAGCTGTGCCCCCTTTTTACGACTTTTCTTTCCGCAGTTGTTAAGTGAATCATTGCGGCCCTCAAGTTAGGGCACACGGTTGCTAAGCGAGTCTGCTTTCCCCGTTGCCTTTGCTTATCCGAAGGTCACAAAAGGGGATCCGCGCTGCGACCGTCATAAATACGAGCCGGTTGCCACCTGTCTGAATTTAAATCATGTGACCGCGGGGACGCTGCAGCGGGTCCTACCTGTGAGAAATGGTCGCTTATTTCACTGCCGTTGTAACTTTGAACGGTCGCTAAATGAACCGCTAAGGACCGACTATGCTGGGAGCCGAGTGAGGTTTTTATAATGTTGTGTTTCAGCGGGCTGATCAGGAATGCTTGCTTGGTTCCTTTTGCAGCCTAATTTTTATACAGATTTACACTCCAGACTCTTAACTATGCTTGAAGAGGCTTCGTTCTCAGTTATCAATACATTTTCCTTAAAGTGTTCAGGATCACTTCCGCTTCCTCTGTGCAGAGTTACTCTAAAGCTTGTTATCGTTTTTTTTAACGACCCTTGCAATTCTCCGATTCAGTCTTACTTAATATGCAGTTTGTGGTTTCAGAGTGTGCATGTATTAATGAAGCAGACTGATTTGATGGCAGCATTATATAATTTACAAATTAAAAATGCAATCTGGCAAGTAGAACGTGGCGGTATAAGGTGATTCTGTATCTTACTAAAAAAAAAATAAGTAGTTTTGTGCAAGTATTCTCTTGCAGGTTTGAGAGAAAAAAAAACTTAAAATGAACGTCAAAAGAATATTTTTCTGTGTAATAACAGCAATGAGGAAGATCTTACAAGAATGACTTGGGGTTTATCTGGACCAGATAAATGTCGATAAATCAGCCAAGATTAAAATGAGAAATAAAACACATTTATTTCATTTTACGCCTAATTTACGTGCTCAGTGTTGTATGTCCATAGTTCGAAGGTGCTTCTAACACAAATAAATAAAAGAATTCATGTATTCATTTAGCAAACGAATTTACGGGCAAGGAGATCCGACCTGCATTCAAATGTCCTTTTATGCAATTTAAAAATCTTGTTTCAGTCTAGAGCCAGAGCGTCACCTGCCTTTGGGCCCAAATCAGGACTAGCAAGGCTTCACTTCCTGGTTTCTAGCTTGAGGCCTTAACCACTGCACCAAAAGCTGGTGCTCCTGACTAGCGAACTCTAATTTCTAATATAGGGGGAAAAGGAACACTATAGCAACAAACCTTCGCCCCATTTGTGAATTTAAGGGTATTCTGGAATGGAATGGGATGAAATGGAATAGAATAGAACGGAATGTAGAATAGAATAGAATATAGAATATAACAGAAAATCGAATAAAATAGAGAATAGAATAGCATATAGAATAGAATTCAAAATAAATAGAATATAGAATATAAAATAGAATTCAGAATGAATAGAACGGAGTAGAATATAGAATATGAAATACAATTCAGAATGAATAGAATATAGAACAGAATTCAAAATGAATAGAATAGAATATACAATAGAATTCAGAATGAATAGAATAGAATATGGAATAGAATAGAGAATAGAATAGAATAACAGAGTTGGAAGGGACCTTGGAGATCTTCTAGTCCAGCCCCCCGCTCAAGCAGGAGAACCTCTACCATTTCAGACAAATGGCCGTCCAGCCTCTTCTTAAAAGTGTCCAGGGATGGAGTGCCCATGATTTCTGGTGGCAAGCTGCTCCACTGGGTAATTGTCCTCACTGTCAGGAAGTGTAAATTCCTAATTCGGTGTAAATTAAACAACTAGCGGTTGAGGCATCAGACTACAAAGCAGGAGATCGCGAGTTCTAGTCCCGCCTTAGGAATGAGAAAAGTGAGTGAGGGCCGTTTCTCACACTTTAACTTTGCATTCTCCTTCCTGTCTTGCATGCCAAGGATTGGGTCCCTCCCCCCACCCTAGGAAGCCCCCAGATGGCACTGAGGGAACAGGGATTACAGGTAGTCTTCAACTTACGACCGTTTCTTTAATGACCGTTTAAAGTTGCAATGGCACTGAAAAAGGTGACTTACGGTTATCTTTCGCACTTACAACTGTGGCAGCATCCCCAGAGACACGTGATGAAAATTCAGACACTTGGTGACCAGTTCCTATTTATGACGGTCGCAGCGTCCCGGGGGAGGGTCACGTGACTCCCTTTTCTGCCTTCCCCAAAGTCAATGGGGAAGCCAGATTCACTTAATGACCGTGTTGCTGATTTAACAAAGGCAGCGCTTCACTTGACGATTGTGGCAAGAAAACTCCTTAAAATGTCGCTTAAGAAATGTCTCGCTTAACAACAGAAATTTTGGGCTCGGTGGTGGCCGTGAGTTGAGGACTACCTGCACAGGTAGTCTTCAACTTGCAACTGTTCCATTTAGCGACCGTTTGAAATTACAGCTGCTCCGAAAACAGCGATTTATGACTTTCCCAGGGTTAAAACTGTTGCGGCATCCCCAAGGTCACAGAATCAAAATTTGGATACTTGGAAACTGGCATGTACGGTTGCAGAGCCCCAGGGTCATTTTGACAAGCAGAGTCAGTTGAGAAGCCAGATCCACTTAACAGCTGTGGCGAGAAGAAAGGTCGTAAAATGGAGCAAAACTCCCAGCCCACATCTCACTTGGTAACCAAAATTCAAGGGCCTTGGTGGAGCAGTGGGCTAATGCCTCCTTAAGTAACTCCAGCTGCCTGCAATTAGTGCGGGTTCGAGTCCCACCAGGCTCAAGGTTGACTCAGTCTTCCATCCTTCCGAGGTAGGTAAAATGAGGACCCAGATTGTTGGGGGCAATTAATCTGACTTTGTAATAATGCCGCTTGGGGTGTGTGTGAAAGCCCTAATAAGCAGGCATATACATAGAATGAAGGCTACTGCTAAGCACATTGACTTGTGCTTCTTAGATTGTAAGCCGCCCTGAGTCTTCGGAGAAGGGCGGGATATAAATGGGATTTTTTTAAAAAAATTGGAGCCTGATCGCAGTTGTAACCCGCCGTCTACCGCAGGTGTCGGAACTTTGAACCTGGATCACTACTGCCTTTTTTTTTTTTTGTCGTAACTGAACGATTGCTGAGCAACCGGTCATAAGCCGAGGACTCCCTGCGCTGAAGTGTAGAGACCCAACAAAATAATAAATACAGATAGTCCTTGCATTATGATCCATGAGCCCAACATTTCTGTCGCTAAGAGAAACATTTGTTAAGCGAGCTTTGCCCCACTTTACGATCTTTCTTGCCGCAGTTGTTAAGCGAATCACTGCTGTTAAGTTAGTTACGCGGTTGTTAAGTGAATCTGGTTGGTGAGTTTGCTTGCCGGAAGGTTTCAAAAGGGGATCACCTGACACCCCCACCCCCCAGGAACGCTGCGGCTGTCGTAAACAGGAGTCGGTTGCCGAGCGTTTGAATTTTGGCCACGTGACCACGGGGATCCTACAGCGGTCATAAGTGTGAAACCAACCCTAAGTCGTTTTCAGTGCTGTCGTAACTTCAAACAGTCACCAAACGTTGCAAGTTGTAAGTCGAGGTATAAACATTTCCGACCGTGCCCGTCTTTGATCTCGGGATTGCCAGGAGCCGTTCAGCTTGATCTGGGGGACCCCGTGAGTCTCCCCTGACCCCGTGAGTCTCCCCTGTCTTCCCTTGCAGTGCGCAGAGGACTCCGGAGCCCATGTGCTGACCGCCGCGTGCCATGCTGGCCTGCCTCCCAGGACGAGGCGACCTCTCCTTCCAGCTGCTTCCTTACCCGCAGATGAACACTGGGCTTCAGAAATGTGAGTCTCGGCCTGCCGCTTGACCGCACGCCCAGGGGATGGACGGGGGGGAGGAGCTAAACCCGGGTGATCAAGGGCGGAACCAGCCCTCCAGCGGGTCTGGCGCCCTTTTGGGGGGTGGGGGGGTTGGCTTGGCTCCCCCAAAGCGATCCAAGAAAGGGGTCAGGGCTGCAAAACGAGGCCTCGAACCAGCGTTTCTCCACCTTGCCTGCGTGAAGACGGCTGGACTTCAACACCCAGGATTCCCCCCCCCCTGCTCAAAGGAAACCGGGAAGCCAGCCAGCTGGAGCATTGTGGGAGTTGTAGTCCACCCGTCTCCAAGTGGCCAAAGAAACACAGATGTAACATCTGTACCAGGCCACGAGTCGGGGTGGGGTGGGGGGCGGTAATACAACGACCCATCAGTTCAAATAGCTGTGCTGGCTGGGGAATTCTGGGAGTTGAAGTCCACCCGTCTTCAAGCGGCCACGGTTGAGAAACCCTGGGTCAGAGGCCCTCCGTGGTCCCTGCGTCCCTGCCAATCTTCTCCAATTTTATTTTTATTTATTTTTTTACATGTCGGTGGCTAAAGGTCACAAAGAGGGGAGGGTCAGCAAGGAAGACGTGCCGCTTCGGGGTTACGCCAGCATGTCATTCCCCTGGTCAGTCCTAGAAGACCCTCTTCCCTCACGGCAATAGCGGAGGCTCCAGGAAGACTGCTTCTCTCACCAGGACATCCCTGGGAGGCTACTCTTAGGGAGAGGTTGCCCGCCAGGCCTGGGCCTGTTTCCTTTCCTTCCAAGCTGTGCCCGGATGGGTTGCAGGTAGTCCTCCACTTACGACCACAGTCGGGCCCAACGTTTCTGCGGTGAGACGTCAGTTAAGTGGGCTTTTGCCCCATTCTGTGACCTTTCTTTCCATAGTTACTAAGTGAATCGCTGCGGTTGATAAGTCAGTAAGTGAATCTGGCTTCCCCCACTGGCTTTGCTTGTCCGAAGGTCATAAAAGGGGGGTCAACGTGACCCCGGGACACTGCGACCGTCATAAATAGGAGTCAGTTGCCGAGCGTCTGAATTTCGATCACCTGACCGTGCGGGTGCTGCTCCAACGGTCGTAGGTGTGAAAAACGGTCGTGAGTTGCCTTTTCTTTTTTAGTGCCGTTGTAACTTCAAAACGGTCGCTAAATGGATGGCCGTAAGTCAAGGGCCGCCGATAAATGTTTCGGTTTGTGCCCGTCGGGATGCTGCAAAGGTCGCAACTGTGGAAAACAGCTATAAGTTGTATTTTTCAGAGCCATCTTAACTAGGAACGGTCACTAAACAAATTGTTGTAAGTCGAGAACTGCTTATGTTTTGATCTCCCAGATGCAGCTCCCAGCCCCCCCCCTTGTCTGCTAGTCAGGGAGGCTGCCCTGGACCCTCTGCTTCTCCCCACAACAGTCCAGATGTGGGGAAGGAACTTTTGGGGGGGGGGGCGGGCTAAGAAAGTCCAGCAAAGAGTTGATTTTTCCTTGTCTTTTATTGGCCTGAGCTCCAAGGCCATCAGGCCATCATCCCCAGCGTGGCTGGGGGTGACATCTGGGCCTG
The DNA here is from genome assembly GCA_024294585.1 of Vipera latastei. Classification (NCBI taxonomy): domain Eukaryota; kingdom Metazoa; phylum Chordata; class Lepidosauria; order Squamata; family Viperidae; genus Vipera; species Vipera latastei. Next base: position 369,479,712 of record CM044354.1, read on the forward strand.
GACTGGGGCTTCCCAATCTGGAGATGGCCTCGCGCCCCACAGAGACCCCCCCCCACCGGACATTTTCTGCAGGGCACCCTCGGCAGAGAGTAAAATCCGGCTACAAATAATCCTTGACTTACAGCCATAACTGAGACCAAAATGTCTGTTGCTGGACAGGACGGTGGTTTTGCCCCGTTCTACAACCTTCCTTGTCACCGTTGTTAAGGGAATCGTTGCAGTTGTCAAGTTAGTAACCTGGTTGTTAAGTGAATCTGGCTCTCCCCCCCCTCCCCATTGACTTTGCTTGTCAGAAGGTCTCGAAAGGGGATCACCACACACACACACACACACACACACACACACACACACGGGGACGCTGCGACCATCATAAATACAAGCCCGTGCCCAAATGTCCAAATTTTGATCACGTGAGCATGAGGATGCTGCCATGGTCATCAGTGTGAAAAATGACCGTAATTCCCTTTTTCCACTGCTGTTGTAACTTCAGTCACTAAGCGAACGGTCGTAAGTTGAGGACTACCTGTATTCATGTTATCCTGGATGAGGGGAACCTTTGCATTGATTCCAAAACCAGTAGCAGAACTCCTGCAAAGCTGGGTGAAGCAGCGTCTCCTTTTAACTTTGGGGGCACGCTTCCTCGGTTCAGGAAGGGGGTTCAAGGAAAGGGGTCCGTCTTTTTCTGGGGACCAACGGCTGCATTAATAGCAGCAGCGCTTAGACATTATATGCCGCTTCCCACTGCTTTACAGCCCCCTGTAAGCGATTGACAGAGTCAGCCTGTTGCCCCGACCATCTGGAGCCTCATTTTACCGACCTCGGAAGGCTGAGTCAATTTCGAGCCGGTTGGGATCGAACTTCCCGGCTGTGGGCAGAGTCAGTTTGCAATGCTGCCTTCTAACCTCGGCCAGCTTGTTTTTCAAAAAGAAAGAACAAAACCCATTTGAGCATCTGCTGGATTTGCAGCCACTTCAGGCTATCCGGAGGGCCACGGAGGAGGTGGCAGCCGAGCGGGAGTCCCAAGGGTACAGGCAGAACATCGAGAGGCTACGAGTGGGACTCCACCGATGCCCATCCGAAACAAATGGAGTTCCAGTCATGCCACTGTGGCTGTCTTTTTTTCTTTCTTTTTTTTAAACGACACCTGTATTGGGCGAGTTCCCCCTCCCACGAGCCCTCCCCCCCCCCCCGTCTTTCGAGCTCAGCCCCGCGCAGTTCGGAGGTTCTGAAGAGACAACGCTGACTGCTCGCTCAGTCGGTGTTGATGGCTTCTCTCTCTCTTTTCTCTCGTTCTCTTTCTCTCTCTCTCTCGCTCTCCTTTTCTCCCTTTCTCTCCATGCTCTGTGTCTCTCTGACTTTCTCTTTCCCCCCCCCTTCCCCAACCAGGGGACACTCCACAGAAAATGAGAGCCGCACAGCACCCTACTCCAGCAGAGTTGGACGCGTATGCTAAGAAGGTAGCCAACCACCCTCTGACCATCAAAATTTTCCCCAACAGCATCAAGGTCCCTCAGCGGAAACACGTGCGCCGTACTGTGAACGGGCTGGACACTTCTGGGCAGAGGTACAGCCCTTACCCGCCGTCGCAGGCGTCTGTGAAAACAGGCCTCCTGGCCATCGTCCGGTCCCCGGCCAAAGGGGTCATCAAGGACTTTGACGGGAAGCGGACCCGCCTGCTGCCGGAAGCCATGATGAACCCCCCCTCGGCCCCCTACGCGGCACCTAGCACTTTAACCCACCCCCAGGCTCTGGCTCGCCAGCAGGCCCTCCAGCAGCTCCACTCCCAGGGGGTGCCCCCCGCCCTGCAGCCACCACAGAACGTGGCCCACCCCGGCCTGCAGCCGCTGCCGCCGCAGCACCCCACCAGCCACTTGCCGCAGCCTCCGCCCCCGCCGCTGGCGGGCATGCACCTGGGCAGGAAGATGGCCGACGCCGACGCCCCTCCGAATGTGACCGTCTCTACCTCAACCATCCCGCTCTCCATGGCTGCCACACTGCAGCAGAGCCAGCCGCCGGACCTGAGCAGCATCGTGCACCAGATCAGCCAGTTCTGCCAGGCCCGCACGGGCGCCAGCGCTACCTCAGTCTGCGAGGGACAGATCGCCAACCCCAGCCCCATCAGCCGCAACCTCCTGATCAGCGCCAGCACCCGGGTGTCCGCTCACAACGTCCCCGCGCCCCTGCCTTCCTGCGGCATGGTCAACCCCGGCGACCACGCCACGCCGGTCCCGCCCTCCGCCCTGGGGGTGCCGCTGAGCAGCGTGGCCCGCGGCCCTCCTGCCTACCAAAGCGAAATGAAGCAGGTGGCCGCCGCGGCCTGGAACCAGCACCAGCTGGCTCACCTGCAGCAGATGTGCGGCGAGGCCATCGGCCCCGCGGCCCCCATGGGGAAGCCCCCCGGGCGAGAGCTAGCCGGGCAGGGCCTGCCCGGCAAAGGGTCGGGCTACGCCTTGGAGCTGTGCATGGCCCAGCCGTTTGGAGGGAAGGCTGCCCTGGAGAAGCCCGCCCCCTCGCCCCCCATCAACGGCCTGCCCGGCCCGGCCCCCTTCACCAACGGGCACTACTTCCAGGCCCCCCTGTGGAGTAACGTTCTGCCCACGCCTGGCAGCGACAGCTCGGGCTCCCAGGACCTGGCTCTGCCTTTCCATAGGGGCGGCGGCGGAGGAGCGGGCGGACTGCAGACGATGGGGGCAGCCGCCCTGGAGTGCACGGCTGCCCCCCACTGCCGAGCCGGGGCAGGGCCCCCCGGCCCGGGCAGCGTGATGCCACCAATGGAGTATCCGGACTTCCACCGGTCCTGCCTACGCGAGCCGGGCGGGGCCCCATTGAGCAAAGCCGCCCGCACCTCTGTGAACCGAGGCCGGGGCCCCGGCGAGAGCTGCGCCCTTCACCTCCAGCACCCCGGCTACAGATGAGGAGGGCTGCCGTGGCAGGGGCGGCCCGGTGACTTTCGCTCGGACAGGGCGAGGACCGTGGGGGGGGTAGTTTGGGGCTGGCAATCTGGCTGTTTTCTCTTTTTTTGAGCTGGCAAACTGCTGTGATCATTCTGGCAAACGGCTGGCACCAGAGGTGAGCCCCCTCCCTTCTGGGTGACCTCCCCCTCACTCCCCCCCCCCGACTTTCCCGTCTTTGCCAGCCTGTAGCGAATGCAGAATATCCCCTCCCCCCCTCCCCGTAGCAGACACACACATACCACACCGGAAGGACAGCCTCTGCAGAGCCTCTAGTTCTGCCCCCTCCTGCCAAGGGGTGGGTGGGGAGCTTGGCTAAAGGGAGGCCCTAGGAGACCCTTAGCCCCCCCCCAAAGGGCAGATGACCCCAGGAGAGAGAGGGAGGTCCCCACTAGTTGCAACAAAGCCCCCCCCCCATTAAGACACCCTCCTCTTCTCCGCAGCCCACTTGGGATGTCATAGAAGCCTGTCTGTTTTGGCCTCTTTGGGAATCTCGGCCTTTTGTTCTGGGAGGCCGGATTCAGATTGCAACCTCCCCCCCCCCCTCCTAACCCTGATGCTGTTCCCTAGTTGGGTCACGAAACGTCTGCCAAAAAGAAAAAACAATAATCCACTGCGCTCAGAGAGAGAACCAAGGGACACCCCCTCCTCTCCTTCCATGCAGGGAGTCCTCGACTTAACGACCACCCGAGGACCCAGCCAGCGTTTCCATACCGGTTGGCCGAACGCACCAATGGTGGCCCCATGCAACGGTCACAAGTGCGGGGGGGGATTTTTCCTAATTCGCCTTTCGAACGGTCACTAAGCCTGTGGGTCTTCCCAGTTTCCTAACGGGGCAGAGCTGGTCCTTTGGGGGGAAAGTGATGCTGGAGTCCCATTTCCCCCCCCCCCCCCTACACCGTCGCTGATGCCCGCCCCTCTTCCTCCTGCCCCAAAGGAGAGCCCCCTCCCGCCCAAAAAATGATCACGGTCAAGTTTGGAGTTGAAAAAAGAACCCCATCAAAACCTCCAACTGCCTTTTCCGAAGCTTTTTTCTGTCTTAACCCAGGGGTCTCCAAAGCTGGCTGGGGAATTCTGGGAGTTGAAGTCCACCAGTCTTAAAAAGCGGCCACGTTTGGAGACCCAGCTCTTAACGCTGGCCAAAGCAATCACTGTACACGCTGCAAATTCGGCCACGTACTCTTTCTGTGTGAATGTGACCCGGGATCCGTGGATGTGAGTTAGCACTGGGGGGGGCAGCCCCTCCCCTTCCCCGCGGGGGTGGGGGAGATGGGCTACCGACTCAAGCCTTAAGTGGTTGCTCCTCCATTTTTCCCCTTAAGACAAGCATGGGCTGCGCACTAAAGCTATAGTGGAGACGGAAATAAAAAACCCCAAAGTGCTTTGTGCTGACCTTCCACGCCCCCCTCCCCGTCCCTTTGCACCACCCCCACCCACCCCCCCTTTTCCAGAAGGCTATAGAGTCATTTCTGTCCCCTTTAGCGCGAAACCCTGGAAGCTGGAATTTCCTTCAACGTCTGTCTCCCTTTGCGTTGCCTTAAACGGGGATGCCTGGTTTTCCGATGCCAAAATCCTAATTTATTCTTGTTTCCTGTTCTGTCTCCCCCCCCCCTCCTTCCCCAAACGACAAAACTCCCACCAAAACATTCCCTGCACGACCCCAAAAAAGGGGGGGCTAAACCGTCTCTCCTTCCTTCGCTCTACCGTGATCCATTGGCACGTTTGCTCCGTTAAGTGCCCACCTGCGGTCACTGCTGGAGAGTCCAAATTAGTTAATCTAGGAGGGCACCGGACCCCCCCCCACCCCACCCCCCTCTGCTGCTCTGCCCCAGCTTTTGGGGTGGGTTAGGGCTATTTAGGTTTTCCTTCCAACTAAAATCGCCCCTTGAATTGAAGCCACAGGGAGTGGAGTTTTAAAGTAAAGGTTCCCCCGCACACACGTGCTAGTCGTTTCCGACTCTAGGGGCCGGTGCTCATCTCCGTTTCAAAGCCGAAGAGCCAGCGCTTGTCCGAGGACGTCTCCGTGGTCACATGGCCGGCATGACTAGACGCCAGAGGCGCACGGAACGCTGTTACCTTCCCACCGTAGTGGTCCCTATTTTTCTACTTGCATTTTTATGTGCTTTCGAACTGCTAGGTTGGCAGAAGCTGGGACGAGTAACAGGCGCTCACTCTGCTACGCGGCACTCGGGATTCGACCCGCCAAACTGCCGACTTTCTGATCGACAAGCTCAGCGTCCCAACCCACTGAGCCACCGCGTCCCTTCAGTGGAGTTTTAGCCAAGATTAAATAGGCCTTGTATTGGTAAACCAGGGTCCCCTTCTTCCCCCCCCCCACCCCCAGATCTGGGTTCAAGGATGTCGGCATCCCAGCTTTAGGCCACGCCGGGGTTAGTCTGCATCCTTCAAAGCCTGAGACGAAGCGTTCTCCGTCGGTCCAGCTTTTAAGCCTGTTTTTTGTCGTCCCCCCCCCCCCAGTGGCTACCTAGGACTTGGTTTCTGGGTCCAGAAGGAGAGTTTCCCTGGCCAGCTCAGGATGGGAGCTGGGCTGTCCTGGTCCCCATGGCCACTGCCCTCTTGCCCCCCCCCCCCCGCCACCCACTGCTCCTGCCCTGGGAGGCTGGGTCTGCATCCCCCCCCTGGGCCCAGCTGAGGCCTTTACCCAGTGACCCCTTTATGGCAGCGTCTCTCCTCCTCCCGAAGCCGCCCTGTCCTTGGACCGGTGGGTCGCCTTGCAGGGGCCAAGAAGTCTCCCATCTTCTCCTTTGCACTGACCCACCCCCAGGCCCGGGTTCAAGGAAGGGAGAAGTGGGGGGGGGCTCCCACTGGGCTGGTTTCAACCCTCCCTGGTCTTCGTTGCTGCTGCTGCTCTCGTGCGTTGGGTTTCCCACCTGGGAGTTTCTCTTCTTCTCACACTGTATTTTATTTTTTGTCTTCAGGAACAAAAAAATAACAATAAAAAAAGGTGAAGCCAAAAAAGGAAGCTTTTTAAACTTCTCGCTTATCCTTCGGCACTGCCGGCCCTCTGGACTGGGGGGGGGGGTGTGTGCAAAGGAGGAAGTTTTGATCCCCAAAGAGGGGCAGGGGTTGCGTGGAGCAGGACTGCCCGCCTGGTTTAGTTGGGGGGTCTGGCTGTCCGTTGTGGGGCGCAAGCAGCAGAGGCAGAGTGGGCAGCCAGGCCCGCTGCTCCTGGATTGGCAGAGGGAGGGTCTGGGGCTCCCCTGGTTGTGCGCCCCTCCCCCCGAGTCTAAAAATGGGGGGGGTGACCAAGACTGGCTGCAGGGCAAAGCTAAAACTCCTGGGGGGCCTTTTGACAATGGATCGCGCGAGAGAGTAAAGTTTGCAATATATACTTTATATAAGGTCGTCTGCTTGAGCAGGGGGCTGGACTAGAAGATCTCCAAGGTCCCTTCCAAGTCTGTAAGGAGGCCCCCAGGCAAGGTGGGCAGCAGGCAGGTCAGATCAATACAGGCAGTCCTCAATGACCACACGTGAGCCCCAGATTTCTGTTGCTGAGCAAGACAAGGGAGTTTGCCCCCATTTTACGACCTTTCTTGCAGCAGTCGTTAATCAAACCGCTGCATTTGTTAAGTTAATCACACTATCTTAAGCGAAGCGGATCCAGCATCTTCCCCCACTGACTTCGCTTGCCAGAAGGGCACAAAAGGGGACCAGGGGACCCCAGGACGCTGTGACCGTCATCAACACAAGCAAGTTGCCAAGCACCTGACTTTTGACCACGTGACCCGTGGGGGATGCTGCAACGGTCGTAAGTGTGAAGGACGGGTCCTAAGTCACTTTCCACTGCTGTCATAACTCCGAAGGGTCACTAAGCAGACCTGTAAGCCGAGGACCAGCTGCAACACCACACAGGAGGGAGGCAAGGTGGAGGACGGAGAGCAGAGGCCTTCCCCCAGTCGTGACCAGCCTGGAGTCCTCGGTCAGGCCGAAGGAGAGGGCCTTTCCCTCCCGGCCAAACGGGCTCGGCCCAGATCATCGGAACCAGACCGTTGCGTTCTTCCTTGGGCTGCGGACGCCACGTCACTTTATCTGAGTTTGCCACGTGGCGTAAACCCAACCCCCTCGCGGTTGCTGACTCGGCCACTCACGGGGCAGGGGGTTCGAACTGGGGGCTCTGGGGAGGAGAAATGCAAGCACGTGAAGCTCCAAAGTCAGGGGCAGTCTACCAGAACACCTGGTGCCTGGGAGGTGGTTGTGTGGGGTCTTTCCAGGGATGAACGAGCAGAGGCAGAAGAAACCCAGACATGGTGGTCCTTCCAGGCAGTTGAGTCCAGCAATTGGGGGGGGCATTGGATCAAAGTGGGGGGTGGATTTCTGCCTCTTGCAGAGTCTTGAGTTCAAAGAAGCAGCCACAAAGATGACTAGCGACTGGAGGCTAAAACATACGAAGAATACTTGCAGCAACTGGGTGTGTCTAATAGAAGGACCGGGGTGACACAATAGCATCTCCCAATATTTGAGGGGCAGCCACAAAAAAGAGGGTGCGTGTGTGTCAAGTTATTCTCTGAAGCAGCCAGAAGCAGGACAAGAAGCCAGGAACGGAAACTTTTATTTATTTTATTATTAGATTTATATACCGCCCTTTCCCGAAGGACTCAGGGCGGTTTACAGGGTATTTTAAAATCAAACCAATACAAAATACAAAAGTTAAAAAACAATTAAAAAGGATTAAATTATCCCTAAAAATCACGAGCGCATGAGTGACTGTGCGTAGGGCATCTCGGTCCAAGTAGGGTCGCAACTGGCGCACCAGGCGAACCTGGGCAAAAGCCCCCCTGGTCACGGCTCCTATGTGGTCTTCAAAACTGAGCCGTGAATCCAGGAGGATGCCCAAGTTGCGAGCCCTATCAACGGGGGGTAACACCTCACCCCCCATCGTTAAAGGTGGAATAGTTTGGTTAACCCCAGATGCCGATATGCACTTAAGGAGAGAAGCAAGCTAGAATGAAGGAGAAATTCCCTGACCTGAGAACAATTAACCAGTGGAACAGCTGACCACCAGAAGTTGTGGGTGCTCCATCACTCCACAGCTACTTGTCTGGAATGGTGTAGTAGGGTAAGAGTCTCCAACCTTGGGAACTTGCCGACTTCAGCTCCCAGAATTCCCCAGCCAGCAGAGAATTCTGGGAGCCCAGAATGTTGCTTAAAGTTCCAAGTTTGGACACCCACCCCCGGTATAAGGTCTCCTGCTCGACCAGGGGGCTGGACTAGAAGATCTCCAAGGTCCCTTGCAACTCTCTCCTTCTGTATCCTTTGGAAATGCAAGTCCGCATCTGGGCGCAGAGCAGGTGCTGTTTTAGGAAGCTGTTGCCATTCCGCGGTCTGACCACAAGGGGGCGCCCCCAGCCAGCAGACCAGCCCTTTCCCTTCCAAGCGGTCATCTCCAGACACCACGAACCCGCCCCCCCCCCCCGGGTGGGCTGGGGGGTCCTTGGGCATCCTCTTCCCGGCTGGAAACCCCTGGCAGTCTGCAAGTTTATATTGTGATGATTATTTTTAAATTCATTAAATTTGTACAGCCCACCCACCTCACAAGATGCAACTCTGGGCAACAGTGCAGCAATTGAACACAACGTGTGAACGAGATCGACAGCCAGTATAAAACCCAGATTTTTTTTTAAAAAAAGCTATAAAATTAAAAATATCAGCCCCGGGCAAAGTAGGAGCCCCAGAGCGGTGGGCCTGTCCCCGTTCCCTGGCAGACCCAGGCCAGATGGCACAGCCAGGCCTTCGGGGGGCTTCGGGTGGGCCAAACGGGTGGGGCGAGTCTGAATTTCAAGAGAGGGGTCCTGCTTCTCCCCCCTTTCTCGCCCAGGGCCTTGTTAAAGGCAAAGGGGGGGGGGTCCTGGTGGCCTCTGAAATGCGTGGAGGGTTTTGAGGGGTCCCTGAGCTGGGCGGCTTCCTTGCAGACGTTTCATGACCCAACCAGGGAACCTCCTTGGTGGTGCTGGTGCTGACGAGGTTGCCTCGTTGAGCCAGGAAACATCTGCAAGGAAACCACCCAGCTCACAGAGGACCAAGGACCCCACAATTCTACTACTACTACTACTACTACTACTACTACTACTACTACCCACATTCCCCTCCCTTCTAGCATTGATGATGTTTTCTAGTTGGGTCATGAAACGTCTGCAACGAAACCACCCAGCTCAGAGGGCACCAGGGACCCCACAGTCCTTCCTCCTCCTCCTCCCTTCTAGCACTGATGATGTTCCCTAGTTGGGTCATGAAACGTCTGCAAGGAAACCACCCAGCTCACAGAGGACCAAGGACCCCACAATTCTACTACTACTACTACTACTACTACTACTACTACCCACATTCCCCTCCCTTCTAGCATTGATGATGTTTTCTAGTTGGGTCATGAAACGTCTGCAACGAAACCACCCAGCTCAGAGGGCACCAGGGACCCCACAGTCCTTCCTCCTCCTCCTCCCTTCTAGCACTGATGATGTTCCCTAGTTGGGTCATGAAACGTCTGCAAGGAAACCACCCAGCTCACAGAGGACCAAGGACCCCACAATTCTACTACTACTACTACTACTACTACTACTACTACTACCCACATTCCCCTCCCTTCTAGCATTGATGATGTTTTCTAGTTGGGTCATGAAACGTCTGCAACGAAACCACCCAGCTCAGAGGGCACCAGGGACCCCACAGTCCTTCCTCCTCCTCCTCCCTTCTAGCACTGATGATGTTCCCTAGTTGGGTCATGAAACGTCTGCAAGGAAACCACCCAGCTCACAGAGGACCAAGGACCCCACAATTCTACTACTACTACCCACATTCCCCTCCCTTCTAGCATTGATGATGTTTCTTAGTTGGGTCATGAAAAGTCTGCAAGGAAACAACCAAGTTGAGAGCGCACCCAGGACCCCACAGTCTTCTTCCACCTCCTCCTCCTCCTCCTCCTCCTCCTCCTCCTCCTCCACCACCACCACCACCATTCATCCCTGAGCTATGAATATTTTCCTTCCTTGGCCGCTGATTGTGTTGGCGCCCGCTTGGCACCCTGGCCGCCTTCCTCGCTTGGCTCCTGGCCAAAACCTGCAAAGCAGCACAAAGGTCTTTTCAGGTAGTGCTCCCTCTGCCCCCCCCCTTCACACACACACACCCCGGCCAACCTGCTTCCTGCCACCTTGTGCAGAACACGTGACTTGCTGAGCCTGGCAGGGCTTCCCCGGAGCGGATGCCAGGAGGAGCAAAGGGAAGCCTGGCATAACACACACACACACACCAACTGGACAGAGAGTCCTTGACTTACGTCCGTTGATTTAAGGACCACTCAAAAGTTAGGAGGGTGGTCAAAGGAAGTGACTTATAACAGGTCCTCACCTTTAGGACCGGCGCAGTGTCCCCGTGATCACGTGATCAAAATCCGGGCGCTTTGCCACCGGCGTGCATTTGCAAGGATTTGCAGCGTCCTGGGGTCACCCGAGCTCCCCAGAAAGCAACGCCAATGGAGGAAGCTGGTTTCGCTTAACAACGGCGGGGGAAAAGTCATAAAGTTGGGTGCAAGTCGCTTAACAGCTGTCTCACTTAGCGACAGAAATTCCAGTCCTATCAGCCACAGACTGCTTGTAGTGCCCAGTGGAAGAAGAGATCCGAGCAGCTGGCAAAATGGGCACCTTTTCGGACTCCCCACCCAGAGTGGACACTTTTGCCTCTGCTGGCCTTTGGCTGCCTCGATGCCAGGCGCTCCTAGTCCACATGAAGGCCCAGGAGCTGCGCCACAGCATGGCCGCCTTCTGTCACCATTTACAGGTAGTCCTCGTCTTACGAACTCGACTGAGCCCAAAGCCAGGCAGCTGAGAAGTGGCTTTTGTCCCATCTTACGACCTTCCTTGCCACAGACATTAAGTGAATCACTGCAGTTAAGGGAGTCGCACGGTCATTAAATGAATCTGCCTTCCCCCTTGACTTTGCTCGTCAGAAGGTCACAAAAAGGGAATTGCCTGACCCCGGGACACTGCCACTGTCGTAAGTGCACGCCAATCACCAAGCAACCCGAATTTTGATCCCATGACCCTGGGGAGCTTGAAAAACGGTCCTGTCACTTTTTTCAGTGCCCTTGTAACTTCAAACGGTCGCTAAATGAACTGTGGTAAGTCGAGGACCCGCCTGTGTACTCCCTTTTTGCCCGGCCGTGACAGCCACCTCAAGGGGACCTGCCTCCCTGGGTCCCTCGGGGGCTCCACCCACTGGGCCGCGCTGTGTCCGCTGCCCCCTCCCCTCGGTGCCCGCCCCAGCCAGGAAGACGGAGCTGCTAACGCCCTTAAAAGCTGCTTTGGGGGGGGGCAGGTTGGCGCTGGGATCCCCACCTGGGCGAAGCCGTGCCAGCTCGGCTTGTTCTCCACTTGAAGCTCTGCCCAGGTGCCAGGAGGGCCTCCGGGGAGGGTTGGGGGGGGCAAACACCTGGCCTAGATGTGTCCCGGGGGGGGCCTCTTAATTCCACCAGGCGCCCAAATATTGTTTCACAGACCAGGCTCGGGTTTCAGGCGCTGCCAAGCGCTCCCAGGCGCTCCCAGGCGGTGTTGCAGTGCGGAGAACAAAGGATGACAGGCCAAAGGCCGCCTACTTTTGAATTTTATTTTATTATTATTTTTGCTAGCTTTGGATAGTTTTTTTTCCTTTGCCCTTCTGAGCCACCCAAGGTTACCCGGAGGTAAGACGGGCAGCCGATAAACTTTATAAATAAATAGAGGCAGTCCTCGACATACAACACAATGGTATTTCTGTGACTAAGCGGAAACGCTTCTTAGGGTGGATTTTGCCCCATTGTTCGACTTTTTTTATTGCCACAGTGCTTAAGCGAATCACTGCAGTTGTTCAGTTAGGCACGTGGTTGTTAAGTGAATCACTGAGGTTGAATTAGCAACACGGTTGTTAAGTGAATCACTGAGGTTGAATTAGCAACACGGTTGTTAAGTGAATCACTGAGGTTGAATTAGCAACACGGTTGTTAAGTGAATCACTGAGGTTGAATTAGCAACACGGTTGTTAAGTGAATCACTGAGGTTGAATTAGCAACACGGTTGTTAAGTGAATCACTGAGGTTGAATTAGCAACAGGGTTGTTAAGTGAATCACTGAGGTTGAATTAGCAACAGGGTTGTTAAGTGAATCACTGAGATTGAATTAGCAACACGGTTGTTAAGTGAATCACTGAGGTTGAATTAGCAACAGGGTTGTTAAGTGAATCACTGAGGTTGAATTAGCAACACGGTTGTTAAGTGAATCACTGAGGTTGAATTAGCAACACGGTTGTTAAGTGAATCACTGAGGTTGAATTAGCAACACGGTTGTTAAGTGAATCACTGAGGTTGAATTAGCAACACGGTTGTTAAGTGAGTCACTGAGGTTGAATTAGCAACACGGTTGTTAAGTGAATCACTGAGGTTGAATTAGCAACACGGTTGTTAAGTGAATCACTGAGGTTGAATTAGCAACACGGTTGTTAAGTGAATCACTGAGGTTGAATTAGCAACACGGTTGTTAAGTGAGTCACTGAGGTTGAATTAGCAACACGGTTGTTAAGTGAGTCACTGAGGTTGAATTAGCAACACGGTTGTTAAGTGAGTCACTGAGGTTGAATTAGCAACACGGTTGTTAAGTGAATCACTGAGGTTGAATTAGCAACACGGTTGTTAAGTGAATCACTGAGGTTGAATTAGCAACACGGTTGTTAAGTGAGTCACTGAGGTTGAATTAGCAACACGGTTGTTAAGTGAGTCACTGAGGTTGAATTAGCAACACGGTTGTTAAGTGAGTCACTGAGGTTGAATTAGCAACACGGTTGTTAAGTGAGTCACTGCAGTTGTTAAATCAGTAACAGGTTCATTAAGTGGATCCGGCTTCCCCATGGAGGTCGCCAAAGGGGATCGTGTGACCCTGGGACACCGCAACCATCATAAATACGAGTCCGTTGCCAAGCGTCTGAATGTTGATCCCGTGACCACGGGTGTGTGTGTGGGGGGAAATGCTGCAACAGGTGTGCCAAAAATGGTCCTGTCAGCTTTTTCACTGCCGTTGTGTCTTCAGACGGTCACTAAATGAACTGTTGTAAGTCGAGGACTGCCTGCAGATAAATAAACAAACAATAAAAATAATTTTGAACTCAGCATCAGCAATGCATCCTAATTAAAAGCCGGCCACCGTCCTCCAGCAGG